>MU827315.1:225707-760707 GCA_029204205.1 Desmophyllum pertusum
CAACATCTGTGACCATCAGTGATTTCTGGCGAATGATGTGGCAAGAGAACTGTCTTACTATTGTCATGCTAACCAACCTGGTTGAGCTGGGAAAGGTAAGCTTTCAGTTTAGCTCTTACATACATACATACATCATGTTTATTTACTCTCGGATTTACAGAGTAGCTGAATGTAGATAATATCTTTGAGCAACACTCTGACGAACAAGACACTCATAGTTTGACCACGACACCGGGACCTTCGTGCCCTACTACTCTTCTCGAACAGTGTTGTGGGTTCTTTTACACCCCCTTCGAATTGACATGTAGGATGAAGGAGACAAGGCCAGCGGCTTAACGTCACCGCCCAATGACGCAATCATCTGAACATAGTCAGTGTTGAACATAGTCAGCATGATCTTACCAGTTATAACCAACTCTTACGATACAAAATGGAACAGATTTTCATGTATGTTCAATTAGCTCTCCTACAGAAGTATTTTTCATGTATTTCAAATTGGACATAAACTTTATATACCGTTTGGAACACTGAACTACGAAACTTTAAAGCCCAAATTTGTTGTAAAAAAATTCACTGCCATTGTTTTTGTATAACATTTGTCATATAATTAGTTCAAAACTGACGAACAAAATCTTGAATTTCTTTTTGAAAAATTGTCACAAACAAACAGCACTACATGAAAGTGCTGCTCAATAGCTTTCATTTGAATGGTCACACACTAGGGTTTCATCCACAGACTCAAAGGTTAGAACCACCTTGTACAGCATAATAAACAGTACCACATGAAAGTACTGCTCAATAGCTTTCATTTGAATGGTCACACACTAGGGTTTCATCTTCAGACTCAAAAGTTAGAACCACCTTGTACAGCATAATAAACAGTACCACATGAAAGTACTGCTCAATAGCTTTCATTTGAATGGTCACACACTAGGGTTTCATCCACAGACTTAAAAGTTAGAACCACCTTGTACAGCATAATAAACAGTACCCCATGAAAGTACTGCTCAATAGCTTTCATTTGAATGGTCACACACTAGGGTTTCATCCACAGACTTAAAAGTTAGAACCACCTTGTACAGCATAATAAACAGTACCCCATGAAAGTACTGCTCAATAGCTTTCATTTGAATGGTCACACACTAGGGTTTCATCCACAGACTCAAAAGTTATGATCACATTTATTCTCAAGGTTTGACTCTGGGAGTGAAAGGATTTTGTCATATAATTAGGTGTGTTTCCTTTTCTTAGGCCAAGTGTGACCAGTATTGGCCGGACACTACTACCAAGTTTGGTTCTATCACAGTCACTTTACTCAAGACTGAAACCGTTGCTGATTATGTTATTCGAAAGTTTGCATTAGTGAAGGTAAGAAAACACGAATAAATAACTTGGTCCATATTAAACTCTAAAACCCGTTTCGAAGTTCAAAAAGGGACTGGACACTAGTTTACGTCATATTAAAAATAAAATTTAATCCCATCACCAGAAAGATTGCATAAAAATTAGTAAGTTCACCAAGTTTGGTTATGTTACATTGCATAGTAACCAGGCTGTGAGCTGTCAAAGGTCGTCCAAATTCCATACAAACGTCTCTAATTCAGAGATGGCGTCCCCCAAATCCATACAAAGTCTCTAATTTTTCTGATTTTTGAAAGCCTTCTACATTGTTGAAATCCAACGAAACAACCCCAAACTTGGTAAACCGACTAATTTTAATGTGATCTTTCTTGTGATGGGCTCCAATTTTTAATTAAATCAAAATAAAACTCGTCTCCAGTCTCCATTTGAACTTCGGAACGGGCAATTGCAAACACAACTGTGAGGTCATTTCCTCACTTTACACTTATATATGATTTCATTCATATTACATGTAATCACGTTTGGTGAGATTGTAAGTAATATATCAAACACGACAGACAGTGTTTCATCCGATTTCCAAACACCGAGAAGAGAGTTGAAAATACGACGCTTTTTGATGAAATTCAAGGTGTTTGGAAATCGGAGGAAACACTGTCTCGAGTGTTTGATATGTCTTCTCAATCAAAAGCAAAAACTAAGAAGGAAACGAAGAAATAAAATCGTAAAAATCTTTGCCAATTATCCAAACCGCCGTCACGATTATGATTGCCTTTGTTTATATTACTTAACGAATTATTAAGTAAAATTTGTTTAACAACGTGGCGGTTTTGTGGTGAGACGTACAATGTATTTATAATGATTAAGCGTGGGATAAAATAATATAATTCGATCATAATGATCACAAATCTCAACTAGCAAAACCTGCAATTAAAATTTGAAGGTAGTGAATTACATTTACTGAGCTAAAGAAAAAAAAAATGCCAATAGGCCATTTCTGAGTTGCCTTTTGCCTCTGTTTCAAAATCCTGGTGCACCACCTTTGTTCCACCTTTGTTATGGAAATTAGTTTCAATTGATTTGCATGACAATAAACGTGCAGGTAAAACTAATTTCCATAACAAAGGTTGTGCACCAGGACTCGTTTTGAAACAGAGGCAAAAGGCAACTCGGAAATGGCGTATAAACTAACCTCCGATCAGGCGTCTTTTTTGGAGGGCCTGATCTTATGTTAATTAAAAACAAGATTTTTCACCTGTTATAATAACGTCTCAAAAATGCTTACGTGATTTTGCTATTTAGAACTCGGAGAAACGTGAGGTGCATCAATATCATTACGTCACTTGGCCGGACAAAGGTGTTCCACAGCATTCTGGAGCTCTACTGGGATTTAGATGGAAGATTCATGCTAGGCACCAGGCTACTGGTGGTCCACTTGTTGTGCACTGCAGGTAAATAGCCAAGTTCCAAGACTACGTTTCTCATCATGTAGCTAAATACTGTAACACCTGATAGATGGTATAGCCAAGGTAAAGTCTGTTCCAATCTTAACGATCAAAGGAGCTTAGTGTCTCATCAGGTCGGTGCTTAAAGGGACACTGTCCCGGCGTATTTGCTCAAAACTGTTATAAATGCATGAAATTGTCCCTAAATCTATGAAATAAGAACTTAATAAACTCTAACTAAATAATAAAAAGCAATTTCTTCAAGAAATTCCATACTGCAACAAAAATTTTTGCAAAATTTCAAAGATTTCCGAGCCAAATTTGAAACTTTGAAAAACTGACATCCTGACGTTTTTTCAAAAATCCATATTGCAATCCATTTCCATCCTCGCTGTCATTCGTCATCCTCACTTCCTAATGGGTTCCTGTCATTTGTCGAGTGTTATTCTACAGAATCAAACCATTACTGATCAACTTCCTATAATCTAGATATGTTTCTGAGCTTCCCAAAATCATGCTAAAATCAGGACAGTGTCCCTTTAACTCTGGTTTCGTTAGCATGTAGTGACTAGGAGTATTGCTACTCCCCCTGGATGAGATGCTAGTCAAATGAAGGTTATCCCACAACATTTTGTCGGGTGGCCCCAACATTTCACCATTTAAGGACGGTGCCTCCTAATACCAAAGTATTTTTGCGCGGATTATGACTATGCGGGAAAAGCAGATCTTAGCAAGGGCTATTGGATTCCAAAAAGAAAATTGGGGGTAACCACGCATTTTTCAGAGATAATCAAGCTTCAATCTGGAAAAAAATGCTGAAATAGCATTTTCTCGGAAAAAAAGAAAAACATATTTTTTCGCAGATTCCCTTTGAATTTGCCTTGACATACACGAAAGCAACAATAAATATAAAAAAGCTTTAAAATACTTAACAAATGGTAATATAACAACTACTGTTTATGTGTTTTTTAATTAAAAATCATCGCAACGTAGCCATTATCAACCCTGACAGCTCTCCTCTGGTATACCAAAAATACAGTCTAAATAACTTTTGCACACAACAAAAAATTAATCATATGTTTAATAGGCTTACCGCTTCCATTTTATAACATAAAACGTAGGGGTCACCACGCGTTTTTGTAAGTTATATGAAGAAAACGACCATATATTTCCCTGCCGAGCTTAGCCTTAAAGAGATTTTGCAATGTTATGTATGCGCGCTAATGACGCGAGAAATTATGCGCAGAACGTATGCGCAGTAACAATAGGAGGCACCGTCCTTAACCCATTTATACTCCTAAGTGGTGAGAGGCACTGTGAGAGCAAAGTGTTTTCAAGAACACAACACAATGACCCTGGCCAGCGCTTAAACCTGGACCGTTCAATCTGGAGTCCCACGTACTAACCATTTAGGCCACAGTGCCTCCCACTCCAAGATCTTCACATAATTTCAGTGCATTCAAGTCACCAGTTTCATCGTGTCGTTTATGATTTTCCTATCATTCTCGCTTAAAGGTCAAATGCAACAAAATTTTAGTAAGATTAGTTTTAAGTCGAAATAATAGGGAATATTATGAATAATCATATTCTTAAGTTTGAAACGATTTGGACAAAACGTCGTCGAGATATTCGACTTTGAAAACTGCCTTTTTTTTCGCTTCCACAAACGGAAGCGTTCGGGTAAACTTCGGAAAATTATCGGAAACGGGAAGCTCACCACATATGACGTCACATACACGCGCGAGTCCGCGAGAATTATAAAATTCTGCAGTTTCAAAACATCAACAAGTATGGTGTTTTGTGCTGCTTTTAGCTGTAGCAACTGTTCAAATATAAACTATTTCACGATTATTCCAACACGTTCAATTTGTCCAATGTGGCCGAACTGTCCAGGAGCTGAATTCGCAGGGACAGAGTTCAAGTCCAGATAGAGAAAGGAAAATTCACCGTCGTGTGTTCACGTTCTCCATAATAACGTGAATTTGGTCATTTGACGTTGTTGTTTTGCAGAGGACGGCAAAGAAATGTACTAAAATGCAAAACGCACGTGCGGAGCAATTGTACTACTAATTAAATCTATTGTTTTGTGACGTTCTCGTTTCCGTCGCCGTCGTGGTTGCTTACAGTCAAACTACTGTAACCGGGGCCACCCAGACAAAGTTAACCAATCACAGGGCAGAACGGGAACAATACATTCCAACATTTTTGAATTGAGCCAATCCAGTGTCGAGTACAGAACAATGAAATTGCAACTTCTTCATTCGCGATGAATACACTGTCAGATGAATGAAATTTTGTGCGGTTCTACGGCGTGGATTTTCGATTTCAACCCTTTTATCTTTGACAAGTTTTAGCAGTACGATTTGGAAGGAAAATATATGCGAGTCAATAAAGAGAAACTCCAAACTGCGTGAAAACTGGGAATGCGACGGTTGTACAGTATGTTTCCTCGAATAAAAGTTCAAGTTTTCTCTACGGCGTCAACCGGCTGAATAGCTACGCATGTCGGGGTTTTGGCAGTACCAATTGTAAAATAAATACACTTGATGCCAGCGAGGGAAGACTTTATATTCCAAACTGCATGACGGATGTGAAAACAACGAAAGCACGGCTTGTTTTACCATTGTGATGAATTCAGTTTTTTATACATTGTCGGATCTTTGATTTTTCCACCTTGTTCCACGCGCCTGGTTTTATTTTGTCAGTACAATTTGGCTGAAATTAAAAAAACTGTAAGTAAAATAGAAATTCAAAGTTGCATAAAAAGAGTGTCGGCTGTATACATGTATTTGAAGTTTCGGCAAAGTGAATTGTCGCGAGAAAGAACTCAACCGCCGGAGTAGAATATTTTGCCGGCAGTCAGAATCACGTTTCGTAACGGCGAATTCTTTATTACAGTCATTTCTGATCGCATGACTATTGTCTGATTTGCGTTGAACTTTCGAAACTGTTTCGAATCCTTTCGGAAAAATTACTGAGAAAGAAGCCAACTCAGTGCCAGTAAAATCGCTTCGATCTTTCCGAGAAAAGTCCTGACTGTTCTAGGGAAAAGTCCCGAATTTTCTAGGAAAGATCGAAGCGCCTCTGTGTTTGATCTGCTAGCACTGAGTTGGCTTCTTTCTCTCATGCGATCAGAAATAACTGTAATACTGAAATAATTTGCGGTTACGAAATGTGATTCAAACTCTGCCGGCAATTGCAAATATCCTACTCCGGCGGTTGAGTTCTTTCTCGCTACAATTCATATGATTCACTTTGCCGAAACTTCAAATATACAGCCGACACTCTTCTTGCAATTTTGAATTTCTCTTTTACTTATTATTTTAATTTCAGCCAAATTGTACTGACAAAACCCCGACAATGTATAAAACTGAACTGAATTCATCACAGGCGCTGGTAAACAAGCCGTGCTTTCGTTGTTTTCACTGAATCCGTCACGAACTTTGCCGAAACTATTGGCCATTGCGTGCACTGACTTTATGCAGTTTGGAATATAAAGTCTTCCCTTGCTGGCGTCAAGTGTATTTATTTTCCAAATGGTACTGCCAAAACCCTGACAAGCTAGTGTAGCTATTCAGCCGGTTGAACACTGTGGTTGACTCCGTAGAGAAAACTTGAATTTGTCAAGAGCAAACAAATTATTTCAAATCCGCCACGCACTTTTATTCTGAGAGGAAACATACTGTACAACCGTCGCATTCCCAGTTTTCACGCAGTTTGGAGATTCTCTTTTATTGACTCGCATATCTTTAACTTCCAAATCGTACTGCTAAAACTAGTCAAATATAAAAGGGTTGAAATCGAAAATCCACGCCGTAGAACCGCACAAAATTTCATTCATCTGTATTCATCGCGAACGAAGAAGTTGCAATTTCATTGTTCTGTACTCGACATCGGATTGGCTCAATTCAAAAATGTTGGAATGTATTGTTCCCGTTCTGCCCTGTGATTGGTTAACTTTGTCTGGGTGGCCCCGGTTACAGTAGTTTGACTGTAAACGGTCCCTGGTAATCAGGCGTAAGCTTTTTTACTAAAGACGAGAACAGATGCAAGGAATAGGTGAGATTAATGAATTTGTTGTATTTGAGCATTTTCAAAGGAGATGTCAAGGTCTTCATCCATTTTCGTCAATATACTATGGAATAATCTCCGAACAAACCCAGAACACTTATAACCCAAGCAAATTACAAGCTTCAAACACGCGCGAAAACACGCGTGACTGAAACAAGCTACCACATATGACGTCACAAAAACAGTAAATTCGTTTCCATTCCAAGCGCGGTCATTCCTGGTTCGTTTTCGTTCAGTCGTCGGAAATTCTCGGAAATTCTCGAATTTCGTGCCTTATAAGCGCCACAAATCTCCCAAACCAGCTTTTGAGGGTTGAGTATGATTGATGCTAGTATAAAGAACAGTTTTCGCAACAAAAGAAAAAAATACCAAATTTCGTTGCATTTGACCTTTAAGGTCCTATCATATTACATGCCCCTCTTGCCTTCTCACTTCTACTCTTGGTTTCACTTATTGATGAATCATTTGCTTTATTACCAGTGCTGGTGTTGGACGAACTGGTACATACATTGCTATTGACGCCATGTTGGAAAGTGCGAAAGAGACAAAGACCGTGTTCATTCAGAATTATGTGCAAGTGATGCGGAAATTTCGCCCTCACATGGTGCAGAAGGAGGTAAGCAGACAGTAACAAACGTTATCAATAATTTTTAATAATGTTATTGGCTTAACAATAATGTGACTAAACGATGATGGTGATGATGTCCATGATGAGGTTGATGATGACATTGATGGTACTGGTGATGATGACGATGGGGGTGGGGTGTTGATGTGATGAACATGATGGCGAAGAGGAGGATGATTTTGATAATGTGTAAGTGGAGGATGATGATGAGAAGGCGGGTAAGGGGGAGGGTGATGATGGTGATCATGATGAGGAGGAGGGGAATGATGATAATAAAAAAGAGGGTAAAATAGAGGGCAACGATGATGATGATGACGACGACGAAGAAGGAGAAGAAGAAGAAGAAGAAGAAGAAGAAAATGATGATGATGATGATGATGATTACAATGATTATGTTGAGGAGGGAGGCGGATGATGATGATGATGATGATGACGAGGAGGATAGGGCGGATGGTGGTGGCGATAGCGATGTTGATCATAAGGATGATCATGAGGAGGTAGAGGATCATGATGACAAGAACGTTAAGAGAGAGGGTGATGGCGATGGTGATGATAATGATTGGATGACGAGGAAGGTGGTCTGTAGGAGGATGATGACGAGGAGGTTAAGGAGCGGGATGGTGGCAAGCTTTTAGACAGAAGGGCGTCCGGGTGTCCTGTGGACGCCCAATCCTGGGAGAAAATGATGATAAATGCACTAAAGCTTTAACAAAATTATTGGGGGAAATGCTTGATGATCCTGATGAGGATGTGGAGAATGATGATATGAGGTTAAGACTAAGAGGAAGAATGATGATGGTGGTGGCGATGGCGATGGCGATGGCGATGACAATGGAGTGCTGGAGGGGAAGAATCAAAAGCGGGATGATTTTATAGTCAACAATACCTTGAAGAGTGACCCCTTGAATGTCATAAAAAAAGGTTGTTGTTGTTGTTCATCGTGATACGATAATAGAGGAGGTGGCTAGTGGTGGATATTTACTGAGCCGCTTCACTAGCCATCAACACTGAGGAGAATAATTGTTTTAGTATATACCAAACCAGTTAGATAAAATCCCCAAAATAATTGATTTATTATCTCTCAGAAGACTGCAAAAAGAGTCTTTCACAAATACATTCGCGCGCAAGATGTGGATAAGTAGCCAATCAGAGCGTGTGGAAAACACTATCCACTGGCTTGGTATATACTATAGTATACAGTCGAATTGTCTCACGATGTGGTCACTTGGACAAATGGTGACGTGTAACCATTCGACCCCTTCCCCTGATGAAGACTAGCAGTAAGCAGTCGAAACGTCGCGATCTACATCCAAGAGACTACATCGTGAGACAAACGATAATATACTTTATTACATAGCTTTAGTTCTCAAGAGTTCGAGATTATGAACATGTACATTGTAAAGGTAAGGTAAGCGATTGTAGTGGTAACGAACAGCTATTTTAATGTTAACACTCTATCTCTGTATAGGACCAGTATGTATTTTTGCATCAAGCAGTGATGGAAGCTTTGACTTGTGGAAATACAGAGATTCCTCCTCAGGACTTACGGATTACAATGAACAAACTTTCCAGAGTTCATAAACCTACCAAAAGAACCGGATATGCACGAGAGTTTAAGGTACTAGTGCACTTCAATATAGCAGAAAATCGCAATGCTGATTGAGTCAAATCATATACATTGTATAGCCGAACTCCGCTAACTCGAACTCGGTTAACTCGAACATTCCCCTTGCCCTTGTTTTTCAGTCATTTACTATCGGCTAACTCGAACCCCCACTATCTCGAACTATTTTTTGTTTCCCTTGGGAGTTCGAGTTAGTGGGGTTTCTACTGTAAAAACGGTCAACCTCAGATTGTTTTGTTTTATGTGCTTTCAGTACAACTGCTTCAGTTATTTCATGACTGCTATTAGCAGACACTGATTATGTTCTATGGCAAATCCTCAAATTTGATTGGTTCTCTCAACATTGACTATTCGCTGATAAACCACGATCGCACCCTTGGAAAGGAAAATTATTCAGGACAACAGGCTTGTCCAATTTGAAAATACAGTCGAAGCTGTCTGAGCGAACACTCTCGTAAGCGGACAGCTCTACTTACAGCCACCTTGACAAAACCCTGTTTGAACTTTAGCTCAAACAAACTCTGTATTTACACATTACCGTAAGCGGCCAGCTCCAGTTGCGAACACTTTTTCTGCTTCCCGAGGGTGTCCGCCTACTCCTCGTACTGCCAAATACTCCAGTTTCGTATTCCTCGCTCCTTTTACGAAACCGCTGGATACACGTGAAGCGGGCGCGATTTTTGCATCAGGACGAGGCTAACCCTGTATTTACAAGGCCCGATTCACATGTTTCAACTGCACTGAAAAGCGAAACATCCAAGGGAATGGATCAAGAGAAAGGCAGAAAAAGTAAGAGAAATAAAGAAGCAGAGAAGCCGTTGAAAACAGTGTGCAACTGCTGAGTACAATAGTTTTGAGTATAATGGCGATTGAAGTAGCTCTGATGCAAAAATCGCGCCTGCTTCACGTGTATCCAGCGGTTTCGTAAAAGGAGCGGGGAATACGAAACTGGAGTATTGGCAGTATGGAGTCCTATTTAATATTTTTACTAATGTGACAACCATGTGATGATGATGATGATGATGAATTAGGCGAAATGTACGTGCTAACTGTAAATAATATGTCTGTTTTAGCGTCTGCAACTCGTCAGTGAATGCCAATCCTCCGAGGAATCGACTGCAGCATTTGAACCTTCAAATATCAACAAGAACAGATTTCCTAATATTGTACCATGTAAGTATTGGCTTGTTTTATATTCTAAATAACTTTAAGGTCAGCACACACGAGCGGACGTGTCCCCGGGACCAGTCCCTACAACAAATCTCTTCGTGTGAACTACCGTCGTGGAGACCAAAATGTGATCCCTGCGACTTGTCCCATGAATTCATACTGGTTTGAATTGAAGAGACTATAGTTTCGGGGACTTTTCACCTTAAGTTATGCTTGACCCCTCATGTGTACTGTTACTACTGTACTACTGTACTACTGTACTACTGTACTACTGTACTGTACTATAAACCAATCAAAGACCAAATCGGACTGTCCCTGAAACAAGTTTCCTCGTTTGTACGCTAAAGGACTTGTGTGCATGCTCAGGACACAGTCCTGCTACTACAAGTCCCTGCAACAAGTACCCCTGTTTGTTCAGATACAGGGGACATGTTGCAGGGACTAGTCTCGGGAACAAGTGTACCGACCCTTAAACAGCCTAAAGCACTATAATTAGCAAGTCAATCCGCAAGAAAAAAGAAAACCTGAAAACATTTTGCTTGTTAAGATTGGGGACGATTGAGTTGGATTGCAAACTCAGTTAAATTCTTCGCAATTGGAGGTTGGGCACCCAGGGATAAGCTTAAGGTCAGTGGTGAGACCCCAGCCCCAAGATAGAACACCACCCTTAGTAGCAAGCTACAACCAATGTCACATTTAGTTCAAACACAAGCACAACTTGAAATAATAAGCATAACAATACTAAATACTTGTGCACATCTTCTTTTCCCCTTTCAATATTGGAACTGAAATGAAAAAAGTATCCGTTATAAGTGTTTTGTCAACATTGTACAGGGGCGGGGGGAGGCAAAATGTGTGAAAAACGAAGTGTTCCATCACTCAAAAACGTCAGCCCTTCATTTGTAAACTTTGATAGCTTTTAACACTGTTATTTGTTGCTATACTAGTGGATACTGCTCGAGTGTTCCTGAGGTCTTCTGATCCCGAAAAGGACTACATCAACGCCTCTTTTGTCGACGTAAGTACATGAATTGCGATTTATAATATGTTTCCCGTTTAAAATCAGAAAGGAAATATCCCAAAACCAAGGGGATTCGGACGTCTTTACAGTTTGGGGAACAAGTCTTCGTTGAAGCACTAGAGTTTCAGATTGAGCTTAAGCTGTTTTGGCGCGCGTCATCGACTTTTCGTCTGTAACGTCAAGTTAGTGGGGGTGAAAGCGCACCAATAACATTCGCCTTCCGGTTGCCTTCCATGGCTAAAAAAACGTCTGTGCTTAAGCTCTCTCCAATCAAGAAACGGCGCGAGTGCTACGATTACTGCCATGCTTGAGCATAGCGCAATGACGATCCGTCATGAAAGTACTGCTCAATAGCTTTCATTTGAATGGTCACACACTAGGGTTTCATCCACAGACTTAAAAGTTAGAACCACGCTTGTACAGCATAATAAACAGTACCACATGAAAGTACTGCCTCAATAGCTTTCATTTGAATGGTCACACACTAAGGTTTCATCCACAGACTTAAAAGTTAGAACCAGATTTTATTGGCTCAAGGTTTGACTCTGGGAGTGAAATTCGGGATGAAAATCATGGGTTTTCGCCATCAACTGGTACTTGTTCCCCCGACTGTTTTGAATTAATTAAAATGAAAAATGTATTTTGTTATTTTTTGTTTTGTTTACTGAAAAATTTCTGTTTATGAAGGACTCCAAATATCATTTGAGCTTTTTGAGGTATTAAAGTGTAGCCATCCGAGGAATTGTTCCTCAGCGTTTTGACCATAAATCAAGGCAAAGTAGGTTACTGCTTGAGCCCTGGCACCATCTCCCTTCTGATGAAAGTGCTGCCACAACATGGTTATTTTGTTGTTGTCCAACTGGTTTGATATCACTAAAAAATTACCTAAATGTTTAACCCTTTCACTCCCAGAGTCAATCCTTAAGTCAATAAATGTGGTTCTAACTTTTAAGTCTGTGGATGAAACCCTAGTGTGTGACCATTCAAATGAAAGCTATTGAGCAGTACTTTCATGTGGTACTGTTTATTATGCTGTACAAGGTGGTTCTAATTATGGTTCTAATTATTTCAAATGGTGCTGTTTGTGTTTGACAATTTTGCAAAATGAAATTCAAGATGTTTTCCTCACTTTTGAACTTAGAACTCTTGGGAGTGAAAGGGTTAAACTGTTTTTATTTTCTTACCAGTGTGTTGGCGGTGTGTCGATCTTTAGTTTTATAATTTTGTTTATTTCTGTATCAGGATTACAGAGAACGTAACGCGTATATCCTGACTCAAGCCCCATTAGATAACACAATTGGAGACTTCTGGCGTATGATATCACAGTATGATGTTGGCACAGTTGTGATGTTGAACAGCTTGAAGGAGGGCAACAAGGTAAATTTGATTCCTGTGCTTTCATACAAAACTGATGTACAGTTGTAATACATCCGGAATACATAAAATATCATTCACCAGTTATTCTACCTCATGGATAACGCATCTTGTTTTTTCAAGTTCACCGTTTGCAATCCGTCTTAATCTTCTCCATCCTCAACCATCCTTGTTCCTGTTTGGTTTATTATCACCTCTTTGGTGTTTTTCTACCTTAGTAAACTATTATTTTCAGGCTTTCTTCAATTTGAAGGTGATTTTGCACTTTGCAGACATGACTTAATTATCGTGATAACAAGCCCCTCCCCCAGAAAATAACCCCAAATCTTTGCCCCTAAAGAAAAATATATCTTCTTCCGATTATAAGCCACCTTTTGTATGTTATGTCGTTACAGTATGCTCAGAGACTTGTGATGTTCATTTGACGACTGTAGAACTTGTTTTGCAGGGGTGGATCCAGGATTTTTTGATATGGGGGGGGGGGGGGGGGGGGGGTCCCAGGGTTTTCCCGAAAACGTGATAGATTGAAGGAGAATATTTTTGGAAGGAGACGTCAGTAGTAAAGGCGCGGAGGGGGTGTGGTGGTTGATCCTGGAGATGGTTTTGCTATGGATAATGGAGAAAGCAGAAAAAACCCTAAAGGTCTGATAGGGGGGTTCGGACCCCTGACCCTCCCCTGGATCCACCACTGGTTTGTGTTTCATATCGTTATGTTTAGACAGTTTATCACGCGGTATTCTTGTATGCACCTACAAAATTCAGACACCAAATCATTATGCTAGTCAAATATTTGTGTAGTGAGTGTCATTTTCTCTCTAACTGATTCCTTTTGTCTTGCTGTTTATTTTTTATTTATTTGTAGAGTTACCCACAATACTGGCCAACTGAAGGATCTGTCAAGTATGGTGACGTCACTGTTCAGATTCTGTCGGAAAAACACTTCAAACAACATCACGACCAGGAGATGTAGTGTATTGGATGCAGAGGTATGATTATATAGCCGTATTCGCACGCTTTGCGGACCTATGATGTTAGAAACAAATTATTGTTTCAGCGGAGGTTTCTGTTCAGTTAGGTTTAATATATTGAATGCAGAGGTATAATCCACCATACGGAAAAAGATGGCGACTGGTACATTTACCCATAATTCTTAGCGCACAAAAAACGCTCATAAAAACGCACAGAAAAGTTCTAAAAACTTAAAATCTAGCATACACAATGTTGTTAGTACAGGGACGAATTTCGCAAAAAATATGGCTTTCTATGTGCCTATTGGCTGTGTTAGGTTCGCAAGGTATAATTGTGGTAAAATGTACAGCCGCCATCTTTTTCCGTATGGTGGATTCCTCCTGCTCTTGCACAGTTTTGATTAGTGCTCCTTACAGAAAGTATAGGAATGCTTTTTTGTGTCATAAATAATGCAAATAAACTTGAACTGAATTAGGAGACGTCTGCACGCAGGCTATAGTTCACAACCTTTGTTATGGAAATTAGTTTGATTTGCATGACAATAAACATACAGGTAAAACTCATTTTCATATGAAAGGTTGTATTGTGCACCAGGACTCGTTTTGAAACAGAGGCAAAAGGCAACTCGGAAATGGCCTATTGGTTATGTCCCCTGATTCCAGATAGTTTGCTACTTCTTGTCATATCTCAAACTAGACTGTTCACAGCCTCTCTATTTTCTCGACGCTAACAGCGCTCAGTTCCAGTTCGCTCGCGGCTACAACGATCTGAGAAAATAGAGAGGCTGTGAACAGTCTAATCTCAAACATTGTTGATTCACATTCCTTAGCCTCCCAAAAAGAAGTCAACTGTGCAGCATTTACAGTTCACTGGATGGACCAACCGTGACTCGTGCCCAGATCCTCAGGAAATAGTCGACTTGTTGACCGCTGTACAGCAGTCTCAGCAACAAACCGGAAATGGCGTCATTGTTTTTCAGTGCAGGTGAATGGTTTTGCGATTATTAATTCATGCCCTATCATACCGAAAACTGGGCTTATAAACGGAGGGGCTTATATCCGGGGGGGGGGGGGGGGGGGGGGGGTATTATAAGCGGACTAAAAAAACGTTTCGAAATTATCTGATATCTTGATATTGCTGCATCAACTTGTTTCTTACGTTATCCATTTACTGGTCGTTTAGTCAATATATTGGGAACAAAAACAAATTTCAAGTGCTGAGAACATTAAATGCAAAATTAATATGGTCTAAAGAAAAGAAAAGAAAAGAAAAGAAAATTAATATGGTCTAAAGTTCAACAATTTTTGTCGGAACATTTATAGTAAGGAATAAGAAAAAGTAGGGGGGCTTACATTCAAGGGGGCTTATAACCGGAATATTTTTTTTTTGTTAGCGGGAAGATGGGCCTATAACCGGAGGGGGCTTATAGGGGGGGGGGGGGGCTTATAAGGGGAAGTTTACGGTGCGTGCAGGGTTTTGTTTGTTTGTTTGTGTGCAAAGATAGAACAAACTCTTGATAACTTCAGACCTCACGAACAACAATAATATTTCTCACACACTGAATGCCATTTGTCTGCCCCACAAGAATGCAAATGCACTTTATTGACAATAATTTTTAAATACAGCACAACGACTTTACATTTTACAACAGACATGTTTCGGCAGAAACTTCTGCCTTCTTCTGACTTAGCTCATACCGAAAAACAAAAACTCACTAACCCAACATGTATATACCTATGTCGACGGGAGACAACATGCAGACTGGCAGAGGGCTGGGAGGGTGGGAAAGCTGTTGCTTCCATATGGCAAGAAAGCAAAAACTGGATCACGTGTCCAAGCGTGATACATGATATTTTGTCTCGTACCCAGCCCCCCATTCAATTTGTGAGAACCTCATTTCTTGCCTCTTTCGTAAGCTCAGCCGGCAAGAAAACCATTAGATCTAGATAAATTTCAAGCTTAGCAACCTGCAAGTAACTTTAGTAATCGTGGCGGGTTGCTTCACACAAAATAATAGAAGAAAAGCTCTACTAGAATCTAAAATAAACAAATTAATTAATAAATAACTAATAGGTTTTTCCATTTGTTTTGAAAATGAGAAATATGTCATTGTCATTTATTTTTCCACAGTGATGGTGTTGGTCGTAGCGGTTGTGTGTCTTCCATAATGTCAGTGATCGAGCGAGTCAAGACAGAACAAACAGTTGATGTGTTTCAGTCAATTAAACTGATTCGAGCCAAGAGAGCTGGTGCTGTCG
Organism: Desmophyllum pertusum; assembly: GCA_029204205.1. NCBI lineage: Eukaryota > Metazoa > Cnidaria > Anthozoa > Scleractinia > Caryophylliidae > Desmophyllum > Desmophyllum pertusum. The sequence goes on from MU827315.1 coordinate 241,624, forward strand.
ACACTCTGGTAAGCTACTGCGATCGATGCATATTGTTGTATCAAAAGAAAACTCATTTTCAACTCGTGTATGCGCGCATACGCAATCAGCGAGTTTTAGCATTTGGTGAACAAATTTCACTCCTTCCATCGATGGGCTGTAAACATAATATGCCTGTAATAATCATGGTAAATGGGTTTCTAAGTTTATACTTTATTATATAGCAAACTAAACTGGTCCATGATGAAAAGAAGCATTCTGATTGGTTCCCTGAGCTGTTCGGCTGAATTTTGCAATACGGAACGATTACGAATTAATTTTGCTATTTTTTTTTATACAATTTCAATTCAACTTCTATGAAAGTGGGTTAAAAATGCATGAATGTGCTTGACATGTTATCGCGCGCCTTTTCCGAGAATAGACTCTAGACATGATGTCTTTTATCAGCGAAATTGTTTTTTCGGTTCGTATTGGGAAAATATTGGTCTCGGGTTTTTGGCAAGTTTATAGACCGCATACATGTGGTTTTTTGGACCTTATTGGACCTCATAAATGTGGACCTCATAAATGTGGACCTCATAATTGTGGTCCTGGTTGTTAGCATTCTGCACCCGGGATAGTCCAAACGTTTTGGTCTCGTTTTTTCTTTGCAAGTTTATAGACCTCATACGTGTGGTTTATGGACCTGTATGGACCTAATAAATGTGGTGCTGGTTGGTAACATTCTACACCCGGGATGGTACAAACTACAAACGTAAACCATCATGAGATCTTAGTGACTAAAACTGCTGTTTCCTAACTGATATAAGATCCTCTGGATTGCTTTGGATATAACTATGTAAAGACTTAAATTAAGAAAACTATAAAGCAACGTTACCCATAAACCGACGTAGCTTTCTGAAGCTAAAATATTCGACCGGATTATCAACTAGAATGTGAAAAAAGTAAATTAACCGCCGTAGCGAATTTGGCGGAAAACTGACGTTTCGAGTGTTAGCCCTTCGTCTCAAATAAGTGTTTAACTTTCCCGCCAACGCAGCACAGGTCTTTTACAAAACATTACCAATCACCTTGTTCATTCTACCGATATACACATTGTCACTTTTTTCTTTCCGAAATTAATTCGATGGTAATTTTGACGCCTTACCGTGCTCCGCCCCCGTACCCAGAGTAGTTTGGTCGCCCGCCGAATTATTCAAGATGTCGGTTTCACGATCGAACGTGACGGCCTGACGATTTCAGCGCAAAAAGTAGATGGACTGTTATTTAAAAACAAAACGATTTTTATTTTCTTGTCTTATTGCCAATTTTTCCGTTTTCAGGATCGCTACGAGTTCTGTTACAAGACAATTCAAGCTTACCTGGACTCTTTTAGCACCTATGCAAATTTTGCAGATTGTTAAAGGGTCAGTTAAACAGTTTTCAGAACTGTTATGCTGACTCTTTTCTGGGGTTCGTCACGCGCTCCTGGAGGAAAGATTGCGTGACGAACCCTAAGAGCGTCTGCGTAGAAGGCTAGTCAGGCAGTCACTTATTCAATCAGTCAGTCAGTAAGAGTCACTCAGTCAGTCATGGCAAAAAAAAAACTTTCTTGAGCGTCAAAAAAGTGTAAAAGCACAGACGTTTCGAGACAAGAGACTATGATCTAGACTAATCTCTTCATCAGTGTGAACGAAATGAAAACGAAGTAATATATCAAACACTCGAGACAGTGTTTCATCGGATATCCAAACATCGAGAAGAGAGTTGAAAATACGACGTGCAGCGGAGTATTTGTGACGAAATTTGAGGTGTTTGGAAATGTGATGAAACACTATCACAAGTGTTTGATATATCTTCTCAATCAAAACAAAAACTAAGGAGTAAACGGAGAAGTAATATCGTAAAACTCCATGCTAATTAAGACCGGGTATCCAAACCTCTGACACGGTTATGATTTCCTTTGTTTTAATTTGATGAATTAATGAGTTTGAGAAATGAAATTGAAACACAAAACAAGTATACCAGCCCAAGATTGGACCCTTTTAGGTGTGTAATTTGAAATTTCCGACGAGCATCCCCCCCCCCCCCCCCCCGGGTATACCAGTCATCTGGTGAACATCACAAGTCTCTAATACTGTACTGTAACGACATATATACAAACCAAGTCTACAGTAGGGTGCTTATAATCGGAAAGGTTATATCTAAATCTAATATAAACCCATGGACTTACATTAGGCCAGGAGGGGCTTCTTATTGGAAGGATTTTTGCTTTTGAAATTTTTGAGTCATTTTCGTGGGGGGAGAGGGTGGGTTGGTTATTGTCGGAAATTACGTGTGAAAAAGTTTAGGCGCATATTAAGAATATGTACTAAAAATCTATCACTAATGTAACATAATCTTTTTGATGACTACTGTTATGAAATATGTCATCCTGTATTTTTTTTACTGTATTTTTTATGGTAACGTTTGTAATATATATTTTAAAATTATTAACAGAGAAAAATGTGAAAAAGTCACATTTATAGTGAAACCATAGAAACAATAGTATTGTTTAGAAAGAGAGAAATATATATTTTAGTCATACTGCAAAGCAGTTTATAAGTAAATCATTTGTTTAGTGAGGCAATCGTTTTCTGAAATGAATTTTTAGCATTAGAAGTGCTGTTGTATGTGAAAATACCCATTTCCATTTGGCGACGCGAAACAACATCTACAATCACAGGCTATGGAAATACAAGCTGGTACTAAATTTGTAAACAAAAAGCACTATCAACACAAAACATCTCCGTAGTAGGTCTTTCTACTAATTTATATTAAAAGATGTATATTTTTTTACTACTCTAACTTGTTGTTGTACTTAGTTCCTCGCCCCTAACTTTCTAAGTAACTTTTGTTAAACATTTTACTCTCATTGACTCTCACGCGCTCTCGTCGAATTTGAGCCTGCTCAAATTTTTCTTGAGAGTCGTCGAGAGTTCTCTCTCGTTTGGCCCGAGGTGATGATGGTCGATGAGGGTTTGAAGAAAAACTCTCACGAGAGCCAACTCTCGATAATTATCTTCCTCGTTTTGCCCGGGCTTATCAGCGATTCCCTAGTATTATACTGCCCATACTTCTGGCCCATAATTTCGCGCGTAATTATCACGCACACATTAATTATATAAAAACATGGCGGCTTTTTCTTTGTGGCTATACTCGCCAGAGAGGTAAATTATCGCTTCTCGTAAACGACATGGTGACCTATCTTTTTTCGCATTTCATGTCTAGCCATCATCCCCTTTGTATAGAATGAGTATTGGCTCTTTCATGCCAGAAAACTAAATTATCACTGGAAACGAGAACTTACCCAGTACAAATCCGTCTTTGGTAGTTGTTGTTGTTGTAAGGAATTATTCAGAGCTATTTTTAGTCGATCATGTCTCTTAACCTATTCTTTTTATTCTATATTTTGAAAAATTACATCGCAATGATAGGGAAAGTTTTAGAAAATTTCCATTTCAACTTTTATTTCGATGGACTAAGTCGTGATATCATCATGCTGGCCTACTTAGGGGGGGGGGGGGGGACATTCCCTCCTCCTGCCTCCCTCTATCTTTTTACCCCTGATTCCCCATCCCCTTACTACGCCTGTATTCGAGCTAATTTGATCTGCAGATATTTCTTTTATTAGTTAGGTCAGGAGCCCTAACCTATATTGATATCAAATGTTGAGCAGTAGCAAGGTTTTGAATGGCCTTATGTGCTCCAAGCACGAAGAGGATTAAGTAAGAAAGGTTTTGTATATGTAGACTACGAGCAGTCCTTCATTTTTCTCAGGGATCAGTCGAGTGCGGGAGAGCACGCGCGCGCGCGTCGCGTCTCCTCGAGGTGATTTTCTCCTGTGCTCTTCCACTCGACTACCCCTGAGAAAACGAGGGACTGCTCGTAGTCTAGTAGCGGCTAGTAGTCTAGGTTTTATGGTCATTATTCCGCACGCAAGATGCAACATATAATCAACCAAACAATCATTCAATCAATTAATCAGTTCACTAATTAATTAATTAATTAATTGACTACGGATGATCCCATGAAGACTAAAAAGTTCAATATCACACGAGTGTTGTGTTACAAAAAAATCCTTTCCTAAAGGTTATCTGTAAATCAAAACGTTTAAAACGCACGAGACATTATTAACAACCCTTGGGCAAGCCGAAGAAAACGCGGTGAAAAATAGGAGTTAATCAGTGTTAATTGTACATGTTACTCCGCTATGATTACGGCAAAATCCAGGATAATGATTGTTACAGCTTGTTACGACCGGAAAAACCCGTTAACTAACAATATTTGACAAACATCTTCTCGCATCTCCCATCAGTGATTGTAGATCTGTAACACGACCTGAAATTTAAGCCTTTGCAACATGTACGAGTATTTTGTGTTCCGGTGTGAATAGAGAGCTTAGAGAATGCTGTGAAAATGGCTCTTAAGAACAAACAACATGGAAACCTTTGGCTATTCGTCGGAGCAAATGAAAATAAACATATATTGTTTTTATTTCCGACGAAGAGGTAATTTTTGTCAACGGAATTCAATTTGTGTTATCGAAGCGCTGTTTTGTCAAGATATAAACGATAGTGTGGCTATCATAACGATCACATGTGCCCTTATCTGTGTGGTTGAACGACCACAGGACACTAATTAATTCCTTCTGATGAGCAAGATCATGATGTTTGTTGTCTTGAGAGATTCTGTGTCAGTCCTTGCGACTGATAACACTGAGTGCCTCACTTGTACCGTCTGTGTTCCTCTAATGAGCCGCTGGGGTTGGACAGTAATTGATTTGCAGAGATGAGAGAGATGATTAGATGCTTAGATGATGTTGTTGTCAGATTCCTATGCCAGCTAACTGCTGATAAGGCACGTATTGCTCAATGATCGGCCGACAGTAATTAATTTCCACCACAAACAAGTGAGATTATTATGTCTGCTCGGACTACAGAAACGACGAGAACACCTACTTGAAGAACTACAGTGGAACTTCGATTTCTCGAACCTCCACCAAGGGAAAAAACGAAAATTGGTTCGAGAAATCCGGAAGTTCGAAATATCGGGGGTAAAATTACAATGAAACAAGACCAAGGGAAATAACTTTTGGTTCGAGTTATCGGGGTTTTTGAGAAATCGAGGGTTCGAGAAATCGGGATTGGATTCCACTGTACCTAAACAAATACCCTACCAACGTCACAGATTCGGTTCATCTTACAGCTCCAATCTTTTCGTAACAAGAACTGATGTAAACAAAGCAAACACGCATACAGTGATCTGCGGTTTATAAAGTATTTTCCGACCAATTATTGAGAGATATATCAGGTTAAAATCACGGTAGGTAAATACCGACATGTATTGCCCGATCAGGAGAAAATAAGTTTCTCTTGGCCCAATGTATATTGTATCAAGAATTAAACTATAGTTCAGTTTAGGCTGTGTCCGTATGAAAAGTAACAACTTTTATGCCTCATATAAAATCAGTCCAGTAGCTTTTGAACTGAAACAACATTGGACAGGAAATCAAAATTAGAAATTTTAGAACTGAAATGAAAATCTCGTGCGGAGAATTGCCTGCGAGCAGGCTCAGAATTAGAAACGAAACTTACTCTGTTAGGTCATATTTCAAATTTAAAAATTAGTTGTTGAATTTGTGAATATCGAAAAAAATAAAATAAAATTAGTTTAGTAATACTTGTTACTTTATTTAGTCCTGAAAATGAATTTGTTTATAGGTCATATTTGAAATTTAGTTACTGAAAAGAAAAGAGAGTAATCACGGTTTTTGAACTCGAAAATGAAAGCTCCAATCTTAGCAAATAATGGTCTAATTTGTTACTTTAAATAATCAAAGCAAAGGGAAGTCGAATACTTGAGATTTACGACCGCAAATGCAAACGCAAATCCAGGAGCCTCCAATTGCAAAAAGGAAAAACGAATCGATAAAATGAGGTGTCAAGCAGAGTTGAGGGAAGTTGAGGTCGCCTATTTTCAAAAGGGGAAGTTGAGTTGAGGGGAAGTTGCCAATAACGTGAACCTATAAATGAATCGTGCAGAGACGTGTGTAGTGTCTAAAGGTAAAGCTTGCGTACTCAACTGAGGTGGAGCTACAGCTCAGCCTACTCAGTACTCACGTGTATAAACAATCAAGTCGCCAGATAATGCCGCGGTAAAATGCCCTCTTAATTAACTAACTGTAAATTGATATTGCGCTTGTCGTATCATATACCCACTAATTGCCCGAACTCAAAACAGAACCAGTTGACACGAGGCGTATTCAAAAGCACTACTGGAAAATTAATCCGTGTGAATCACTCTTGACCCTGTACAGCTCTATGCATCCGAATTTGGTGTAATGGTCTCTTCTTTCTTCAATCGCTTCCGATATTTGCCTACTCGAGCCCTCTTTCAGTAGAATGATGTGATTTTTTGGACATTCACGACACCTCAATTAAAAGCTACACGCAGAGAAGACAGCAAAGCGAGTCCCTTGGCAGAAACAAGACTTGGAGATGATGTTCTGTGTTGTATTTTTCATTGGCATGCTGTGGACTACACAGGCTTCACAAGGTGGGTTACAACTGATAACTGATATCATTTGCTTTCTGTGAATTGCTTGGTTCTGTGTATCAACAGTGAGCTCTAAACTCTGAAAATATCACTTTTTTGCTGTAAATTCTAAGAAATGAATGTACTGGTGAACTATGTCGGCTTAAATTTTTTGATGTGATGATTTATCAAACACACGTCTCTCCAAAAGAATTAATTAATGTCTAACCTGCCTCTAATCGTGGCAGTAGTTTATATTCGATCTCCGCCGAATTCTTATCTTGTTTATGGCTGGAAGCCATTTTTGCGATCATAAACCAACTCCGATTCTTCGTCTTTGTCCAAAGCAATTTGCCTGTCGGATTTTACAAACAGCTTTACTAATGCAAAAAAGCCAGGACCTGCGGAGAAAATTACGATGCTTTGATCCTATGGAATAATACTCTGTTGCGTCAAGTTTCTTGACTCCATAAGCTTGCTATTCTAAGCTTGATCACGCAGGAATTTCAAATGTCATTTATAAATCCACCAAAACGTGTTATTTTTAGGTTTCAACAAAAACTTTCCATTATCCGGATTTACTGAGGAGCCATGGTCCTTCATCTTTGTTTATCATTCTGTTCCAATTATTTCAATTGTTCCCAGTCTTGCTTTCAAAGCAAACACATGTTGCGAGTTGTCTGTTAGTGACGTTAGTTTCCTGACGTGCTGATCGTTCATGAAATCAAAGCAAATATGATTCTTCTATCCGAACGTGATCGTTTGTTTTATTTTACGCCGACATAACTGCGAGTGATGCACACTTGGGTGTAGTTCATTCAAACTTCAACAACGGCATCAAGCAAACGAAAAAACGTTCCCCTTTAACCCTTTCACTCCCATGAGTGGCCAACTTCAAAAATGAACAATACAATCAAATTTCTTTTAGGAAAATATTGAAAAACAAACAGCACCACATGAAAGCACTGCTCGATAGCTTTCATTTGAATGGCCACACACTTGGGTTTCAAACAGACTTTAAAGTTAGACCACCTTGTACAGCATAATAAACAGTACCACATGAAAGTACTGCTCAATAGCTTTCATTTGATGGTCACACACTAGCCGGGGTTTTACTATATATAGACCCACATTTAAAATTGACGTGAGGATTGACTCGAGAAGTGAAAGTTTAACAAGGTTTTGTGGAGTGAAGATAGACAATTATGTGTTGTAAGGTAGTGAACAAGTTACTTTCGTTTATGTTTTATGTAACTGGGGAGTTAAATTCCTCGGCTGAAACACTTTTCATACCTTGTTGATTTATTTCAAATTTGGCCGACGGCCCGCCGCGCCCGAAGTCCGTTATCTACTTCCGGTGAATTGAAAAGCTCACGGCAGGATTCTATAATACCCGAGTGATAATCAACAGACTTGTATGGCATGCGCACGCACATTCAATATCTCGCTCGCACGATCAGAAAAACAGAGAAAGATCTAAACAACATGTCTTCAAGATCAGCAGGTCCAAGTATGATGTCCAAGTCAAATTGTCAACACACTACAACCAAGATTTTTCTAGAGCGAGTTTAGCTAATAATGGCTGTAAGGTCAAGCAATTTTTAGGCTGAACGTGAAAATTGACACTGAATGGTGATAATTAAATTTACATGTTTTGAGTGCAGTAGTTTCCTCATCAGCTCCATTCAACATTTGATTGCGGTCGCGTTGTAATTCCTCTCGTTTTCCTTGCATCAATGCCACAAAGGTCTCTCCAGTGATCATAATACACCCTAGGGGACGAGAATTCCCTCTGTTCCTTGTGCGTCGAACGAGAATCAAAATAAAGAAAGAGGAAAAAAAATGTCCGCGCGAAAACTAAGGACGAAAAGCGCGGGAAAGAGTCTCGCCCCCAGTTTTCGCGCGGCCATTTTGTTCCTCTTGCTTTTAAAATTCGCTTCTCGCTCGATGAACTAAGAGAAGAGGGACTGTTCATAGTCTAGATGCGCCCTTCACTACCTATTTCCATTCCTACAGGCCTATAGGTTCAAAATAACTCTTTAGATATACCGGGCAGTAGAGTGGTAAAATGTGACGTCACAAATTTTTCAAATTATTTTTATCAAGCTTCCAAATCCCATCATTAGATAAAGATTGCTGCTGTATGATCAGCCACAAAATTTCATCTTGTTAGCACGAATAGAACTGAAGATACAGAGGTTCAAAGTTTGGTACCGTTCCATATAAACCTCTAATTTTGCGCTTGTTCTAAACTGAAGGAAAAAGCGCAAAATTAGAAGTGTTTGTATGGAGGAATTTTAATTTAAAAAAACCTGAAGTGCCCACATCTCAGCCGCAAATTGCAATGGAGAGCTATTTTTTGGCAAGAGGACGTTTTTGGCATGCTTCCTCCGAATAGCTGATCAAACGCAAATTTAATTTTTTGTGACGTCATAACTTTAGTACTCTGCTCTCCTCCCCGGGGAGACGTAATCTTTTTCGTTTTCTCTCTAGCTCTTTCCTTGATCTTGGAAATGAGAGCCTACTCAACTGAGTAGACTTTGTTGTATCCCTTTCAAGCGTTTTTAAACCCTGGGTGCGAAATTCTGCGGATATTTCTTCTTGGAATGATAATTTATCGACAATTTTATTAAAGCTTTTATGATTGTAGGTCAAAGATTAAAAGACTTAATATTTTTTACATTTTTTTTACATTCCTACAAGATTGGGTATTATGCTAGAGTTAATGATTTGTCCCCTGAAGTGTGGTCATTTGTCTAGTGAGTCTAGTGAACATCCCATCCTTGCTTTGAAACACATAATATTTTATTGAAAACATGACCGCATTCCTCTCAGATTAAGGATTTTTCTTAAACCCTGTTGGATAAAACCCTAGTGTGTGACCATTCAAATGAAAGCTATTGAGCAGTACTTTCATGTGTTCTGTTTATTATGCTGTACAGGGTGGTTCTAACTTTTAAGTTTTAGTCTGTGGATGAAAACCCTAGTATGTGACCATTCAAATGAAAGCTATTGAGCAGTACTTTCATGTGGTACTGTTTATTATGCTGTACAAGATGGTTCTAACTTTTGAGTCTGTGGATGAAACCCAAGTGTGTGACAATTCAATGCTGTACAAGGTGGTTCTAACTTTTAAGTCTGTGAATGAAACCCTAGTTTTAGTCTGTGGATAAAACCCTAGTATGTGACCATTCAAATGAAAGCTATTGAGCTGTACTAAAGTACTTTTATGCGGTACTGTTTATTTTTCAATACTTCGCAAAATACAATTGACATTTTTTCCTTCGTTTTTAAACTTGGCACTTGGGTGACTGTGTTGTGTTCTTGGGCAAGATACTTAACTCTCACAGTGCCTCTCTCCACCCAGGAGTATAAATGTGTACCGGCGACAAAATGCTGGGGGGTAACCTGCGATGGACTAGCATCCCATCCAGGGGAGTAGCAATACTTCTTGTCGCTTCATGCTACAGAAACCGGGATAAGCTCCGGCAGTTGTGGGCTACTAGGCTTGTGAAGACTTAACCTTACTCTTTATAGGAGGACTAGGTTAACATGTAGTGCTTTTCTTTTCAGATCTAAAGCCACCTGGGTATCTTGTGGGTTATGTGACAGGCGACCGAAGTGTGAAATTGGCCTGGGAAATAAGATTCCCATCAAACAACACAGTTTTTGAGCTGAGATGGAAGTCTAACGACAATGAATCATCCATGGTGGTTTCTGGTACCACTGGTACTGTTACAGTTCATAACCTTAGAGTTTACACGCGGTACTATTTTCGCGTACGGAAAGGTTTGGTGGATGGAACTCGGGGTGGATTCACGAGATACACACGTGTCTGGACTCCCGAAGGAGGTAAATATACGTTGTATTCAACCTCGTCCCCAGGACCATCTCCGCTTTCAAGATGGCGGGTGGGCGCGAATAAGATCCTGGCGAAGAGCAGGTCGCGCCCACCCGCCATCTTGAAAGCGGAGATGGCCCTGGTACGAGGTTGATGTTGTATTATAGTTTAAAGGGAGTGTTTCACGGTTCGGCGCATGTGCAACTTTATCCGTTTTAAAAAACCCACTCACGTGTACTTCTCGATACTTCAGTAAACACATACTATAATTAGTCCAAGAAAAACGACGAATGACCAAAATTCACAAACAAAAGTTCAACGGATTACACCGAGAATGTCGACATTTGAATACCAGAATAATTCAAATAAATCCTTCGGGCCAACACTTTATTCTGGTATTCAATGTCGACATTCTCGGTGTAATCCGTTGGAATTTTTTGTGAATTTTGGTCATTCGTCGTTTTGCTTGGACTAATTATAGCCAAGAGAGGATGATCTATGTTATAGCATGTGATTACTGAAGTATCGAAAATATTTCAAGGCGAAGTGCAAAATCACTTTCAAATTGAAAAAGCCTCAAAATAATAGTTTAATGAGATAGAAAAAACACCAAAGAGGTGATAGGATGGAGAAGATTAAGACGGATTAGGAACAGCGAACTTGAAAAATTGGTCAATTTTTTCAAGATGCGCCATCTGTGACGTAGCTCCTTTAAAGGGGCTAGGTCATGCTAATGTCAGGTTTAAAGGAGCTATGTCACGATATTTTAAGTCATTTTTTGCGAAGTAAAAAATCACCTTCAAACTGAAAAAAGCCTCAAAATAATAGTTTACTAAGGTAGAAAAACACCAAAGAGTGGTAATAAACCAAACAGGAACGAGGATGGTTAAGGATGGAGAAGATTAAGACGGATTACGAATGGCGAACTTGAAAAAATTGGTCAATTTTTTCAAGATGCACCATCCGTGACGTAGCTCCTTTAAGGGGACTACAATACAGATCACCTAAATAGCGCGACCTAAGGCTGGATTCACGAAGCCCTCCTAAACTAAGATGTATCCTAAGTATTGTTTATTGACAATAGACTATTGTTAGGAAATAATACTTAGGACAGTGCCTGTGGCGAAATCATAAAAAATAAAATAAAATGAAACAAACGCGAGAGAAGGTTTGTTGAATTTGACCTAGTTAAAACAAGAAAGTGGACTGACGTTCTTTCCCGGGGGGGGGGGGGGGGTACTCCCCCAGACCTACAAAATTAGTACACGTGTCTAATACATGACTTAAGCTCACAGGAATGGGTTCCGTTTGCGCTTCCGTTTGACAAGGGCTTCAAATTCCTCGATGTTGATGAAAAAAAAAACAGTTTCATCGAAAAGCCAAACCAAATTCCAGGCCAGAGTGCACAAAACATACCCTATTTCAGACCAAAATGGAAAATGGTCAAAACTTCTTTGGTCTTCAAAATCGATACCCTATTTCAGACCAAAACGGCTCAAAAACCTATTCCCTTTGGCGCCGCACATACCTGTATAGCTAATATAAGGGAGTATCCCCCCCCCACCCCCCTCCAGGGGGGGGGGGCGTTCCTTGCCCAGCAATGAAATACAGTTGAACCCCGCTAATTCGAACTCGGTTATTTCGAATTCCCCGCTATCTCGAACTCAAACCCATTTCCGTAGGATTTGGCCCCGTTTTTTCAGTCATTTACTATCGGCTAATTCGAACTCGGTTATTTCGAATTCCCCGCTATTTCGAACTAATTGTGCTTCCCTTGGCCTAAAATCAACCCCGTTATTTCGAACTCTAATTAAAAAGTTGATGGCCAAACATTGAACTTATTTATAACCTTTTTATTGCACTTATTTTGTAATTTATATATCTTGTTCCATTGCGCACAGTTCCGGTTGTCAATAACAGTATAGAAATTTGCTATTCCATAACGAATGTACTATGTTTTGTCAATTTCTTGAAATAACAATTGTATAAGGTACAAGTTATTCCATCATGTTAAATATTAATGATTATTTTGATATTTAACGCTGACCCGGTTATTTCGAACCCTCCGCTAATTCGAACTATTTTCCGTTTCCCCTGACAGTTCGAATTAACGGGGTTCAACTGTACATTCGAATAGCCCTTTTCACGGTTAACCTGAAATATTTGCATAACAATACAGCTAAACATAGAAGCGAGGCAATTTCGGGCACAAGCTGTAAAACATCGTGATTTTCTTGAGTTCCTTAACTATGTTAGTATAAAAATAGTTTTAAAACGGAGAAGAACTAAATATACAACTCTTTTGGTTAAAGTTTACCGTAAAGATCGTAAAACAATCTCGCTGTTGCTTATGCGAATCTACTATTTATTAATAGAGAAAAAGTCGTTTTACATTTTTTTCTAAAAACAACGTAAACTAAAAGAATTGTAGTTCTGCTACATTTTAAAACTGTTTTTATATTAAAAGTGTTTAAGAAGCTCAAGAAAAACACGATGTTTTGCAGCTTGTGCCCGAAATTGCCTCGCTTCTATGTTCAAGTGTATTGTTTATGCAAATATCACAAGTTAACCGTGAAAAGGGCTATTAATATGTAAATAAATGTTTGACGCTCTTTATTATTTCTACTGTTTTCAAGAACCCACGGCCCCACCAGCCAATGTGACAGCTTATAACACAAGCGCTGTTGGTATTATGGTGTTCTGGGAGCAGATACCCAAGCCCCACCGACATGGACACGTGCTTGGTTACAAAGTCTGCTACAAGCGAGCCGATAAGAATGGCAGCGTTCTGTACTGTACAGCGGTGTTTGCCCTGGGTATAGAGCTGGGTGGTTTGAATTCGTACACACCCTACTGGATCACAGTGTTGGGTTACACTAACAAGGATGAGGGGCCTAGCAGCCGACCACTGCTAGTGTGGACAGATGAGTTTGGTAAGTTTGTAGCGGCAAAATAATATCACAAGCCTTAAACAAAATTAAAAGTTCAGTTATAAAAGGGCTCTTCAGTCCACCACTGTATAAAGTGTTGAGAAATGTAATTTATAGCGCTATGTGAAGTCATAATTGACTGCCTTGATTACTGCCTTCTTCAGGGTAACAAAATTGACGGTAATGCAATCTCGTGCCCAGAGTCAACGGTCTCCTCAGTCAGCGGTAGTCGTCGCCAGGTTAGATTCTGGGGGAATGGAATTTTGAATCCCAGAAATCTGGTATTCCGGCCATTGTTTTGTTACACGAGACAGCCAATCAAAAAATTCGATATTTAGTCTAACCTGGCGACGACCACCGCTGACTGAGGAGACCGTTTACTCTGGGTACGAGATTGACGGTAATGCCGAAACGTGGTGACTTCATATAGCGCTATAAATTGTATTTCTTAACATTTACTTCAAGGGGCAACGCAGTTTATACTGGTATCACTGTATAGTGTGGACTGATGACAACAGCAGACAACTGTGAACGGCAATCCTGCTGGTGTTGCATCAAACTAGTGATCTAATTGGCTCAGCAAATGAAAATTGCTCTAGAGGCAGAGACGGATACAACGTAGATTTTTGAAGTTAGAGGTACTACAGGAGGTATATATCGACTGGCCAAACTAACCTTAGAGATACAATGAGGAAAATGTTTTATTGGCATACGTGTTATAGAGATTGCAGTTTTTTGCGAAGCAACAGAAATAGTAGACTTTCTCAAAGTCCGTTTTGTCAGTCAGGCGTTTCTCGCGACTTCGTCGCAGAAGTCGACTTGTGGCAAGTCTACAGAAATAGGAAATAGGTAAGGGCTGACGCTCGAAACTTCAGCAGCAAAATCATACAGTGGTGGCTAATGTGTCTGGTCATCTTTGAGCAATTTCTAAACAAACTAACTTTCCTGACTTGCAGTTCCTACAGTTGCTCCTCGAGTAAGATCTCTGACAGCCAATTCCACCGCTATCAGGGTAGCCTGGGCACCAATACCTCAAGAACACGTCAACGGGATTCTTAGAGGTTATTACGTCATTTACTGGAAGATACCTCGCGTGTCACATGATAACCACGTGATTCAAGTGAACCAATCAACTCTTAGCGTGGTCATCGTGGGACTCAAAAAGAACACTACATATGGGGTGCGCCTGACGGGGCTCACTCGCATCAGGGGCTGGATTAGGAACGGTGCTCTTGGTCGTACACATCGTGTCACTACCAAACATGGTGAGATAACGATTTGTTGCCTTTATTCCTCTGTCTGTGAGCCGATTTACCTTTAGACTCAATTTCTATGATGTGATAGTTGATTCGGCCTGCGGCCTCATCAATTACATTGTGTATCACATCATAGAAATCTCGAGCTCGTAATCTAATTGTTTTAGTAAAAATCATAACAATTGTCTAGTACTGTAATAACTCTAAATCCTCCTCCGAAACTTCGGAGAAACGAGAAGAAACCGCAATTTTGATCTCCAGACACTGCACAATAATAGCTGATAGTATATGAGTAGCTCAGCCAATTAGATTGTCTCATTTTAATTAGTATATAAACAACATTTAGATTAATAATTACAGTCGAATCTCTCTTACACTCTCTTAAGCTCTACTTACGGCCACCTTGACAAACCCCGTTTGAACTCTAGCTCATACAAACTCTGTATTCACACATTCCCGTAAAGCGGCCAGCACCATTTGCGGAAACGTTTTCTGTTTCCCGAGGGTGTCCGCTTACGGCAGCTTCCACTGTACCTGCCTTTTCTCCTCACAGGCTCGGTGGCCTCCACAAAACGTAAACGTGTTTAGTCCGTGCTCCTCCTGCCTGACGGTGACCTGGGACCTAGTTTACACGGATACACTGATACGCTATCACGTGACCTACAAGGACGCTTCGGGGATGACTCACACGAAGAAGATAGGACGTAGAAAATCTACCATACAGTTAGTGAAACTTGAAAAATTCTCCACTTACACGGTGACAGTGACCGCCATGACAGATGAGGGACTGGGGGAGACAAGTTCACCAGTTACGGTCACCACAATGGAAGACGGTGAGTGGACACCTCTATAAGACGGACACCTGGTATTGGTCCCTGCGCACCGTTTTTTAATTGTCATTTAATTGTATCTGAACTCTCTATAAGCCGGACACATCTCTAAGACGGACAGTTGGTACCGGTCCCGATGGTGTCCGTCTTAGAGAGAGTTGACTGTAAGCGTATCATCTGAGATTAAAAAAAAATGACCAAAGACACATTTAATTTCCATATCTACAATATTTGATACATTGTTGGTACACTGCCGATTTAATTTTGTATACTGATAACCAAATATGAAAAGAAACAGTACCAAATATTTCATCTGATTTGGTCACACATAGCCGGGGATTGTTTTTCAATCGAAGTTATTTTATGGTTACGTTCTTAAGAAATTATATTATAGAAAGCAAATTTTTTCGTGATTTTAGAGAGTCACTCGAACGTCTTGTATTTTTCGCGTCATTTCTCCTTCTTCCAGACTTTCGCTTATGTCAGTAACTCTACAGAAATACCGGTCCATTTGATAAACATACCACACACACATTCGGGACACACACATACGGGTTATCAAATTTCTTCCGCGCGTAAAATCTCAGACATCTAATATCAAATTCTTTCCTACCCAGTTCCCAGCCGCGCTCCAGACTCACTACAGGTGCGGAGCACTGGGTCACGCAGTATCTTGATAGAGTGGAGCCCAGTCCCTGAGCAGTACGTGTACGGCATTTTACGAGGCTATCACGTGTATTACAGTACTGGGAGGTCAAAGGTCAAACGTTCAGCAAGTCAAGTGGGAGTGATAAAAGCCTTGTCGGTCAATACGTCAACTCAGAGTCTAGAGATAACAGCTTTGGAACCATTCACGTCATATGATGTTTGGGTGTCTGCGTTCACTGGTGAGGGCAGCGGTCCCCCCAGTAGACCCGTGACAGTCATAACTGATGAGGATGGTGAGTATATCGCGTGATATTATTCATCAAATTGTCACGATGCCCATATATGATCAAGAAGCACTTGTCATCCGTACATGGCAGATATCTGGCGGTATATGTAGTTTTACCATATTTGGAGGTGCACTCAAGAAGTTGGAAGCGCTGCTGACTTTGAGAGGACTTTTAGGACATTTCGATACTTTCATTTGCGACTCCGGTGTTAACAATTTGTTTGAATATAAAACAATTATCCTGCCCAATCTTGCGAATATTCAGGCGGATAATCAGGCGATACTCCGCAAGATTGAGCAGGATAATTGTTTTATTATTCAACAAATTGATAACACAACTGAAAAAATCTCCACTTTTATTTCAAGGACTGACTTGAACATTTTACCGCGCGCATACGAAATTACATATATCGCAGGATATTCTGTTGAGTTCGGTCGACAGATATTGAGTGCATCATGACCATATTTGGACAGTGTTACGATTTGTTGAATAATAACGTCTGATTTTTAGCAACTCGGCCTACGGCCTCTTCGGCTAAGTATCAGGCGATATTCCGCGAGATTTCTCAGGACAATTATTAAATATCGGACATGATTGCAGCGAACCTCGCCTCGCGACACCTCACAGACAGTTCTGTCACTTCACGCTGGCTGGTATAATTTCATTCAATGCAGTGCTAAATCCACCGACACTTAAATACAGTCGAACCTCCACTAACGGCCACCTCTCTATAACGGCCACCTCTCTACAACGGCCCCCTCTCTACAACGGCCAGGATTTTCGTCCCAACCGTACACCGATACGTACACTTTACTCTAATTGAAACCTCCTTACAACGGCCACCTCTCTACAACGGCCAGTTATTTCGGCCCCAATGTGGCCGTTGTAGAGAGGTTCAAACTGTAAAGTGGTTTATTTTTACTTATTTTTCCCATTTTGTTTGCTTTCGACTTAGTGCCATCACATGCTCCTCGACTTCTCCAACTGTCGGCCAAAACTTCTGACTCCGTGTTCGTGCAGTGGGAACCCATTCCACAACACCACGTGAAAGGAATACTGCAGGGGTATCACGTGCACTACAGCCAGGAAAGCACGCGCTATCCTGTCATCAAGAACGTTATTACCGTAAATGCGTCGGTGACGCATGCTACTTTGGATAACATGAAACCGCTGACGAGGTATCGCGTTTGGATCACGGGCTTCACGGTAAAGGGAGCTGGGCCCAACAGCGAAAAGGAGTTTGTTTCCACGCCACAGGCTGGTAAGTTCGTATACCGTGTACAGGCAACTCTCTCTTAACGGATACTTCTATAACAGGGATGCCTCTATAAGACGGACACCTGCCGCGGTGTCACCTGCGCGCCGTTTTTTCAGTCACTTTACTGCATCTAAACTCTCTATAAGCCGGACACTTCTCTAAGACGGACAGTTGGCGCCGGTTCCGATGGTGTCCGTCTTAGGGCCTATTTACATGGAGAGAAGTTGTCCCTAGTATGAGGGTTACCCTTTCCCCCGAGCCATCTTTTACCGAGCGTTTATATGAAAAAAGATGTCCCTGTTGCCCGAGACAAAACTTGGCCCTCTCGGGTTCGCGCATGCTCTATATGTCCCGACTTGTCCCTGGTAGGTTAAACAACAATAGCCAAAGTGTTTATATGGAAAAACGTTGGCCCGCCACCCAGGGTCACCCTACCTTCAAAGCGAGTAACCCTCCACCCAGGGTTACCCTGCCCCCCGAGCCAACTTGTGATTTCTCATGTAAACAGTTCGCTGCTGTTTATAAAGAAATGTATGAAAAGTTATCCCGCCCGGGGTTACTCGGTATGGAGGGTGACCCTCCTACCAGGGACAACTTTTTCTCCATACAAACAGGCCCTTAGAGAGAGTTGACTGTAGATCCTTTATCATTATGTTACAGCTCCCGACAGTCCAGAAGAAGTCCACGTTCTTATAGAAAGTCCACAGAGTGTTCGTATTACTTGGCGGTCGCACCCAGGCCTCACGGGACTCGTGACGCGTTACATGGTGAAGTGGCTTCACGTGGGTAACCCCGCTGACTCCAATGTGGACGGTCATAAAATCGTGAACGCGGGAAGCCCGTACCGTAGAGATACTCAAGTTGGTGGATTGAAGCCTTATAACATGTACTCTTTTATGGTGCGGGAGGAGGTTGGGCAGGACAACTGGGGCAAATTTTCCGCCCCTGAGGATGTTATCATGCCTGAAGATGGTATGCTCACGGAATTCAGGCTAAACGTTAAGCCTTATCTTGAGCTTATAGATCGGTTTTCAATTGAGTGTCGAAAGTAATTGCTGAATTGCTTTGGTTTTGCTTTACTACGCTCTGTGATTGGTTTAAAAAGCTCGCGCCACCTACTCAACCAATCAGATGCAGAACCAAAACCAATCGCGACTTGGTCGCACGCGTTTTCCCGCGCTTGGCGCCGGTCACGTGTATCTGCTTCCAGCTCTCATTGGTTCATTGTGTTGTTTACGTTTGTTGTGATTGGCCATTGTAATTGCTTTGGTTTTGTTTTGTTTTTACGACACTCAATTGAAAACCGCTCTAAAGCTCTTAGTTCGTCGTAATTCAAGACACACAAATCAGATAGTTCTTTTTGACGCATTATCAGTTTTGTGCCCGCAGACGCATATCAGTTTTGTGCCCGACGCATTACCATACAGACGCATAATTCGTTTGATGTCCGTCTTTATGCACACAGACGGATTATCCGTCTTTATACACTTACGGATTACCGTAAACTGCCGTTTATTAGCCCTTCCGGTTATAGGCCCATTTCCCCTTACTTTTCCTTAAATCCTTCCTTACTATAAATGTCCTCACAGAAATTGTTGAACTTTGGACCATATTAATTTTCTTCCTTCCGTTTCATTATGTTCCAGTTGCGTTTAATCTTCTCGGTATTTTAAATTTGTTTTTGTTCCCAATATATTGACTGACTTGATGGACTTAAAGATCAGTAAATGGAAAACGTATCTTAATATTGCTGCATCAACTTGTTTCTGATCAGCTCATTTCGAAACGTTTTTTTAAATTCCGCTTAACGCATATTAATCAATCTTGTGTCCGTCGTTATACTGAGACGCATAACCAGACGCACTAAAAAAAACGTCTCCAAGTTCTTTCAGATGTATTATGCGTCTAGTATAAAACAACCCATTCTTAACGATTATATAGTAAGCCAAGCTTTAGGGGTCAATTTTGTATGGTTTATTCACAACTTGAAAGTAGTCAATGGTAGAAAAGATTATTGATAAAATAGTTATAATAGACCATTTCCGAGTTGCCTTGTTTCAAAACGAGTCCTGGTGCACAACCTTTCTTATGGAAATTAGTTTTACTTGCATGTACATTTTCATGCAAAATAAACTCATTTTCATTTGAATGGTTTCGCACCTCGTTTTGAAACAGAGGCAAAAGACAACTCGGAAATTGCCTTTTGTTCTAATCCTTATCGATCTGTGCTCAATTCGTTCCAGTCCCCTCTCCTCCACGCAGGATATCAGTGAAACACAAGGAGAAATCTCTTCTAGTTCTTCAATGGAGGAGACCCGAAGAAACAAATGGTATTATCAAGAAATACGTCCTTCACTTTAGCGACAGTGATGGAGTGACTAAAACCTATACTATGCACTCGGGTGTCGATAAAGAGTATATGACGTATGAATTGACTCTTCCTGATGTCGAGACTGAGTACAAGATCAAAGTAAGTGAATAAATATATATATATTAGGCAGACTCCTGTTGGCTGAGATCTCGACCATACGGCAGTGGTGGATCTTGGGGAGGGGCCTGATTATGTATAGGTTTTCATTCATGAACGCATCGTTTTCGATGCATTTGCGCCCTCGGTCCACGCGAAAACGTTTAAGGACGGTGCCTCCTAATACCAAAGTATTTTGCGCGTTTATGACTATGCGCAGAACGTATGCGCAGTAACAAAAGGAGGCACCGTCCTTAAAAAGCGCAGCCATTTTCTCGAGTGAATGACATAAATGGATACTTTTTAAAACACTAACGTAACAAATTCGAATCCAGTTCACCGCTGCTGTGTCGGAGATGCGGTGGCCTAACAGTTAGCGTGTTGGACTCCGGATCGAGCGGTCCGGGTTCGAGCCCTGGTCTGGCTCACTGTGTTGTGTTCTTGGGCAAGACATTCTCCACCCAGGAGTATAATTGGGTACCGGTGACAAAATGCTAGGGGGTAACCTGCGATGGACTAGCATCCCACCCAGGGAAGTAGAAATACTCCTAGTCGCTTCATGCTACAGAAACCGGGATAAGCTCCAGCAGTTGTGGGTCAGGGGTCACTAGGCTCGTCGCTGCTGTGGCGCACCACATACGCATGTGCAGTGACAGACTGCAACGTTTTTCGATGCATTTTTGTCTTTACGTGTGGATAGGTGAAAGCCATATGAAATCGGTCCTGTGGACAGGAATCTGCCAACCTCGTCCCCAGGGTCTACTCCGCTCTACTCCGCTTTCAAGATGGCACCCAGCCGCCATCTTGAAAGCGGAGTAGACCCAGGGGACGAGGTTTGGAATCTGCTACGTTTTCGGTCGGTTTAACGTAAAAATGACTTAAACCATCGTGAATAACTCCTTTAAGCCGACATTATCGCAACTATTATGTACAGTAGATATTGTTTATAGCAGCACGTCTTTAGTCTTCTGCTAACACTGAAAAAACCCCACTGAAATGACTCACTTCTAATGTTACCCTCCCTACCCTAGGTACAGGCGTTTAACTCGTTACCAGGACAAATGAGTGATGAGATTACTGTTCAACACTCGCCTAGCATTCAGGCGTCTGAAGGTAATTTTAGTATGGCCTTGATGAACAAAAAGCATTATTTTTACAACTTTTCAGTTAACGACGAGTATAACATAACTTTTGCTTTACGTAATTGGAGCGGTTATTAGTTAGTTTAAACCTTCTTAGGAGGAAAGTATCGTTCCGTTCTGCTGAGACAAAAATTCGGAAAGGAAACGAAGAAATATACCAGTTGTTTATTAGCTTTGCTATTATGTGCTACCTTCTACTCTATGTGTCTGCTTTAGTTTGCATTTGCTGGGCTCTGTGATTGGTTAAAAACAAGTTGTACAAAGTGCTTTAACCAATCAGAGCGCACATGCCGTTTTCTCCAACCAATCAGGACTTCAAATCATGACTTGGCTTACGCGCGTTTTCCCGCGCTTGGCGCCGGTTGCATGTTTTCCCGCGCTTAACGCGGGCTGTACGTTTTTGTTTCGTGTGTTGATTGGTTCATTTGCTTATTTGCGTTTGTTGTGATTGGCCAGAGTGATTACTTTGGTTTTAGCAGTTTATGGGAAAGGGTCTGTAATATTGTAACTAATTTACTTGGATAAAAGTACAGCAGTAAAACATAAACACTTATTTTTTCAGCTCGTGAGCCTAAGATTTACAAGTCCAAGTTAATATGGCTGGTAGCTGGAGTGGTTGGTTTTGTTCTTCTCCTGGTTTTAATCACCACGTTTATACTTGTCAGGTTTGTACTATATTTTGTGCATCTTGCAAAATTAAAGCCTAAATTTGTCAAGTTTGTCATTTACAATCCGTCTTAATCTTCTCCATCCTCAACCATCCTTGTTCTTTTTTGGTTGCTTATTACATCTTTGACGTTTCTCTACCTTAGTATACCATTATTTTTAGGTCTCCTTCAATTTGAAAGTAATTTTGAACATCACAAAAAGTGACTTTATAGATCGTGACAGATCGTGACATAGCTTCGTGCATCGTTGTGTTAGAGCTCGTTACGGATGGCGCACCTTGAAAGTTTCGTCGTTCGCAATCCGTTTTAATCTTCCTCAAATCTTAACCATCCTTGTTCCTTTTCGGTTTATTGTTACTTCTTTGGTGTTTTTCTACCTTAGTAAACTATTATTTTGAGGTTTCCTTCAATTGGGAAAGCACTTTTGTTCATCATAAAAATGACTTAGCTCCTTTAAGTAAACAATTTATAATGATCGGTTTCGATAGTTTGAACGAAAACGTTCTTAGCAGTTGGGTGAACAAGGCTATTTTTGGCAAATCTCTGAGTAGCTTGTCATTTCACTGACTGACTTAAAACATCTTCAGTTTTCTCATATTTCTACCAAGCTTAGAACATACCATCATTTACTTTCCACATATTCTTAAAACTGTTGTATTTTTTGCAGACGAGAATCACGACGCTCCAAGAAACAGGCAGACATTCATACACGTACATGTAAGTTTGTTTTGACCATATATCCTTCTGTAATGTGATATATATTACACTACCATTTTTCACGGTCTGCACGGTCAGGACGAATAATCCTGGCCGTTGTAGAGACTGAGGTGGCTGTTATAGGGAGGTTTCAATAACAGTAAAGTGTAGTGTATGGATCGGCGCACGGTCGGGACGAAAAATCCTGTCTGTTGTAGAGAGGTGGTCGTTGTAGGGAGGTTCACTAAGAGAGAGTAAAGTGAATCGGTGCTTGGGCGAGACGTAAATCCTGGCCGTTGTAGAGAGGTGGCCGTTAGTGGAGGTTCGACTTACTCACCGTGGGCTTCATGTTATTGATTTGTAGTGTCCATCATATCACAAAGTGCTCGTCCCAGGCGACCTATTCCCGTTAAGGATCTCGCGGAACACTGTGCTCATTTCCATGACAACAACAACGCCTTGTTCAACGACGAGTTTAAGGTGAGAATTCTGTCACAATAGTGAAGCCATGTTTTGGCAGCTGATCGATTATGAAAGTCTCATAACTGTACATTAGAGTTTCCGTAAATGATCTCATAAACGTCTCGCCCCCTAAATAAAAATAGATATAGCGACCTTTAGATCGGAGTACGAGAAGATTGACTTCGAGTATGACTCAGCTGGAATTTCAAATCAGTTACGTTCCCAGAGCCCTCGCTCCTCCCTGTTGCTGACCAGTAGAGGAGGCTCTAGGAACGAGATTGGTGTTAGACGTGTTAATGTAAACCCTGCGCACTTGGTTTGAAATCTCGTATATGAATGAGAATATATGAAAAATTATATATTGAACTGAGAACTGGTCATTTTGAGAGTCATTCACAAAATGACCAGCTCCCAGCGGGTTTGATAGCTCAGTTGGTAAGAGCATTACACCGGCATCACAAGGTCCTGGGTTCGAATCCTGTTCAAGCCTGAATTGTTTTTTTTTTAGGTTTCTCTTTTCAACTGCTTGGTAAATCTTTCACTGCGATGATCTCTACCTTCGTAATAGATTGACAATATGAGAAAGATATTATTCTGTCAGTGACACAAGCTACTCGGAAAAAATTTTGAGTTCCCCACAACAGGAGTCGAACCTATGACCTTCCGCACACCCGGTCGGACGCTCTACCACTGAGCTACAGGAGACTCGTGGGAGCTAAGGCCATATAAACTAGGTTCAAGTGTGACAACCATCCCGCATACTGCTAGGATTAGATTTGTCGATGATAGAGAATTTGTGGAAAGAAAATGATGGTATATTTTAAGCTTGGCAGAAATATGAGAAAGATATTATTCTGTCAGTGACACAAGCTACTCGGAAAATTTTTTTTAAAAATATATACCATCATTTCTTTCCATTGACAATATGTTTGCTTACTATATAAATAACTATTTATTTACTACCTTTTATCTTACTTTTCAGTGCCTTGATCGTCTCACGTGGAGATCTACGTGGGAAGCGAGTCAGGTCCCGCATAACAGAACCAAAAATCGCTACTGTAATATAGTGGCATGTAAGTTCAAATTTTCATCATCCTATACCAATGTAGAAAAATGTCAAATAATTGTCCAAACCTTTCTGTTGTTCTATCCATACTTCTTTTTCGAATGCGTGCTTCAATTTCAAAAATTGGAGACAAATATCCGTCGCTATTTTCCCTTAGTATAATTAGCTTTTTTTCAAGGAGCATATTGTCTTATTTGTATTGGTAATCGTATGACTGCGAGTGCAATTAAAGGATTTACACTACAAGTGATATTTGAAAATTCTCTACACTCAGAGATGTACTCAGCCAATTTGTGGTACTTTTGGTCGTGTTAGCATTTTTTGCGTGCTGCTTTAGTTCTTCTAACGCTGCCGCGATTGAAGAGGGGAAATGCTCGGCCATTTTGACTGTTTTCAAAATTACCGCCGGCACTGCGTCACATCCGTTGCCACGGCAACATTAATTTGCACAGCATTGCAAATTAATAACTCAATGATAAATTTTCCTGCTCTCAGCCAATCACAATGAAGTAATTTTATCAGTCATATAATAAACAGTTATAATCAACACTACAGAGATGCCGGGTTACTATAAAATTAATCAATGAGTTAAATGTTATTTCTTCAGATGATCACAGTCGCGTTTTGCTCACAGCCAAGAGAGAAATTCCCGGATCAGACTATATCAATGCTAATTATGTGGACGTAAGATTTTTCTTCATTATATTGATTGATATTTTCTTCAATTTAAACGTCGAACTTGAAATTTAACAAATGCATCGTATCATTGCTTGTAATGTGTTTCAATTTTAGGGATACAGCTTTCCAGCCAAGTACATTGCAACTCAAGGTATTAAAAAAAACGATTTTGCTTAATGTTTAATTTAAACTAAAGCCCCGACCAAACGAGGCTGAAAGCTCATCATCACCTTGGGCCAAACGAGGGCTACTTCACTCTGTGATTGGCTCAAAAAACTCGCGCCACCTTTTCAACCAATCAGATGCTAAACCAAAACCAATCACGACTTGGTCGCACGCGTTTTCCCGCGCTTAGCGTCGGTTACGTGTATTTATTGGTTCATTGTGTGGTTTGCGTTTGTTTTGATTGGTCATTGTAATTACTTGGGTTTTCACTCAACTGAAATCCGCTCTATTGCCTATTAATCTACCTTATTTTATCTCGTACTTAATTCTTTCTAGGCCCATTGAAGGAGACAGTCAACGATTTCTGGCGAATGATTTGGGAGAAGGACGTTAAATCGATAGTTATGATTGAAATGCAGGGAAAAGACGTACGTACGTTAATGAATATTTTAATGTAAACTACAGTTATTCCTGACAGCTTTTCTTTTTATACCATGGAAGAGATTTAAATGAGATTATCAATAATCATAGTTAACTGGGAGATCTTCTGTTGGTCAGCCGGTGATTTATTGACGCATGCGCAGTTTGAGTTGTTTACGAGAAGAGTTGCCATCGTGGCTTGCTTGTGTGATTTACCTCGGCTGGTATTTTGCCTTCTGTTTGCTTTGTTTTTGCCTTTCAAGTTTTTCGGGAGTTGCCTTGCTGTTTCGGAAGATATTTTGCTGTATTCGGTTCGGGGTTTGCTCCGCTCAGTTTACGATATTTTGCCTTTCGCAGTAATCGCAGTTTTCAGACTCTCATATCACAGTCGAACGCCTTTAATATGGACACTGTAGGGACCACAGAAAGTGTCCGTACTAACAACATAAGAAAATAAAACAAGTTATCTCTGACAACACATTGAATTGGTCTACTATACTGTAAGGATTCGTGTAACAATTTTTTTTTTGTTTCGATACAAGATACTCCCTTTCCCACGCCTTCTTGCGCGTGGGAGGGGAGGGGAGGGGAGGGGAGGGGAGGGGAGGGGAGGGGAGGGGAGGGGAGGGGAGGGGAGGGGAGGGGAGGTGAGGTATGCAAGCAGTTCCGTATTTTTTAGTGACGTTAGTCTCCCCTCTGTTGGTAGTTACTGATGTTAGCTAATTAAGGTGGACCGCGGTTATTTATTGGAGCGGAGGTTCCCTTTTTTAAAACTACTTTTTCGGCAGGAAAGCGTCAACCGATTTCTGTAATTTTTGGTATTCAAAATAAGGAATCTTTAAATGTTAGAAGGCTTTTAATTTTAGGGCAAACGAAAATTTAAAATTTAGAGATACAAGCGCTATTAGAAAAGCTTGTTTTTTTACGAAATCGCGAATATTTTCATTAAACGAAGATATATTTTTTTCTAATTACGTTCAATAAGTTCCAAGACTTCAATGTTTACTGTGAGCAAGTTTCCACAAAATCGGTTGCATAGAAATTGCTACACAGTTCACTGCTGAATTTTAGCTTCAAAATAATATGCTCGTGTATTTGCTTCATCTGTTGCAAAAACGCTTCAATAATACTAAGATCGCACCTATTGTTAAAAAGCTTGATACCACCTAAACCTTTGCTGAATAATCGGAAAAGATCGGACAAAAATTCCCAGTAAAAGTTATAATAAGCAAATGAATGTAAATAACCGCGGGCCACCTTAAATGAGCTGTCTGTCAACAGTAACTTTTTGAAGAATGTTTGAGAAAATGTTATTACAAATATTGAACATATTATTGCGAAATAGTGAAATGTAAGGGTAGTATGGGAATTCAACGAACAAATTCTAGGAGCTTGAGAAAATAGAATACAGAGATAAGAACTGTGTTTCCCAAGATAACTCAATGACTCTTTGATTGAAATATAGGAAGAACCAACTTGTGAGAGTTACTGGCACGAGACAGAGTCGACAGAGTTCAGTCACGTGGCTGTATCACTACTTAGTAGTACGGTGATGACCGACTGGACTATCAGGGAATTTATTATTTGGGTAAGTGAAAAGATCACACATTATAAAAAATATCTTTGATTGAACTCCATATACGCTTCACACGCTGTTCATTGCAGATCAAATCCAGGGTTCTTAGGTCTCATCTTTAAAGGAGCTACGTCACGGATGGCGCATCTTGAAAAAATTGGCCAATTTTTTCAAGTTCGCCGTTCGCAATCCGTCTTAATCTTCTCCATCCTCAACCATCCTTGTTCCTGTTTGGTTTATTATTACCTCTTTGGTATTTTTCTACCTTAGTAAACTATTATTTTGAGGCTTTCTTAAATTTGAAGGTGATTTTGCACTTTGCAAAAATGACTTAAAATATCGTGACATAGCTCCTTTAAAACTTACTTGCCCTTGGAAAGCGGATTGTCTTCTATTGTGCGAAAGAGTAGAAAGAAAGAAATATTGTACAATTTGAGATTTTATTCATGCAGTCAGTGACACCTTAGCTACATGTACTCGGAAAAAGAATTCCAAGGTCTCCCAACAGGAGTCGAACCTATGACCTTCCGCACACCACCGGTCGGACGCTCTAACCACTAAGCTACAAGAG
Organism: Desmophyllum pertusum; assembly: GCA_029204205.1. Taxonomy (NCBI): domain Eukaryota; kingdom Metazoa; phylum Cnidaria; class Anthozoa; order Scleractinia; family Caryophylliidae; genus Desmophyllum; species Desmophyllum pertusum. Next base: position 269,119 of record MU827315.1, read on the forward strand.
ACTCGTGGCTCTTTCTTGTGGTGCAAGACAATTTCGTTTGGACAATTTTATTGGTAATTACACTTGGTAATTACACAAAAGTCTGAGCGAGCCTCCTAAGTCTAACCGATCCTTAAAGGAAGCCACTTGTAGAAAGTAGTTACTTTTTTTTTCAAATTTTTCGTCATTTATATATACACGGCTGCCTCGCACAATAGCTAATTCAAAATTTTCTTAGAGCACTTTTCAATTGAAGGTCGTAAAACCAATTACATTGGCCAATCACGACATATGTGAACAACACAACGAACCAATTAGAACTCGTAGCAAATACACGTAACCTGCGCCAAGCGCGAGAAAACGCGTGCGACCAAGTCACGATTGGTTTTGGTTTTGCCTCTGATTGGTTGAGTAGGTGGTGCAAGTTTTTTTAAACCATTATTACAGAACATAGTAAAGCAAAACCAAAGAAATTCTGGATTACTTTCGACACTCAATTGAAAACCGCTATGTTATTTCTAAGCACTTTAATGTTCTTTATTGTTTTATTGTCATATTGCTTGACAAGTCTAAACTGAAAAAGGTGACTTAAAGGAGCTATGTCACGATATTTTAAGTCATTTTTGCGAAGTGCAAAATAACTTTCAAATTGAAGAAAGCCTCAAAATAACAGTTTACTAAGGTAGAAAAACACCAAAGAGGTAAAAATAAACCAAACAGGAACAAGGATGGTTGAGGAAGGAGAAGATTAAGACGGATTGCAAACTGCGAACTTGAAAAAAATGGCCAATTTTTTCAAGATGCGCCATCCATGACGTACTCCTTTAACATTGCGAATGAATGTCAAAGCGCTGATTAATCTTGTAATACTAAAGTCAACAGATCCCGACAGTATGGACAAGCGAGAGGTAATTCAGTACCACTTCACTTCATGGCCTGATCACGGGGTCCCGCGTGACACAGCCGGGTTTTTAATGTTTCATCACAAGTTGAAGACCACTCTGGCTATTGATCCTGGCCCCGTTATCGTTCACTGCAGGTCAGTGGTCACCATAAAAACAATAGGGTACTTCATGTAATAGGCATCCCTCTGTCTGAAAAGACAATGGTTGCGCCAAAAAATGTCGGTTCAGATCTGTTGGAGACAGCGTCTTGAGTGATTCAGTAAACCGATTCTGGCGTGGCAGTACATCATGAAATCCACTAGCATTTTTTCATCGAAATAAAAGTTGACATGGAAATTTTCTGAAACTTTTTCTGATTGATGATTGTGATGTAATGTTTCAAAATATAAAATGAAAATAATAGGTCACCATTCCCGCGACTAAAAATACCTCATAACTGCTTACAATATCAACTATCAAAGACGTGTTTGTACTGGGTAAGTTCATGACGTTTCTAGCAATTTCTTTTTTCTGACATGGAAAGTTGTCTATACTCATTGTATAGAATGAGGATGATTGTTAGACTTCAAATATGCGAAAAATATAGGTCACCATGCTTGTTTAAGAGCTAGAAAACGTTCATTTACCTCTCTGGTGAGCATAGCCACAAAGAAAAAGCCGCCGTGTTTTTTAAAATGTGCGTTCGTTAATTACGCCAGAAATTAAGCGCAGCAAGGATGCACAGTGTAATACCAGGAAATCACTGATAAGCCCGGCCAAACGAGGATGAGAGTTGATGAAGAGGAGTTGGCTCTAATAACTATATTTACCTTGAGCCAAACGAGAGAAAACTCTCGTAGAATCTCAAGAAAAATTTGAACATGTTCAAACGGTTAATTCGATGAGAGCGCATGAGAGTCGCTGACTCAGCGAGTGCATGAGAGTTTCAGGCCAAACGAGAACGAGATTTTGAACTCGAGATGTTGTTATTTCCTGCTTCTCTCTCTATAAAGTGAAGACATTGTGATTATTATTTTTTTCAGCGCCGGTGTTGGACGCACAGGATCCTTCATCGCTATTGATTCGCTGATGGAGCAAATGGAAACTGAGAAGGTGGTAGACGTGTTTGGCTTTGTCGCACAAATGAGAAAACAAAGGAACTATATGGTTCAAACTGAGGTGAGTTGAAACTCTGTTTATAAAATTTTGATCATACATGTGCGCATGAGGCTATATAAACCTCCGAACATTCCAAAGTAGACTCGAAGACTTCCGACGATTTACGAAGATTACCCGAACCCTTCCGAAGATTTCCGAAGATGACCCGAGGATTTCCGAAAATCATTTGAGGTCTTCCGACGATTTTCGAACGTGATCGGAAGGACAGCAAATATTTCTGATAATCTACCGAAGATTGCCGAAGATCATCCGATGTCTATCGCACTAATTTTGTATACAAACATTTATACGGTGCACTGTACATACTCGTCTTTTCAGGAGCAGTATCGGTTTGTCTATGATGTTCTCAGAGATGCATGTGTCTGTGGTGTGACTACGATCCCATCAATTGAAACTGGGCAGCGGTTTGCTGTGCGTTGTGGGAGATGAGCCCGAGATACTTGCGGAAAGGACAGAGGAATTTGAGGTGAAAGTTGTAACTTTCTTAGCCTTTCACTTCCTGGGTCATATCGCGAAACAATGTTCTAACTTTTGAATCTGTGCGGATGAAAACCTTAGTGTGCGACCATTCAAATGAAAGCTATTGAGCAGTACTTTCATGTGGTACTGTTTATTATGCTGTACAAGGTGGTTCTAACTTTTAAGTCTGTGGATGGAAACCCTAGCATGTGACCATTCAAATGAAAGCTATTGAGCAGTACTTTCATGTGGTACTGTTTATTATGCTGTACAAGGTGGTTCTAACTTTTAAGTCTGTGGATGGAAACCCTAGCATGTGACCATTCAAAATGAAAGCTATTGAGCAGTACTTTCATGTGGTACTGTTTATTATGCTGTACAAGGTGGTTCTAACTTTTGAATCTGTGCGGATGAAACCCTAGTGTGGCGACCATTCAAATGAAAGCTATTGAGCAGTACTTTCATGTGGTACTGTTGATTATGCTGTACAAGGTGGTTCTAACGTTTAAGTCTGTGGATGAAACCCTAGTGTGTGACCAATCAAATGAAAGCTATTGAGCTGTACTTTCATGTGGTACTGTTTGTTGTTTCTGTTTTGTAACAATTGCCAAACTTTGAACTGAACTCGCCAGTACTTGGGAGTAAATACGTTTCACCTGTCTAGTTTGCAATTTTTACATGTTTTTTTATTATTTATCAACAGAATCTGCAAGACTATTCTGCTAACCCGGCCCTCTTTAGGGAAGCATTAGTTCGGGAAAACGTTGTGAAAAAACCGCTGTCCAGAGATACTGCCATGTAAGCAACATATGCTTCTATTTCCGTTTGATTCTTATTTTTCTTTTCTTAACTTTTTTGTCATAAAGTGAACAGTTATGACTGCAATCCTGGACCAAGTTTTTTTGGATTAGAAGAGACCGTTTTTTCCATTCAGTTTACAGTCAAAGCTCTAGTAATTGACCCACCTCGGGAATTCGAAAAAGTGGTCGTAACTAGAGCTGGTCGCTTACGAGAATGGGCTCTCTTAAGCAACCACGCGCTGAAACAATAGAGAATTACGAAATGTACGAAAGCGTATCTACAGAGATTAAAAACTTAATTCTCTTATTCAGATGATTACAAATAATACAATGTCTCATAAATGTGTAGCACAACAAGTGGTCGCTTACGAGAGCTTAAAAACAAAGGAAACGACCAATTGGTATGTCCCAAAAGTGGTCGCGGTCGCTTATGAGAGCTTTTTATTACAGAGTTTAGTGACAATTCAAACGGGGTTTTCACAATGGTCGTCGTAACTAGAGCTTGGTCACTTACGAGAGTGCATGGTCGCAAGTAAAGCTTCGACTGTATTTAAATGATAAAACTTTCTTATTTTTCTTCAAGTTAACCACAACAGAGTTTGTCTGAAGACGATTTCTAGACGAACCTTGTTCAGATTACATCAACGCCAGCTTTATCGATGTGAGTTTAAACCACTGACTTTTTCATATTTGAACGTGTTTTAACTATGTTTTAATCAAACCATTGTGATCCTGGGATATTTACTTTAGCTTTGGGTTAGCTGCGTTGGTCTTCGGATCGAGAGTTTGAGCTAGCCCTTTACTTTCACAGAGCATCTTGCGATCCAGGTGCCCGGTTGTTCGAAAGTCGATTAGCGCTAATCCAGGATTAAACATTAATTGAGGTTTTAATTTCTCTTGTATAAAAGTGTTTTTCACTGCTAATGTTTTGTAGAATTTGAGATTACACAAAGTCAAAACTGAACGACGAAAAATATAAACAGAAAAGTTACAAAACAGAAATCAAAATTCATGCTATTCCTAGTTTAGCTTAATCGTGCTTTGAACAACCGGGCCCAGTGTATAAACTGGGTACTGCATAAAATACTGCATGGGGGAGGGGGTAACCTGCGAAAGACTAACATCCCATATCCCATGCAGGGGGAGTAGCACTACTCCAAGTCGCTTCACGCTATAGAAATCAGAGTTAAAGAACAACGGTGTGGGTCACTTGGTTCGTTTGCATGCTTCAGTTTTTCCTTACAGAACACAGCGTTTTTACCTGAACTGAGTATGCATGAAAGGTCTTCCTTACTCACTAATTTAACGTACATAGCAAGGCTCCCATTGTAAAACCGGGTTGGTGTGAAGCGCTTTTGTCGATTTTGCTACGTTTTTGGTGCAACAGTATTCACTTTAAGGTATAGAGCGGGGGTTTTCAATTGAGTGTCGTGAAACCAAAACAATTACAAAGGCCAATCACAACAAACGAAAACAACACAATGAACCAATAAGACTTACTCAAAGCAGATACACGTCACCGACGCCAAGCGCGGGAAAACGCGTGTGACGAAGTCGCAATTGGTTTTGGTTGAGAAGATGGCGCAAGCTTTTTAAACCAATCACAGGGCGTAGTAAGGTAAAGCCAAAGCAATTCCACAATTACTTTCGACAATCAATTGAAAACCGCTCTAGAATGATGTCCCTGCTATTTGTTAAAAAAATATATATATATATAAAAAAAAAAACCTTGTCATTTGTGTGCGGATCAGCCAGCACTTACAGTGAAGATGACGCTACCGTTGCCACTCGACAAAGTTCTTGATTAATTTTTGACATCTTTTTGACAGCTTTGATGGGTTCCGTTTTGTGGCGCCACATTTGAACTAGACTAGAAACTAAAAGATGTCAAAAATTAATCAAAAACTTTGTCGAGTGGCAACGGTAGCGTCATCTTCACTGTAAGAGATCGTGTTCCAATAGTGTTAGATCAGTAGAGTTTGACCCTACTTTTTTATTTGTCAGAGTTACAACGAAGGCTCTTTATACATCGCCACTCAAGGACCAATGGCGAGCACAGTCAATGACTTTTGGCGCATGGTGTGGGAACAGCGGTCAACCATAGTGGTCATGCTCACAGACCTCCAGGAGAATGGAGCGGTAACAACAATAAAACATATTATAACATAGATTGGACTCCGGGCGCGTCATGGTTGTTTTAAAAAAAAACATTTTTTTATCCGAATATAGAACATAGAAAAACCATATTGTATCGTTTCGTACGCGATAATAGAAAGCAGTCATAGAACCGAGCTCTCTGGTTGTTTAAAACACTTGAGAAATGTAGAAAACACTCGCCTATTTTCGAAATTTCTCTCGTGTTGTCAAATTCTCGTTGTGGTTCATGATAATATAATATTATGGCTTTGGTTTCTTTATTTGTTAATAATAACCACTTAATCGAGTATAGATGAACGAATTTACAGAGATTTGACTAGGCTCGATTTGTTCTCGTTTGCGCCGGCTTTTTTGCTCGTTAAGCCTGGTTAAATGTACGACGCAAGCATAAGCGCTAGCATAAGAACAAGAAACGTACGTGTAAACCGGGGCGAAGCAAGCACAAGCGCAATTATAAACGCATGCATAAGAAACGGAAATCTTTCCTTTTTTTTGTGCTTACGCTTATGCTTGCGTCGTTGCGTCGCTCGTGTAAACTGGGATGACACAAGCACAAGAAAGCGCGCGATCCGCCATATTGGATGATGCAGTGTTGATCAAAAGTTAAAGACACTGCGCCTGCGTATGTCACCTTGTGCGTGTGCTTATCGCACGTGTGAACACTCTGACTTGTGCTTATACTTGCGCTTATGCTCGTGCTTGCGTCGTACGTGTAAACCTTGACCGCGGTCAAACGTAAAAAAATAAGCGAAGTCGGTCAAAGATAAGGGTTTTACTTTCAGAGCCTAAAGCTTGTTAGTTTTTCTTCAATTTTTTAGTTTACTAACTTTTTTTATGATTTACCAAAAGAAATCCAAGCTTCTGAAAAGTTACCATTTCGCGCTATAATAACACTGGTGCCCACTCCACAGCGGTCAAACGTTTGACCGCTGTGGAGTGGGCACCAGGCTTTTAGTGAGCTTCTCCCAATGACAATAACGAAATTCGGCAGTTTCCTTTTGGAAATTATTTTAATTGCTAAGCACTTTCCCTGGCTTGGTTTAATTACTATTTCCTTACTGTTAGGAACAAAGTGTTCGGTATTGGCCGGAAGAAGGTTGCGCTAAATATGGAAAGCTTCGGGTGACGAAGATTGACGAGGAGATTCTCGAGGACCACACCCAGAGGGTCTTTAAACTAAGGCGTCACGGGGTGAGTGCCTTTATAGAACTACTCGGTAACCTTTCTGCAAATAACAAACTTGGTTACAGCTTCTGATGACATCTTGTTTGGGGGAGCTAGTGGGGCAAACACGGCGAAAATGACAATAAATGTATGAATAATAGTTCTGACTGATACTCGTGGGTTCACGAGTATCAGTTTTTTGTCTAGTGTGATCGTTCGGGTGAGTGTAGTCCTGAAAAGGACTAATGTTGATAATTGACGTTTCGACAACCTGTGCGGAAGTCATCTTTAGAGTCAAGTGAAATTTGTTAGTCAGTCGATGGTGTTTTAAAGTCTCTGATTCTAGAAACTGATTGGTTAGTTTTGCAGTCATGTTTATAGTAGCTACCAAGACAGTCGTGCAAAGTGAATTTTGGCGATCTTTGACGTTACACTGTCTGTTGCACACAGAAAATTGGAGCACGATTACGGATGAGGCATGCCTAAATTGTCCATAAACTTAATATCATATCTCATACATATCTCTTGCTATATCTTAGGTAATTTGCATCTTTTTGTTAGAGAGATTATATATGTACAGTCTAAGCTATTTGAGCGGACACTCTCGAAAGCAGACAGCTCTACTTACGGCCGCCTTGACAAAATCCCGTTTGAACTCTAGCTCATGCAAACTCTCTACTTACACATTCCCGTAATCTGCCAGCTCCAGTTGTGGACACTTTTTCTGCTTCCCGAGGGTGTCCGCTTACAGGGGCTTCGACTGTAGCTATAAAATGTTGTTTTCAGCAATCGTTTATACTTAGTTTGTTCACTACTTTGGAGACAATAATCATAGGTTAACTTGATACCTCGCCCTGATTACGCTCAGAGAGCTTCGACTGTGGAAAGTTTGTCCATTAGAGTTCAAACAGTGTTTGATGTCCTTTACTTTCTCTCGAGCGATCACTATTTCCTTTCTCTACTTATAGACGTGTAGACTATGAGCAGTCCCTCATTTTTCTCTGGGATAGTCGAGTGGGAGAAAATCGTGAAAATCACCATCACCATCACCTCCCACTCCCACGAGGAGACGCGACGCGCGACGGCGAGGTAGGTGATTTTCTCGCGCGCTCGCGCGCTCACGTGCTCTCCCACTCGACTATCCGCTGAGAAAAATGAGGCGACTGCTCGTTCTCTAATAGACTTGCCATAATGAGTCCTTTATCACTGGCTGATGTATCAATGTTCTTTTTTTTCCCTTGTTTTTCACAGAGCGATGAAAGTCTCGTGTTATATCACTTTCAATACCAAGGCTGGAAGGAGAATGGGCTGACTCGGGCCGAGAGCCTTGTGTATCTACAACAGCAGGTTCACAAGGTGGAGCCTGGGGAGTACCATAACGGGCCAATCATCGTGCACTGCAGGTAACGTGGTAACGCACGTGTTGCCTCGATATTCTTGCCTTATAAGGCACTCTCCCGCTAGAAAAACCGATATCATATACCATAATTCTATTCTAATCCGTTTGAAGAACTTACTACTCCAACCAGATTGGAGATTATGGTATGCATAATAATTTGCGGCTGTCGTTCTGTCCTTGTAGTAACGGTGATGGTCGCACGGGAGTATTTCTCAGCCTATGTTTGAGTATCGAGAGACTGGACACAGAGGATACTGTGGATATATTCCAAACCGTCAGATGGCTCAGATCACAGAGAGCTGGACTCGTCTCTAACGCGGTCAGTAGCAAAGTAGCCTGGGGTCCATACAAACTTCTCGTCCCCAGAGCCATTCGGGTCTCTTAGCCGGCGGGGCATTGGCACGAGAAACGAAGCTTTTGGTTCCAGGCCCCGCTAAGAGACTAAGATTGCTCTAGGGTGAGAATGAACTCTACCCTGGCTCTGAACTTCTTAGAAAACACTTGGTCATGACTGTTGAATATTGCTATTGCTCACTAATCTTGCCAAACTTGTCGATTCTATAGTGCGCTTTATGTTAGTCAATATACGCTTTTTTATAGCCTGCGTGCAGACGACTCTTATTCCTTGCTTCATGCGTGAAGCAAGGAATAGGAGTTGTCTGCACGCAGGCTACTTTTTATAGCGCGGTTTTCAATTGAGTGTCGAAAGTAGTCGCTGAATTGCTTTTTTTTCTTTACTATGCTCTATGATTGGCTTATAAACTCGCGCCACTAACTCAACCAATCAGATGCAAAACCAAACCAATCGCGACTTGGTCACGCGCGTTTTCCCGCGCTTGGCTCTGGTTACGTGTATTTTCGTAGTTCTCATTGGTTCGTTTGTTGTTTACATTAGTTGTGATTGGCCACTGTAATTGCTTTGGTTGTACTTTTCCTGCACTGAAATGAAATGAAATGAAAACCGCTCTATTAGCTATGGCAAGATAGTCTCTGTTGCTCCTTTAGGTTTCTACAATCAGTATGTCAGAGCATAAGAAGACATTACTTACAGAGGATTTATACTAGTATCGACCATGAAAATTTATCGTCACTTTCAGAGAGTCGCTACTTTCGGGGTCGTTACTTTGGGAACTTTACGGTACTCTGAATCACCACTAAAACCGACAGGAACCCCTGTTTATGAATGTGGACTACGATAAGTCCCTCTTTCCCGTAGTTCATCAAGCGTGAAGCAAAATAAAGTAAGAGGAAAAAAAAATCTGGGGCGGGCGAGACGCGCGGGAAAGCGTCTCGCCCCCAGATTTCGCGCGGCCATTCTTCCCTCATCATAGTCTATTGTGAATGTTGAAGATAACTGAATTTGTGTGTCCTTAACTAGGATCAGTACAACTTCTGTTACGAGCTAATGAAGAGTTACTTGGCCTGGAGAACCAGAGCGACCATCAAGAACGACTATGTCTGAAAACATTCCTGCTCCTAAAGAGACGGGTTAATAAACAGGACAAGAGACGGCTCACTGATTTGATTAACTCCGTGTTATTCTGACTCTGCTACTGATATGGTTATGTGTATAGACTGAACATATATACCAAGTAGAATGGCAATATGGCATATATATATTATATATAGAATGTAGACTTGAGTCCCGGACACTCGATGTAACAATGCACACAAGGACGTTGTAAGCCTTGTGTTGCATAAGAAACCCCGCATGGGCTTTTAGTTGCAAGCAATACAGTCAACTCTCTCTAAGACGGACACCATTGGGACTGGCACCAACTGCCCTTCTTTGAGAAGCTTTGAGAGGGTTTAGATGCAGTACAATGACTGAAAAAACGGCACGCAGGGACAAACACCAGGTGTCCGTCTTATAGAGGTGTCCGTTAAGAGAGAGTTGACTGTAGTTCTTTTTATACTAGAGACGCATAATTCGGCTGTTTTATTCGTCTTGTGTAAAGACGCGACGAACTATCAGACGCCCAAGATCCTTAGATCGTTGTTCAAGACACACAAAAACAGATAGTTCATCTTGACGCATAATCCATCTTGTGTCTGTCTTTATACTGCGACGCAAAACCATACAGACGCATAATAGGACATTTCCGAGTTGCCGTTTTACCTTTGTTTCAAAACGATTCCTGGGCCGGGTTGTTCAAAGGACGATTAAACTAATCAAGAATTAGCGCGTATTTTGATTTCTGTTTTGTAACTTTTCAGTGAGGTTTTCTGTTTATATTTTTTGTCCTCCTGTTTTGACTTTGACTAATCTAAAACTTTACAAAATATTAGCAGAGAAAAACATTTTTATACAAGTGGAATTAAAAGCTTGATTAACTTTTAATCCTGGATTAGCGTCAATCGGCTTTCGAACAACCGGGCCCTGGTGCACAACCTTTCATATGGAAGTTGTGCACCAGGACTCGTTTTCAAACAGAGGAAAGTCTACTCGGAAATGGCCCATTTGTCTGATGCCCGTCTTTATACACACAGAGGGTCGGATTATCCGTCTCAGCTATAAGTCGTCCGGTGTTCAAGACTCACTATAGGTTCGTCTAGACGCATAATGCGATATACAGATAATCCAATATACCGATGATCCGATAATCCGAGATATATATCCGATATACCGAGTGGTATAACCAGACGCACTAAAAAAAACCCTTGCCGAAGTTCGTCCAGACAGATTATGCGTCTCTTGTTAGTTATGCGCACAATGTTGCAGTGTCAACCTCGTTCCCAGGGTCTCTCTTCTTCCCGCCAAAAGCATCATCTCTTTTCTGATGCTTTTGGCGGGAAGAAGAGAGACCCTGGGAACGAGGTTGGTTGCAGCGTGTGTCCGAGCCGCTTTTTGGAAGATTCAACGAGATCTCTAACAACTGCAAAATAAATTGTAGGAGAGAATATTCCGCGAGTAAAATGCTTTATATTATATTACGTTAAACGTATTATAAGTTTCATTCATCAACTTTAGAACATATCTGGTATATTTTATCCACCTTGTATAGAATGTAGTTCCTAGGTGAGACAAATAGTTTATTTTCCTTGGTTCCATTCAAGTTATACGAGATAAAAGGTATTTTTTTTATTGGAGGAAGCCCTTACTATGCTAACACTACATTATCCACGTTTAAATAGAAATTGACTTACATTATTAAACACTATGTTGATTATCAACTCGGAGTTGATAAAGGTAAATTAACCGCCGTAGCGAATTTCTAGAAGCTGACGTTTCGAGCGTTATCCCTTCGTCGGGCCAAAGCCAAAGTGAAACGAGGATGAGAGTTATTGAGACTTCAAACTCTCGCTCTTGTTTGACCTGAAACTCTCGTGCGCTCTCAGCGACTCTCGTGCGATCTTATCACTTCGAACCTGCTCTTCTTTTTCTTGAGACTTGTCGACGACTCTCGCTCTCGTCATTGATCCGAGGCTGCCTCGTCCCCAGGCGTCGCTCCTTGTTTGAGCGCGGTGCGCGTGGGGTAACCATCAAGCCCCGCGCTCCCTGTTTTCCCGCTCGCAACGGCGCCTGGGGACGACGCAGGGTCCGAGGTGATGGTAGTCGATGAGAGTTGAAGAAAACTCTCACGAGAGCCAACTCTCAGTAACGCTCATCCTCATTTGGCCCATTTTCACATAGGGAAAACTGCGAGAAAGTTTTAGTGTAACGTTCTTTCGTTTATTTAGTTGAGCACGTAAGCTGATTGTATTTATATATAAAAGTAAATTTTTGTCATTTTTCCTTTCAGTTTAAATTTGTTGTCGAGACGACCGTATTTAGGAAATTGTTATCGACCGTAACAATACTTAGGATACATCTTAGTTAGTTTTTTTAAAACAGTATTTTAGTGCTACCCTCGTTAAATAAAGTCTTTACATACTTGCTATTCATAAATGACCGTATTCGTAAATTTTATATTTTGTTTGACCTGGGGCCATTCCTCTTCAGTTAAGGCGGGGGTCCACCTGAATTGCCATTTTCCCGCCACTTAACATGGGTTTAATGGAAATATCTCGTTCACGTTTCAAGCAATCCAAAAACTCTATGCTCAAAACATGAATCTATGTTATGGGGTGTTTTGTAAATTTTTGGGTGATTTTTGGGAGGAAATAGTTTTTCTCAAAGGAGTTGTAAAATTTAGGGAAATAAGAAATATTGAAGATTTAATGTAGTTTTAAAATTAGAATTTGAAGTTAAAAATTAGTAGATTGACACGAACAGACAGTTGATAACCACGCAAGAGCACCCGCGTGGTTATCAACTGTTTGTTGGTGTTCCAAAAATCATTTTCTTTCTTCTATTCCTTCTTTATTAAAATTTCATTGAAATTCACGTTTACCCCCGCCTTGATACTGTCCTAAATATTATTTCCTAAGAAACAATACTTAGGATACATCTTAATTTAGTAGGACTATTATCTTGTGAAGTGTGAGTGTGATTCGAGCCACACCCACAAAACGAGATTCTGGTACCTCAATTGTAGTGGTTCCTTTCACAATTTTCGACGATAACCCCGGCCCGTCACTTTTATGTGGGAGTCCCTCCCCCCCCCCCCCCCCCCCCCGGGGCAGAGTTACTGCTGTTTGAAATTATAGATCGTTGTATGGAGAAAGATAATCCTTTCCACTCGCTTTCATGTTTTTGAGGAAAAAAATAAGTATTCACAACTATCCAGATTTAATAAAAACGTCAACAAAGCACTGAATAATAGAATGTAAGAGTATTTAGTTCCCAGTGCCGGAGTGGGGAGTATGGTCTTAGAAAGTTCCGATGGCAAGGTCACGCAAGAACTGGCGTTACGTGACAATGTCGTGACGACTGTTGCCGTGACCGACCCTTGACGGGCCCAGATCCTTTTCCAAAAATAACGCGCGGCTGAGCTCAGTGGATCATCCAAAATGGCGGGTCAGGTTCGCGTGCTCCAGCTCGAAGCGGAACAGGATTTGGAAACCAAACTATTCAGACTGGAAAAAGGTAAGGTTCTTTTACTTAAGGAATCACAGTGCCGGGTAACGTATCGAAATTAGTCATAAATTTTTTATCTTTGCTTGAAAATTAAGTGACAGAGTATTTTGCATAAAGCACAACAATTTATGACAAGATTAATTTGGTTCCTGCTTTATTATGCATTATAAAATTGGTTTCTAAAAACGGAATGCTAATAGAATAGTAGGTAAAAGAAATAGCAATGTGTTCATATCCAAGGTTATGGACATGCAACAATTTCAATTTGTTTTCGTGCAAAGCTGCCGGCTAAATAAGCGCTTAAGTGAGAATAGAATATTTACACATCAGTGAACACAAACTTTTTCTGGGATGGTAACCGCTTTTACGTCTAACATGTTAGATACATGTAGTTTACTAAAGTGTTTATATAAAAATGACAAATTCAGTGCTTGAAAATATCCCAAACGAACAGAGTTTACAAACGTAAAAACTATTTACATATAGAGTTTAGTAATAGCCAATATTGCTTCTCTATCAGCTTTCTCTCTATATGCAAATCACTTGAGTTCAGTGATGCACTGTATAGTTTTAAGCCTGGTTCACATTAGAGCGATTTTCAATTGAGTGTCGAAAGCAATCCAAAATTGGTTTTGCTTTACTACATTCTGTGATAATTTGGTTTAAAAAACTCGCGCCACCTACTCAACCAATCAGATGCTAAACCAAAACCAATCATGGTTTTGGTTTTGGTTTTACGACACTCAAATGAAAACTGCTCTAGCGACATAACAGCGTGGACATGATAACATTTAACAATTATTCCGCGAAATCGAGTCGTACATTAACTCATAGCCAACGAGGCGTAGCCGAGTTGGCTATGAGTTCATGTATGACGAGATTGAGTGGAATAATTGTTTTATAATATACTCACCACAGGATATTGCAATAATTATTAAAAAATTACTGGGGAAAGAACGGAAGGAAAAAACAGAGGAAAATGGGATATTTATCGTAATTAGTGGGATTCCCAAATAAGGTAGTAATGGTACATTGCCTCATATACCTTGAGTAGGCAACCAATCAGATTGTCCAAAATCGCAATATCCTGTGGTGAGTATATTATAAAAAGAATTAGAGATAAGTTTTTCCTTATGTTCTTATCATGTAACTTATGTCATTGTCTGGTTCCAGAAAATATCCATACCCCTCCCACCCCCACCCCCCCCCCCCCCCCCCCCCCCCACACACACACACACACACACACACCTGCAAATTCCAGTTTAGCCACATACTTTTCCATTAAAAATTTTGGCTTTTCAGACCCCCTCCCCCTTGGAATTTCCAATGACCTTCCTTGAGGTGAAATGACTGAAATGCGATTTATGCGATGTATAAATTGGGCCTTAATTCCGCAACCCTCCAGTTCCACAGTCAAAATTAATATTATAATCCTTACTGTCCATTATCTTGAAAATTATCGATTGAATTGGAGGTGAGAGAAGAAAGGTTGGGAAGGGGCATTCCCAAGGTGTCGGAAACCGGGAAAAATAGCCAAAATATTTGCAACATTGCGTAATATTTTGCAATAGAAAAAGCACAAAAAGGCGGGAGCCACAACAGAAGGGGTGGGAACTGGGAGCACAAGGTATTGGAAGTTCACACCCCCTGTCTTCAGCTCGCTGGCTCTAAGAACTTAGCACGTGCACATGTCACCCCCCACCCCCACCCCCCTACAGAAACCTTAGTTAAGCAATCCACCGAAGGAAAAAAGATGGCGGTGGTACATTTTACCACAAAACCTTGCGAACCTAACACAGCCAATAGGCACATCTAAAAGCCATATTTTTGCGAAATTCGTCCCTGTACTAACAACATTATGTATGCAAGGTTTGAAGTTTTTAGAACTTTTCTATGCGTTTTTATGAGCATTTTTAGGGTTTTCGTGCGCTAAGAATTGTGGGTAAATGTACCAGTCGCCATCTTTTTTCTTACGGTGGATTATTGGCACTGATATGCCATCTGACTTCTCCAATCCCTAGGATTAGAACAGACTTAATTACCAAAAAGATATTATTCAGTCAGTGACACAAGCTACTTGGAAAAAAATTCAGTGTCCCCCCAACTGGTGTTGAGAACCTATGAACTTTGGCACACCGTTTGGTCCCTCTACCAATGAGCTATAGGAAACTTGTGGGACTAGTAGGCCATAAATGACTAAGGCTATGTTCACACTTGGTGTCCAAGCACTATGGTGCTGTGTTCACACACTGATTACCCAAGATATCGACATGTTGCCCATGCCCGAGTAGAAGGTCAAGACCTTGTACTCAGGCACTGGCACCGTGCCCGAATTCTGGCGTGGGCACTTGAAAAAAAGATGTGTTCACATTAGTGCCCAGCGAGAATCGTACTCAGGCACCGTGCTTGGGAACCAAGTGTGAACACAGCCTAAGGTTCAAATGTGATAAACTTCCTGCATACTGCTAGGATACATTTTGTTGATGAGTGAGAAAATATATACATGTATGTACCATCATTTCTTTCCACACATTCTCACTGAATCGACAAAACTTATCCGAGCAGTATGCAGGATGTTTGTTACACTTTTTTGCAAGTATCTTTTGTCATTGACTGATTAACATCTTTCTCATCATTTTTCTCATCATTTTTTCCCACATGTACCTTAATTACCTTCATCAGTGGAATGATCATTACCGTTGATTTCACTGTTACGCAACCGTTTAAATCAAACTCCTCTGAGCGGCTTGCCAAAGATTTCCGTCAATCCTACATGTCCGTACCTTAAATGGAAGGTGTTTAATCACGGTAAAATCAAACACTTCCATATAAGGTATGACATGTATGATTGACGGAAATCTTTTGCAAACTGCTCAGAGGAGTTTTGATTTAAACAGTTGCGTAACAGTGAAATCAACATACAGGCTGATCATTATAATAATAGTTAACTCAATATGTTGTTTTGTATAGGATGGACGCTCCGCTTCACACTGGGCCCTTCATTACAACCTTACAATGTGCACTTATTTTGCAACCATCCAGTATCTGGCCAGCAGCCATTTGATAGAAAAAAGTACAATGAGTTGTCTTGGACCTGCCTGCCTGGACAGCAGTGTGACGATGCTGACAGATTTGCTGACATTACAGCGCACACAGCAGGATCATTTCATTTCTATGTTACTTACAAAGATGGTGGACAGCTAGAAACAGAGTAAGCATGTCAATATTCTTTCAGTTTCTTAGTTCCTGTTGGAACATAACATTGCCCTTCTTCACATTTTGTTAGTGACTGCTCTCTTAGCTTGAAGCAATGGCGAATCCAGGGGGGGTCGGGGTGGAGGGAGGGTGGACACCCCTATCAGACCTGAGGGTTTTTTTGCATTCACCATTATCCATAGCAAAACCATCTCCAGGATTCACCAAAATGCACTTTTCAGAGCGTGAAATCTCGAACATTTTCTGGTGAGAAGTAATAACTATTGCCGTCTACTTCCAAAAATTATCCTTCTACTTCACATTTTCAGAAAAACCCTGGGACGCCCCCTATCAAAAATTTCTGGATCCGTCCAGGCTGCTCTGCAGGCATCTCCTATTTCCTTCATGCATCGCAAAAGCAGCGTCACTTTTCTGATGTAGGAAGGAAATACGAGACGTCTGCACACAGGCTACTTATATTATTAGTTAGTGCCAAACAAGTCTGTCTCCATGTTTGAACGGGTTACACCCCTAATAGACCTCTTTAGCTTGGTTTCTTTGTTGCCCCATTTCAGACCATGTGATGTTAAACTAGATGATTGTTTCTTTCAAATTGTTTCATATTCACATGTACAGGAATGAATAAGTTTTAGATAGACAAAAGAACAATTCTCTATATAACATCACATGGTCTGAAATGGGCAATTTACATATAAAGCTAAAGTTCTGTTACTTTTACAGCGCGGACACTCGAACCATGAACGCTTAGGCTTTATTTTTACTTTATTTTTACTTTATTTTCGCTTTATTTTCACTTAAATTTTGTACTTATTTTGTACTTTTTTCAGAGCTAGCCAATCACAGCCGCTAGTTTTGGAAAGAATGTAAAGAATAAGTTCAAACTAAGTGAACATAAAGTAATTTAAATAAAGTAAAAATAAAGCCATGGCGTTCCTGGTTCGAGTATCTGCGCTGCCAATCACAGCCGCTAGTTCTGGAAAGAATGTAAAGAATAAGTACAAAATAAGTGAAAATAAAGTGAAACTAAAGTATTAAACAAGAACTCCTAAAGGAGTTAACAAGCGGCCGATATCACCTTGAGGGGGGGGAAACAATAATCCACCTATATAATCTATAGCTTTTAGAAATTCGCTACGGCAGTTAATTTACCTTTATCAACTCTGAGTTGATAATCAACATAGTAATAATCCACCTATCCTCCCCATCGGTCACTGGACTCTGAGATGCACCTCCCAAACACCTACCTTTACCAAGAATAGATGTCTTTACACCCACTAATAAAGCTATACAGGATAATACGCACTTTTACAACTCTGCCCGCGCTATGAACGCTTACAAGCTATTACATCATGCGTATACTGGGCTGTCATGTTTACCATGTAATGGGAAAACTGATCATAGAATTGAAACTGATAGCAGATGACTATTACATGTTATCTGATGTTATGTTCCCTGTCTCGTTAAATATTTCGCTTGTTTCGTTAAGAACATGAAAAGAGCACTTACACGATACGAAAATCGAAATTTTCTCTAAAAGTAGGAAGAAATTATCCAGAAAGCTTGTGGAAGAGAAATTCTCTAGTGGCTAATTTTAGACAATGCAATGCAATGTGCAGTGACTACGAAAAATACAAGTAGTCACGCCAGTCTCGCTAAAGTCCGCAGTTTGCGTGAAACCGGAAGCCGATTCCCCGCTGGGATCGAATAACGCGCACAGGTCACACCGCCAAATTTAGCACATTTTGCAGCAACACTGCTGTTCACTGCTGTGGGACATTTGTCTTTGCTTTTTTCATGCGATTCCTGTAATAAACTCAATACATGTACGCACTTACACGACACTACAGAAAGCCTGTGGAAGAGAAATTCTCTACTGGCTAATTTTAGACCGAGATGCGATAACATCATGTCAACCGTGTAGAGGTCTGGGGCTAGTTACATGAAAAAAAACGTCCATTTCTAGAAGCGGCTCGATGCCCATTATGGCATCGGCCGCTTAATAAAAGTAAAAAAGAAGCTTTAGTTCATAGTTTGAGTGTCTGCACTGTAACTTCTTGACATACAGCAATACATTGGTCAAACATTTATAGACTGAGTGAGCACATAACTCCATATATAAATTACTGTAACTAATGGTCCCTTTGGGACTGTTATCGTCAAATTTTATGTGACATAGTAGCATTGCTTGCAGTACGTACTGGCTGATACCAACCTTAATTATTTTGTTCAATGTTATGTTTTTGTTCTAATTTAATTAGGGAGAAAAGAACAACATCAGGTTATTTTACAGTGGATCCAGTTCTAAGAGTAAACAGTACAAAAACTATACCATTGGATTGTGTGAGCTTACAGACTGTGCTGTCCAAGAGTCTTGGACCTCTCACTGAGTGGAGTGATCGACTTAGGGTCAGTACCTGATGTACCACCATGTACTGTAAAATATCATAACACAAAACACTGAACACACAGTATGATTTTGTGACCAGTAAAGCAGGGGGTTTCATTAGAAGCCGGCTACCGGCGGTCTACCGCCGCCTACGTTACCTTTTGCCGCCGCGTTACTAATCAAGCCTTCTGGCCTTCTGAGAGTTTACTTATAAGATTTATGAAAGAAAAAAACAACGACTGTAACAGTGTAAGTCTTTAAAACTCCAAACTACATATAGAATAATCGCAAGATCGTTTAAAATACCTAAGATCTACTGTGATCGATAAAAATTGTCATATATAGCACTAGATTTGACTCCCAGAATGCTGGAAAATTGCATTTCCGAGCTTCTACATTTACAAAATTTTCTGGGGGGGCATGCCCCCATACCCCCTAGTATGGTCACAGCCGCCTATTCCACCATGGTAAGCTGCTTACTTCAAAAATTAATGCAGCGTCCGGCACACGATGGAAGGCGGCTGTATTCGCAGGCTATGCCTCTCTCCACCCAGAAGTAAATGGCCCGTACCAACAAACTGTTGCATTACAATCAATGTACTTGTAGGGAAACCTGTCAAAATGCTGGGGGGTAACCTGGCTTGGTAAGCTGCTTACTTCAAAAATTAATGCAGCGTCCGGCACACGATGGAAGGCGGCTGTATTCGCAGGCTACATGTATGCCTCTCTCCACCCAGAAGTAATGGCCCGTACCAACAAACTGTTGCATTACAATCAATGTACTTGTAGGGAAACCTGTCAAAATGCTGGGGGGTAACCTGGCTTGGACCTATCAGTCACTTCATGCTACAGAAACCAGAAAAGAAAATATGTTTAAAAGTAAACTTAATACAGTTGAACCTCCTGTAAAACGGACTCCCTAGAGACCAGTAATTAGAGCTGAAAAGTTTGGAGGCTGCGTGGTACTTGATAATATACAAATAAAAAAAATATAAAATATATTGTAAACTAAAAGTGCCAAAAATTGTAAAATAATATTCAGATGTTTCGGGCTTTGCCTTCATCAGTGTGAATGTGTCCGTTGTCCCTTCATCAGTGTGAATGGGACCAGCCTATGGGAGGTGTCTGTTAGCAAAGGTTCGACTGTACAATATGCTTGTATGTAACTTTAATCAGTAATAATTCTTTTTTGTGGGATTTCTCAGGTGACAAAAGAAACTGGCTACAACATGATTCACTTTACACCGATACAGCAACTGGGGAAATCAAACTCTTCATATTCTCTGTCAGATCAGCTAAGCATCAATTCTGCATTTCATTCACCTGGGAGAAAGAATGCTACATTTGATGGAGTAAAGGTAATAAAACATGTAGACTGCGAGCACTCTCTATTTTTGTTGAAAATTTTGGACAAAGGGGAGGGGTGGGGGCATTGAATAGATAGGGATGCTTATTATAAAGGTGACTTTCCACCAGAGGGGGGAGGAGGTGGATGAGGTGGGATGGGGTGGGGCTTATTAGAGAGGGGAGTTAAAAGAGTAGGGGGCTAAAAAATAAATAGAGCTTTTACAGTAATTATCTTGTAAACCTTTCAGGAAGTCCTTGATAATATGCGCAAGGACTGGAAAATATTGTCAGTAGTGGACATAGTGCTTAACCACACGGGTAACAACTCTCCTTGGTTATGGGCTCATCCAGAGTGCGCATACAACTTAGAAAACTCGCCTCATCTCAAACCTGCATTTTTGTTGGATCGCGCTCTCTGGCACTTCTCTTGTCAAGTAGCTGAAGGGTTATGGATTGAGGATGGTCTGCCAGCAGAAGTGAACAATGAAGACCATATTCACAAACTTGGCGAAATCTTACGGTGAGTTAACAGTATTTATTAAATTGAAAACCACCACTTGACTTGTCGAGTAGTGGAAGGTAAAGGTAAAGCCGCATTTGGGCCAAACTGGCCCACACTGCCGGAGCCTATCCTGGTTTCCATAGCATGAAGGCGACTAGGAGTATTGCTACTCCTCCTGGATGGGATGCTAGTCCATTGCAGGTTACCTCCCCAGCGTTTTGTCGCTGGTACCCATTTATACTCCTGGGTGGAGAGAGGCACTGTACATGTGAGAGTAAAGTGTCTTGCCCAAGAACACAACACAATACTTGAGTAGTGGAGGGGTTAATACCGTTATGGATGTCACTTTAAAATTATCATTCAATTCCTTTCACAAGAACATGTGTCTGAACAAACTTGTAAATAATTTGACCTAATGTTCCCAATATGTGGCTTCATAGCTTTCACTGGTAGTTACAACAACATGGAGGTCATGGATTCAAATTCCATTGGAGCCCTGAAATTTTTTTCTTGTCTCACAAGATCTTGTAAGTGATAATGCATTTGGAAATAAAATGATGGTATTTGTTAAGCTTTGTAGAATTATGATCTAGAAAGATGTTGATCAGTCAGTGACACAATTAAGCTACTCGAAAAACAAACTGAGTTCTCCCAACAGGAGTCAAACCTACATGTATGACCTTCTGCCACACTGAGTCAGATGCTGCTACAGAAAACTTATGGACGTAGGCCATATATTAAGTAGCGTCTGTCACTGGCGGATAAACATATTTCTCAATAATACATTTAGCTTTTTTATTTGTTCATTTCAGACATAAAGTCTTGCCAAAACTGCATCTGTGGGAGTTCTTTTGTGTGGATGTCAAAAAGACAGTAGATCAGTTCCGAACTGCCATGCTGAAGGCAAAAAGGCCAGTCAGTGGTGCATCCAAACATGATGAGCCACCGCTGAAGGTGACAACTGACATGTCTTATCAACGCTTTTCTGCAACAATAGACATGGAAAAGGCCCTAGAGAAGTTCAACACAGAACGGTAAATACACAATGTACTGTGCTTGAACACAAATTACTGTAACTTAATTCAATACATAAATACTCGATCGTGAACCATCCTCGGAGACCCAGGGGCAGATAATCAGGGCGGGAGGAAGATCAAACGGGCAAAATCGGTGCGTGCAAAAGTTTACTAACTAAAGGTAGAAAAAACACCAAAGAAGTAATAGTAACCAAAAATGAACAAGGATGGTGATGATTGAGATATTAGATTATGAATCACAAACTTGAAAAATTTAGGCTAAATTTTTTGACACGTGGCATCCTTGACGTAGCCCCTTTAACCCTTTAAGCCATGATGTCAACAGACAAATTCTCCTTACTGGTCTCCATACATTCCTCATAGAACTTGTAGGGAGAACTTGTTTAAATATCAATGCATTTCATCTTTGGTGATCATTTCCTTAATTCTCATGACCTGTATGCTTGATCATGTATTGACATCATAAGGAGAAATTTGATGCTGATCACTATAATAGCAGTTATTACAGATGTCAGCGGTTTGACATGCAAACGAGGCGAAAGGGTCAATCTGGTATTGTCAGCCGTTTGACATGCAAACAAGGTGAAAGGGTCAATCTGGCATTGTATTGGCCCATTAGCCTCATTTGTAGGCTCGATTACCAGCCACTGTTCAGGAATATGAGCCAGAATGAAGACCGGACTCGAGAGAGCGGCGGAAATCGAGCCTAACTCGTTTGCATACTTTTTAAAAACAAAGATTATTTGACTGCGGGCTCAACTGTAATAACAGCTATTGGAGTTATAATTGGGTTAAGGTTAGACTGATTATTGCTACAACGTCAAAACTGACAGGTTGATTTATTGAATATTGTGTTACTCTCTAGCTCTGATGCTTTGGATGAAAAGGAGCGACTGCAGTTATGCTGTGATGCTTTTAAGGCACATCTTATTAGCCGCAATGAAGTCATCAAGAACAACGAAGTTGCTGATCATATCGAGTCTGCTATAAAAAGTTCACAAAATGGTGTTAGGTATGAGCGTCTGGATCCTAATGGACCAAAACATCCAAGAGTTACTAAAAAATCTCCTTTGGTAACAAAGTAAGTATTCATCGTAAGTACTGCTCATAAGTGCTGCACAACCTTTTACAATAGGTGGCTCACAATATTTTAGGGCCCTGTCTTTGGTTTCGACATCACAGCTACCCCAGTATTGTTGACGAATTTAGTATAGACCTTCATTAGTTTTTCCAATGAGCAAAATGACATTTCTACGACATTAAAATTAGTTGCCATGGCAACACTAAACAAGGTCAAATGTACCATATTTTTTTACCTTTTGAGGCTAATAACGTTTAGAGAAAATCGGTGAAAGTTTTTCTTTTTGATTATATTTTTGTCTAATTGACGAACTGACATTTTTACCAATTACCAATTTAAAAAATACGTCAGAGGAGTTCAGAGCCACCTTAAAATTATGAAAAAATAAGGAGGCTCTGAACCCCTCATTATCATAGATTATTTTTTGGAGATAAAGAGGAATTTACACTTTCTATCCCTTTCAGTTCCTCAAACTCCAAAAAATCCCAGACATGTAAATTGGGTTACACTGTACATGTACATGTAAGTAATTTTTCTTTTGTGACTGATTGTTAGTTACTTCATAACACCTGGTGACTGTGATACAGTCGAGGAAGAGGAGAAGCTGATGTTTTCTGACAAGGCGAGATTTTGTATGGCGCATCAAGGGTGGATATGGGGAGGAGACCCTCTGAAGGACTTTGCTGCCCCTGGATCATTAGTATATCTGCGACGTGAACTCATTGCGTGGGGTGACAGTGTAAAACTTCGATATGGCGAAAAACCTGAAGATGCTCCTTTTCTTTGGAATCACATGCTACAGTATACTAAGACTTGTGCAAGGTTAGATCATGGACCATCAATATTTTCAAGTTTGCCTCTTGCATGTGTTTCAAAGTGGGGCCTTTTACAAAAACATTTATAATGGTGGTTTTTCATCAACATTACAAAAACTGTTTGTTTGCATGAACAACATCAGAAAATTAACAGGTAAAAGAACTGACAGAAAGAAACGTTTTGTCCAAATTATAGCTTTGTAGCGTTTTTCATAACTGAGTTATTGCCAAACTAATTTTCAGAAAATGACAGTATTTAGTATGCTGCCGCCGTGTTTGTGTCCTTCAGAGGGGCACAAATGGAAGTGAAATTTCATGTTTTTAGATGGCTAAAACATGGTGAAGAAAATTATATCAAATTTTTTTCAATGTGCATATCAGGATCCCATGTAGATTTGATTGAGCAAATAAAAAATATCTGCCTATGCAGCACTTTAAAAGTTTCAAACTACTAGGAACTGATTGCATTTATTTCAGGTTGTTTGATGGCATTCGCCTAGATAATTGCCACAGCACACCACTTCATGTGGCAGAGGTCAGTACATTGATTTAATATCTGTTAAGTTTGCAACATAGATTATTTCCCACAGTACATAGCTTGAATAAGGTATACAGAAAAAATATTACATAACTGTTATAAATATTATTGATAATTACCCCACTCAAGTATAAAAGTGATAGGGTGCATTTTGGTATTTTATTCAAAACTGTTAATTTCATTGCAGTACTATGTGGATGCAGCGCGGCAAGTAAAACCAGAGTTGTATGTTACAGCAGAATTGTTCACTGGTTCTGAAGCTACTGACAATATTTTTGTCAATCAATTGGGAATCACATCACTTATAAGAGGTAAATTAAAGCACTGATCATTCAGTCCTCTTTAGCCCTCATCTCCCTATTAACCCTCCCCCCCTAGAAGTATACATATAAACTAATTGAGGTCCTGCCTGTCAAGTATGTACAGCTGAATCCCGTTTTAGAAACACCTTGTTATTACATACAAGATTTTGGTCCCTAACTCGTGCACTTTCTCTTAAATTAACCCACTTAATACGAATGCCACATTAATAGCCCTTTTCACGGTTAACTTGTTATATTTGCATAACAATACACTTGAACATAGAAGCGTGGCAATTTCGGGCACAAGCTGCAAAACATCGTGTTTTTCTTGAGCTCCTTCAACTCTTTTAGTATAAAAACAGTTTTAAAATGTAGAAGAACTACAATTATTTTATTTTCCGTTGTTTTTTAGAAAACAAAGTAAGACAACTTTTCTCTATTATAAAGAGTAGATTCGCATAAGCAACAGAGAGATCGGGTTACGATCTTTGCGGCAAACTTTAACTAAAATAGTTGTGTATTTAGTTCTTCTCGGTTTTAAAACTATTTTTATACTAACGTAGTTCAAGGAGCTCAAGAAAATCACGATGTTTTACAGCTTGTGCCCGAAATTGCCTCGCTTCTATGTTTAACTGTATTGTTATGCAAATATTTCAGGTTAACCGTGAAAAGGGCTATTTGGACACTTTCTGCCATAACTCTCACATAGCCTCTCTAACTCCCTCTCCACCCCTGAAGGAGTAAATAGTTACCGAAGCATTGTCATGGCAACCTGGCAATAATACTGACGGGTAACCTGTGATGGACTAGCATCCCATCCAGGGGAGTAGTGATACTCCTAGTCACTTCATGCTATGGAAACCAGATTTAAGCGCCGGCCTGATATTAAGCTATAGATTTGGCTTGTAGACAGACTTTAAACCTATGTAACTGAGGTCTATGTATTTTTCAACAGTTCATGTGAAGTTTAACTTTCTGCTTTGTTGATTTTATAAACAGAAGCTCTGAATGCTCATGATCCTCACGAGGAGGGACGATTGATTTATCACTATGGAGGTGAACCTGTCGGCGCCTTCATGCACCCATCAGACGTGAAGCCTCTTGTGCCCAGCATTGCACATGCACTCTTTATGGATGTTACACATGACAACCCCAGTCCATTTCAGGTGAAAGAGTAGAAATCAATGTTACACTTTACTCACTTTCTCTAACAATGGTGAAATGAATTCTTCTTTAACCTCAATAAACTTTATAGTGTAGAGCGCCCTACCGTTGCCACTCGACAAAGCTTTTGATTAATTTTTGACATCTTTTGAAAACTTTTTGATTGCTCCCATTTAGACAAGCAAATCAAATTTCAAGAACTGTGGGAGGCAGAGATGTCAATAATTGACATGTCAAGCTCCACGTTCGCGTTCTGACAATTATTGTCAGAACGCGAAAGTGGAGCTTGACATCTCCGCCTCTGATAGTTCTTGCATTTTGATTGGCCAGCAGAAACAAAAGCCAGTAGAAAGCTGTCAAAAATTAATCAAAAACTTGAGAACAAAGGATGGCGACAATTTCTGTAAACTGACCAATCATGTTGCAGCATACAGACAATAGACACCAACAAAGTGCGAATCTCTTGGGAAACCTAGCCAGTTTTGGATTGGTAAATTTTCTTCAAACTGGCACACTTTGAGTAGTCGCACTGTAAGTGAATAATGATAGAACATTGCCTTTTGGTGCCATTTTCAAGTGACATGAACAAACAACTGGGCTGATACACTGGAAACTTGAAACTAACAATGAACTGGCTTATCTTTTATTGTAGGTTCGATCTGTATATGATGCTATTGCCAGTGCTGGTTTAGTCTCAATGGCATGCTGTGCTACTGGCAGCTCCAGAGGATATGATGAACTGGTACCTCATCATGTAAGTGGACTGCTTTGTTGACAAGCAGCCTTTGTAGTCAGTGGGAGGCATGATGGCCTGATGGTTAGCGCGTTGGACTCCTGGGCCGGTTTGTTCAAAGGACGAGTAAGCTAATCCAGGATTAGCTCATATTTTGATTTCAGTTTGGTGACTTTTCAGTGAGGTTTTCTGTTTTTTTTTTTTGTCCTTTTTGTGTTGACTTTGACTAATCTCAAACTTTACAAACATTTGCAGAGAAAAACACTTTTATACAAGAGAAATTAAAAGGTTGATTAACTTTTAAACCTGGATTAGCGTTAATCGGCTTTCGAACAACCGGGCCCAGATCAAGTGGTCCGGGTTCAAGCCCTGGCCGGGGTCATTGTGTTGTGTTCTTGGGCAGGATACTTACCTGTCAAATTTCCTCTCTCCACCCAGAAGTAAATCAATATTGGCAAATTGTCAGGGCAACTTGCAATGGATTAGCAACCCATCCAGGGGAGCAGCAATAATCCTAGTCGGCTTCCATGCTATGGAAGCAGGGATAAGGTCCGGCAGTGTGGGCAGTTGGCCTGAGTGCGGCTTTACCTTTATATAATTATATGTGAACAGCGGTGGAAAGAATGAAAGAGAATGAGACCTTTGCAGAGATCTGTGTAGTTTCAGTGATTGGTTGTAGCTCAGTTCTGAATTTCTGTACACACCTAACAACTATTCCGAGACACTACACAGATGTATGTAGAGCTATGTCATCAGTATGGATTTTTTGGTTCCACCGCAATTCTCAAACATCTATTGAGTGTGCGAAGAGAGCTATCTCCTTACTTAGCAATCTCGTATCCAGAGTCAACAGTCTCCTCAGTCAGCGGTAGTCATCGCCAGGTTAGACTCTGGGGGAATGGCATAAATATCTATTTTTTTTGATTGGCTGTTCGCGTAAATTTCTACACGAACAGTCAATAAAAAAATTCGAGATTTATTCTATTCCCCCAGAGTCCTAACCAGGCAACGACTACCGCTGACTGAGGAGACCGTTGACTCTGGGCACGAGATTGCTTACTTAGGCAATCAATCTCAATCTTACACATTTGTGCAAATTATTTACTCATCTATTGTACTTCTAAAACTTGTTGTGCTCTAGATCCACGTGGTCAAAGAAGATCGCCGTTACCTGTCATGGCCAAATAAGAAGTCTAAGCTTAAAGGCACTGCATTTGTCAAGGAAAGTGATGGTATTGTGTCAGCCAAAAAGCCATCAATGAGTTACACAGATGGCTTGGGGAGAAGGATATACGCAGGTATATTTACCTTTAGGAAGGATAAGTGGTAGGTAATGTCAGGTAATGTGCTATGATTGGTCAATGCATGGGGTCCAAATTATCAAGACTTCAATGTGATGCTCATTATTACAATCACACCAAAGATGGGGCTGACAACACCCTATGGGTGGAAGGGTTGGGTGTCAGAGCCTAACACAAGGAGATTGACCAACAACTGAATAAAATGCAAGCACACATGCTTGTGATGTCACCAATCTAATCTCTCCATACAATTTCTAAACAATGTCATCACATGACGAGAATAAAGAAACTCATCAATTAAAATTGTCATATAGTACTGTTCCACTAAATTTTTACACTAACATAAAAATAATATTAAGCGTCTTCGCACGCATTGCAGACCTATAACGCTAGAATTAAATTTATTATCTCCGAGATGTCGCCGAACCACCGGTCAGCGGTCATTCAGTTACCGTGGAGCTAGCCTCTGGAACGACCTTAGCGACGAAACTACATCTTCAAACTCCATAAGAGTTTATAGATCACGAATTGTTAAGTTACTTTTAGCTGATTAATCTATGAATTTGTATTTCTTTCGTTTAAGCTTATCGTGTTTTTTACCAGTTATAAGTAGGGGAAAGAGAGGGGGGGGGGGGGGGGGGGGGGGGTAATAAAGTAGGTTATAAGTAGTTATGTAACTGAAAACCCTTGTAGGGAGTTGCAATAAAGTTTCCATTCCATTCCATTATCTAGCGTTTTTGCACGCATTACAGACCTATGATGCTAGATAACATATGACAATCAGTAAGGAGTATTGAGATTTCATTTCAAATGTACTAGGTGTATGTGGATCAGATTCATCACGATGTTCACGCCATCACTAGACACTGTCCAGACAAGAGAAAAACAGTTGTTTTAGTAGCACATTCTGCCTTTCACAACCCCTCTGAGGACCTCCAACCCACCATGCACAAGCAGAAAATTAACATGAATGGTATACCTCCACTTACTATACCAGGTTAGTCATATTGATGAATATTACTAGTACAGTAGACTCTCGCTATCTCGAACTCTCAAGGGGAACGAAAAACAGTTCGAGATAGCGAGGAGTTCGAGATAGTCGATAGTAAATGACTGAAAAACAAGGGCACAGGGGAATGGGTTTGTGTTCGAGATAGTGGGAGTCTACTGTAATATGACACTCGCAGGTCCTCGCAAAGCTTGAGGGAGTGAACATTTTTTGGGAGGGTGAAGGGTTTGACATAAGAATTTTGGAATTTGAAGAGATTGTTTGGAGGGGATAGCACTGGGTAGGTAGTGGAATGGGGCCTTGGGGGAGGTGGGTGGTTGTGACAGTGAGTGAAAACTGAATAGCCCTGTCTAGCTGGCCTTTACATCAGCAAGAACTTCCAGTGCTTAGACACCAAAACAAGTCCACACACATAAAATACAGTCGAACCTCCACTAACGGCCACCTCTCTACAACGGCCACCTCTCTACAACGGCCAGGATTTTTCGTCCCAACCGTACACCGATACATACACTTTACTCTAATTCTAACCTCCCTACAACGGCCAGTTATTTCGGCCCAAGGTGGCCGTTGTAGAGAGGTTCAACTGTAGTAAGAGTAAATTGGAAGCATTTTTTTTGGGTGGGCCACTATTTGTGTTAACAAGAAGTGCAGTAACTGGGGTTATGTTTGAGTGACCTCCTGGCTGTGATTGGCTAAACCATAGAAAGGAATGTGGCTCAAGTTTAAGCAGCCATTATTAGGGGAGAAACATTGTGTGACGACCCAAATAATGGCTGCGAATGAGACTAAGTGGAATGCCAAACCCAGGATCCAGAATGAGTGGAGATTTAAGACTGTAGATGCCCTTTGCTCTGCAGATGAACTATATGAAGGTTTAACTTCAGCTGTGATATTTTATTAACTTGATAGGTGAGATCAATGAAATCATTTTTGAAGCCATGTTAGTGAAGAAGCCAGACTCAAAAGATTTTAGTAAAGATGCTGAGTTCATCAATGGTCTTCAGTCACATGAGGTATTGCTTCAGAAGCATATCCCACTTCACAAGTCCAAGGTAAGAAGCATGGTCTGTATGTGATAGACAAGTTAAGTAGATTGCTGCATGCATATGCCAAGTATAGTTTCGAGTTAAGGTTACAGGGTATGTTCAGAGTTGAAATTTTCGATTTTCATTTTTCCCATAAAAAATAAACTTTTGACTTTAGTCTTTCAAACAAAAGACAAAATTGAAAATAAGTGAATATTTGATTGGCAGCATAATATATTGAGCGCTGTTCTCTCAAAATTTATTTTTCCTTGAAGGGGACACATTATATAGAGTTACAACTCGAAGGCGATTTGTTCCATTTCAATCAAATTTGGAGGGTCACTAGATTAATGTATCTTTAATGTAAATGTGTTGGGGAATATGACAATATTCTAAAAATGTTTTTGTTGAGTGCGAAAGTGCTGAAGCGTAAAATAAACAATGCACATTAGTTGTAACTAGTTTATGTAAGTTATCACTGATATTTGTGAATATTTTACTTCATATCGAGACTAACCTTATACAGATGCATCTTTAGTCTTTTTATTCAGTGGTCTTAGTTAATTAACCCTTTCACTCCCAGGAGTGCTATAATTAACTGAGGAAAAATATTGAATTTCATTTTGCAAAATTATCAACAACAAACAGTACCAAATGAAAGTACTAATCAATAGCTTTCATTTGAATGGTCACACCACTAGGGTTTCATCCACAGACTTAAAAGTTACAACCACATTTATTGACTCAAGGTTTGAGTTTGGGAGTGAAAAGGTTAACTCGAAACTGGGACTTATTCCCTTTAACAGAACAACTTTTTGTTTACTTTCCTTTCAGACATGTCGTGCAGAGCAAAAAGGGAATAACACATTTGAAGTGTGTTTTGATAACTTTGCTCCTGGTAGTGTCGTTTGCATTTGACATCACGCATGGAAACCAAAGTTAAGAATGCTCTAGGTCATTAAGGTATGCCTCACCTCAATTATCAGTGTTTTTTTTAATCAATCACAGCAAACGAAAAACAACATAATGAACCAATGAAAACTCCAAGCAAAAACGCGTGCGACCAAGTCGTTGTTGGTTTTAGTTTGCATCTGATTGGTTGAGCAGGTGGCACGAGTTTTTTAAACCAATCATAGAGCATAGTAAAGCAAAACCAAAGCAATTACGAATTACTATCGAAATTGAAAACCGAATAATTACTTAGTTTGAGAATGTAACTGTAAAACTGAGTGACTGTGTTCTCTGACTCTTAGGCAGCTTGGTGTGGACTTGTATGAGAAAAGATCTGGGAGCCAGGAGAGTTATAAGACCATTGACGAATTAGAGGCAATTATCGCCAATCTGTCGCTATCTGATCTCAACCGTGTGCTGTACAGAGCTAATCCTGAAGAACAAGATGATGGGAATGGCGGGGGAGTGTATGTTCTGCCTGACTCAGGAGCGCTAGTGTACTGTGGCTTACAAGGTCAGTATGGTTATTTTTCATACCCACTGCCACATCCCCCACGTAACCCTCTGGAGTACAATCCTTTAGAACCTAGCTATATGACTTAAGCCCCCACATAGCTTGTGAGGAAGGTCATATAGACTGTTGGGAGAACTCAATCTTTTAGAAGTTTCTATAAATAACAGAATTGTGGCACGGGTTGCTTAATGGTTAGTGCGTTAAAATGCAGATCGAGTGGTCCGGGTCATTGTTTTGTGTTCTTGGGCAAGACACTTTACTCTCACATTGCCTCTATCCACCCAGGAGTATAAATGGGTACTGGCAGATTGTTAGGGTAACCTGACAAAAATGCTGGGGGAGTAACCTGCTAGTCGCTTCATGCTACAGAAACTGGAGTTAATCGCTAGCGCTGATGAGCCACTCAGACTTTAAAGAAGCTATGTCCACGATATTTTAAAGTCATTTTTTCTGATGAACAAAATTACTTTCGAATTGAAGACAATATTACTTTCGAATTGAAGACAAAATTACTTTCGAATTGAAGGAAACCTCAGAAATAATAGTTTACTAAGGTAGAAAAACACCGTAGTAATAATAAATTGAAATGGAACAAGGATGGTTAAGATTGAGGAAGATTAAAATGGATTGCGAATGACGAACTTTAACCTAATGTTTTCTTTATTTACTGTCAAACAGGTGTGATATCTGTAATGGCCGATGTTCGTCAGTTCAATGATCTAGCGCATCCTCTGTGTAGAAATCTGCGAGATGGAAATTGGTTGATGGACTATGTTGTAGCAAGACTTCTTCCTTTTGTTGGTACAAGACAGGTCAGCCTTGTTCTATTGTCTAATTTTTGTAAATCATGTGAGAGGTGTAGTAGCTTAATGTGTTGAACTCCGGATGCAGAGGTTTGGAGTTGGAGTGCTGGCCGGGGTCCTTGTGTCCTGTGATTGGGAAAGACTCTCAGTTCCGCTCACATTATTATTATTGGGACAGCCTCGCAAAATCCTGGGAGGAACCTAGTGATGGACTTGCATCCCATCCGGGGAGAAGCAGTACACCTTGATGTCAAATATATTTAGGAAACAGAAGTTGAGCTAAACAAAATCCTGGGGGAGGGGAGGGAGAGGGAGGGGGGGGGGGGGGTAACCTGTCGTGGACTAGCATCCCATCCAGAGAAAAGCTATACTCCTTGTTACCAAATTATATTAAGGAAAACTGAAGACTGAAGTTGAGCTAAACAAAATACTGGGGGGGGGGGGGGGGGAGTAACCTGTCAAAGGACTAGCATCCCATCCAGGGAGAGGCAGTACTCCTTGTCATCAAATTATTTTAAGCAAAATGAAGTTGAGCACTACAGTTAAAATCCCGCATATAAGAACCCAGATTTTTCGAAGTCAGGCTAAACAGGTTCTTATATTTTGGGGTAGTTATTGACAGTTCAGGCTAATTAGGTTCTTAATTTAATTGTTGTCAACCAAAAAATCCACTACAAGCATGGGGTGTGGCCCTTTAAACTGCAATATCATTAATCATTATTAACAGAAATTTATATATTATAGTCCCACATTTTGACCATCATAATTCAGTTGATTCTTTCATACAAGAACCTGCTGTTTTTTTCTTTGCCAGGCTAAACAGGTTCTTATATTTTTGGGTATTTAAATGCCAAATTAGAGGCTGTAGGTTCTTAATCCACTAGGTTCTTATATGCGGGTTTTTACTGTAGCACTGGTGATCCAGTTGGAAAAATAACCATACTTATATCAATGTACATGTACATGTATACCTTGAAGCTTGGATTTAATTAGTCGTTTCTGTGTCGCTCAAGCTCCCCCCCCCCCCCCCCCCTTTTTGTATCCTGAACTCCGTAGGTCTCCAGCTCTAGGTTCTGTTTTCGTATTTCCTTGTGTTTTCCAATAGATAGCTTGTTTTATTGATTCGCTTCATTTCCTTACTTTTGTGAACTATTCACTGTAACGTCCTTCTCCTGATTTTTATCTTTATTGTTATCTTTTAAAGATTATGTACATATTATCGTGGCTTCTTGTTATGTTTCTACCTGCAGCTGGGTACATGGCTTGACAAGACGTTCAATCTGATCAAGGAATGTCCGCGATATCTGGTGCCGTGCTATTTTGACGCCATTATCACTCCCCTTTATCTCAAGTTGTTGGATCGTGCTTGGAGTCAGATGTCGAGGTTTGTTGTAATGGTAATGGTATTTATATAGCGCATTTTCTATAATATTCAAATGCGCTTTACAATTCAACTCAGGGGTGAGATCGGACTGTCAGCTTGTAAAGGCGCCTGTGGCAGCCGCTATCAGTCCATTCATGATCTCACCCACCCACCCAAGCTATTGAGCAGTACTTTCATGTGGAATATTGTTTATTATAAACACCGGTGGTTACGTTCCCCTAACTCTTTTTTGTGGATGAAACCCTAGTGTGTAATCAATCAACTAAAGCCTGGGGGAGACTCCCATATAAAAGTGACTGTATGCTGTACAAGGTGGTTCTGCGTGTAACTTTTAAGTCTGTGGATGAAACCCTAGTGTGTAACCAATCAAATAAAAGCTATTGAGCAGTACATTCATGTGGTACTGTTTATTATACTGTACAAGGTGGTTCTTACTTTTAAGTCTGTGGATGAAATCCTAGTGTGTAACCAATCAAATAAAAGCTATTGAGCAGTACATTCATGTGGTACTGTTTATTATACTGTACAAGGTGGTTCTAACTTTTAAGTCTGTGGATGAAACCCTAGTGTGTGACCATTCAAATGAAAGCTATTGAGCAGTACTTTCATGCGGAGTTGCTCTTTTTTCGAATGTACATTAAGGTTTGGCATTAATAATTATTTTACTAAGAATGTTCACTTTGGGTCATACCCTCTTGGGGGTGAAGGGTTCAATTTATGCGGTTCTAACTTTTGACATCTGTTGATGAAACCTTAGTAGGTTCTCTGTTCAAGTCAAAATTGTTCCTTCAAGTAGCAGATGAGGGAGCACTTGGATCTAAATCAATAATTTCGGTGGTTATTAACATTTAACATACGAAATACTCTTTTCCAGTTTTGTAAGGAATGGTTCATCGTTTCTCAAGGCTCTCTCTCTTGGCTCGCTCCAGTTCGTTGGTTTGTCACGGTTCAGCCTCTCTTCCAGCTCTGTCGCCCAAACTGCACCATGGGCCATCATCTGGAGCAGATATTAGCCAACTCTGACGTCACTTGCAGCAGGCTTGCCTCATTTCTCTACTGGCTTCATGCGCTGTTGGGGAAGAGACACCTTCATCTCTCTCAGAGGATTATTACTTGTAACTGGCCAGATACCAGGAGGCCAGGTGTGTTAGTTGTCTTGTCACTACGCCTTTCATAACACTCGACCTATGAAGTTCAAAAAATAAATAGTAAAAATAAATAAACAACTTTATTATAGCATAGCATTTTAGAGTGCGAATACGCACAAAGACGAGAGCAGATTCTTAGTCCCCTGACCTCGCGCTACGGAAAACCTGTTGAAATTTAGGAAAGATATTATGTTTGTATAATAAACAATTTATTCAGCGGAAAGTTGAATACGGCTGGCCAATACTCGTCAGTGTTTAATTCTCGCCTAAAGGCTCGAAAAAATAAAACTGACCGTAAAAATACCCAGCGTACACAACTTTCCGCTGAATAACCTCTATTTATTAAGTATCAGTAGATTTAGCACTGCTGTGCATGAATTACCTGGATTTTGATTTTATCTTCTTTTTGTTTATGTATTTTTGCATTGTACTGTATTGTGCTAAGATACTGGCAGGGTCGGGATTTCGAACCAGGGACCTCCAGAATTCAAATCCAGCGCCTTAAAAACACTCGGCCACGACGCCTCCCAAAACCCAATAACGATTGCGTTTTTCACTGTCGTCGATCATAATTACGACTGACGACAACCACAGAGACTGGAAAAAAGAAACAAACAAAAGGATCGCCATCCACCCATCACAGTTCACGGACGTGACCTTCCGTTGAAGTGAACTTCTGTTTTTGAGATGTCTGCTAAGATGACAGCCGCCAGTTCGCATGTTAATGCAAGAAGCCGTAAGCACAATGTAGCTGTTGCAAAAAGATGGAGAGATGCTTTTAGATACAAAGGGAAAACACAGGTTAAATATAATAGCAAATTCAAATAGTAACATTGCAAAGTGTTGCTGTTCAGTTAATGATCAATTGTTGTTCGTCCGTCTTATATACTAGTTTATTAGCGACTGTTGCTTGTTCCATTGCATTGCTAATACAATAATTGTTACTTTTATTCTTCATTCATTGATTTTTGTAGACATCATATCGTGGCTTATGCTGCATGTGTCCGCCATGGCCTGGTACCGAATCTGTTGGATGGTGGTCGTAAGCCCCGGTTTAAACTGCAGGGACGCATCCTGGTGGTGGCTGCAGTGTATTCAGGATTATTGCTCCATTGTCCCGGATGGACTAAAGATCCTGTCGGATCCAGTCTCCAGGATCTTTCCCTCGGACTGCTCTCATCCGCAATCACCAGGAAAAGCTGTAATTTAAATCACCTTTTTATGACCATTTATTGCTTTTTGTTACATAATGAAACGCTGTTCTAACCAAAATGTGTGTTGTCAAACAATTTGTTCTTCATATTGCGTTCAGTGTTACTTTCCAGCTAACTTTGTCGTTCGTCATCCTTCTCAATCTTTCCAAATCTTAACCATCCTTGTTTCTTTATTGTTTGTTAAAGTCGAAGCTCTCTGAGCGGACACTCTCGTAAGCAGATAGCTCTACTTACGGCCGCCCCGTTTGAACTCTAGCTCATGCAAACTCTGTATTTACACATTGCCGTAAGCGGTCAGCTCCAGTTGTGGACACTTTTCTGCTTCCAGAGGGTGTCCGCTTACGGGAGCTTTGACTGTATAACCTCTTTGGTGCTTTTCTACCTTGGTAAACTATTAGTTCGAGGTTTCCCTCAATTTGACGGTAATTTTGTACATTTAAAATATAACTTCAAATATCGTGACAGGGACTTTGTAACCCGGAAGTAGTTGTTGACTTCCTTCTTTGTTCCAGGATCAACCGTTGTATGACGTCTTACAGGAAGTGATGCAACGTCATTTCATTGGCATCAGTTTCCGTGAGCTGGGAGCTGGGCCCGATCTAGACAGTCACATGCACGGGGCTGGATTTAACGTCAATGTTGGTGTCCGGGAGAGTACTGGGTTCGTGTTTGGTGGGAGCCAGTGGAATGCTGGGACATGGATGGACAAAGTTGGCGAATCACATACGGCGGGAAACTTTGGTTTGCCTGCCACACCAAGGTACACATAATGCACTTATTGTTTATTAGAAAGGTTTAGATATTATAGAGTTGGAAAAGAGGGAGCCGCGGTGGCTTAATGGTCAGCGGTTGGACTCCGGATCGTGCAGTCCAGGTTGAAGCCCTGGCCGGGATCATTATGTTGTGTTTCTTGGCAAGACACTTTACTCTCACAGTGCCTCTCTCCGCCGAGGAGGTATAAAATGGTATTGGCGACAAAATGCTTAACCTGCGATGGACTAGCATCCCATCCAGGGAGTTGCGATACTCCTAGTCACTTCATGCTAAAATAGAGATTAATTTCCTTGATATTCAGTGTTCGGTATTTGCATGTTTCTTCCCTCAACAAGAGTCAATATTAATTTTTAAACTCAAGTCATTCATGCAATGAGTAAAGTAGGTTATTGATAGTTTGTTCTTAGAAATAAATTTTAGATTTCTTTCTTTGATTTTACTCGCAGCTGTAACTGTGTCCCAATTTTGACATTTGCTCTTTTTTACTGTAATAGCTTTGTTCGTTAATAACTAAAGATGCTGTGAAATGTTGCATGTCTTATATAGGGATGGTAGCGCTGTGGAGATTGTCGGTCTTTGCAAATCCACTGTACGCTGGTTTAGCCGAGTTGTGTGACAAAAGAAGTTCCCATATGCTGGCGTATCCAAGCTTCAAGATGGTATGTTTTTCTTACATTACAATTTACTTTCTTATAAAGAACTTCCTTTAAAATCATTGGAGACATACTAATGGTTAGAGCGCTGGACTCTAAATCGAGCGGTTTTGAGCCCTGGCTGGGATCATTGTGTTGTGTCTTTGGGTAAGACACTTTAAGACACTTTATTCTCACAATGCCTCTCTCCACCCAGGAATACAAATGGGTATCGGCGAATTGTCTGAGTAACCTGATAACACTACTGGGGGGGGGGGGGGGGGGGGGGGTAACCTGCGATGGACTAGCATCCCATCCAGGGGGATTAGCAATACTCAGTCCTTGCGCTTGCATTACAGTAGTTCACTCGTACTTATGCCTGAGCTAACAGAAACGCAAGTATCTTACTGTGCTTGTGTTTACGTTCACGTGTGAACATCGCTTTGCGCTTGCGTTGCACGTGTGAACAAAACCCTAATACCAAACTGATAATTCACTGAGGATTAATACATGGATATATGAAATTTCTCTTCGAGTGTTCAACTCGATATCTCACGATACTAATAACGAAGATTTTGACGATTTTTTCGAAGATTTCCTACCATTTTCGGAAGATTTCCGAAGATTTACCGAAATGTTGTCCGAAGGTCATACGAACGTTTCCGATTTTCCTCGAAGATTTCCGAAGATTACTGAAGATTGCGAGGAAGATCCGAAGATATTTCGACTTAGTATCGACATTTTGAAACATGGAAAATGTATAGCACCATTCATCATTCCACTTTTTCATAGGTTTCCCAGTGGAGTTATCGTACAAAGAGTGGGGGATGCAAATTGATCAGGCGTTTGAAGAAAACTTTTGGATTCCCCGATGACCCTAAAAGCCAAACAACAGCAACAGCAAAATGAAGAGGCCAAACTCGTCCACAGAAGAGGCATCTACAAAGACTCTGTTGGTGCAAGTCACAGATTCGCTGATTATCAGTTCAGGCCTAACTTGTGTGTGGCCATGACTGTGGTAAGTCATATATCAAACACTCGAGACAGTGTTTTCATCCGATTTCCAAACACCCGAGAAGAGAGCTGAAAATACGACGCGAAGCAGATAATTTTTTGACGAAATTCGAGGTGTTTGGAAAATCTGATGTCTCTTCGTGTTTGATATATCTTCTCAATCGAAACTACGGTAAGGAGTAAACGGAGAAATAAAAATCGGAAAACAAATCTATGCTTATTAAGACCGGGTATCCAATTATGATTTCCTTTGTTATAACTTGATCTATTATTAATGAGTTTGAGAAGGGTTCGTGACAATTACTCTTGGTACAAAGCGATTAGTTTCTAAACAAACTGTTGTGCTGCGTCGGTGGACAAGTGAAACACTTAGTTGATTATCAACATGAAGCATTGGAGCAAAAAATAGGCTCAGGCGAGGGCTAACACTCGAAACGTCACCTTTCTAAATTCACTACGGCGGTTATTATTATTAATCAACTAAGTATTATTTATTCAACAAATCGTAACACTGTCCAATATGGTCATGATGCACTCACTATCTGTTGACCGTACTCAACAGATATCCTGCGATATATGTAATTTCGTATGCGCGCGGTAAAATGTTCAAGTCAGTTCTTGAAAATAACAGTGGAAGAGTATTTTTTTTTTAGTTGTGTTAGCAATTTGTTGAATAATAAAACAATTATCCTGCTCAAATCTTTCGGAATATCGCCTGATTTTAGCCAACTCGGCCTACGGAAGCCTACGGCCTCGTCGGTTAAGTATCAGGCGATATTCCGCGCGATTTCACAGGATAATTGTTAACTCTTTGAACAGTTTTCATGTCGTAAGACTAAAACCAAAGTAATTTCAGGGAGGCAAAGAGTGTGTTAGCCAATCAGAACTCGAAACAAAATTGTGCGATGCTGGCAAGTTGATGGTGGCGACTCAAAACAAAATGTCACATTAGTTTGATTGTCACGTGGTTCCTATGTATTGCAGGCTCCAGAGATGTTTGATACAGAGCATGCGTGGAAGTGTCTTGACTTGGTTGGAGAAAGTTTCTTGTTGGTCCTCTTGGCGTGGCCACACTGGATCCCAGGTAACGCGGACTAACTGGAAATGTATGTCCTGGAATGTTACTAAATTATTAATCAGTATTATCTACTTCTATAGTCTTCAGTTTCAATTCAGTCCCAGTACTTAAGTAAGAGTTCCTGGCTCGTCACGCAATCTTTGGGGTGGAAAGATTACGTGTGACAAGCTAAAAGAATGTCACGGAGAGAGGGAATTAAGTCAGGCTAAAGTATGTTTCTTTAAAGCAATTTCGCCTATGTTTATGGTGAATACTGTTTAAGGGTTTTTTTCTCGATTCATTGGTTTTGATTCTTTTGAGCGGTTTTCAAATGGGTAATGAAAGTAATCCAGTGTTTTTCTTGGTTTTGCTTTACCTCACTCTGTAATTGGTTTAAACAAACTCGCGCCACCTTCTCAGCCAATCAAATGCAAAACTAAAACCTATCTCTACTTGATCACACGCGTTTTCCC
Source organism: Desmophyllum pertusum (assembly GCA_029204205.1). Taxonomy (NCBI): domain Eukaryota; kingdom Metazoa; phylum Cnidaria; class Anthozoa; order Scleractinia; family Caryophylliidae; genus Desmophyllum; species Desmophyllum pertusum. Next base: position 308,523 of record MU827315.1, read on the forward strand.
CGCGCTTGGCGCCGTTGCGTGTATTTGCTTCGAGTTCCCATTGGTTCATTTGTGTTTAATATTTCGTTTGTTGTGATTGGTCATTGTATTTGCTTGGTTTGATTCTACGACGCCTCGATTGTAAACTGCTCCAAACATTGCTGTTAGTAAATGTTTATTGTGCGCTTGTTTTTCAGTGACTGGGCTTATGAAGGAGTTTATGACAACTCACAAGACTCGACTTCATACAAGAGTGCAAAGGGATTCGCTTACCATCAAGGACCGGTTAGTGTTTTTATTTGTAATTTGATCAAGAATATAGTAAATGGTTTGAACTCAGGAGTATCAGTAGTTCGTGTAGTGTGAACGTACGCAATCTCGTTCCCAGAGTCCTCGTTACCCTTGTCCAGCGGTGGAGCGGCCAACAAGGACCTCTGGGAAAGAGTGATAGAGTGATCCGCCTGACTTGCGCAGTAAGACCGGAAGTCCAAGAATCTTGGCGTCCGTTTGTTGAAACATGGGGTCGAACACATGCGCAGTAGAGCCGGAAGTCCAAGAATCCTGTCATGGCGGATCGCTTCCCCCCAGAGGTCCTTGTTGGCCGCTCCACCGCTGGACAAGGGTAACGAGGACTCTGGGAAACGAGATTGGAACGTACGGGCAAGGAACAACAGTCCTTTTCAGAACTAAGTGACAACGAATCTCAGTTCAACTGATTAAATTGCAAGTTACTCAAAACAGAGTTCGTATAGGTCCTTGAAATCTTGGAACATGAGTGATTTGTTTGGTAGGTCCTGAAAAGTCCTAGAAGTCTGAAAATTCAAGGGAAAATTCAGTGACACAGAAAGAACGATCACAAAATAAACTAAATCTGGTGGAGGAAATTCTCGCAAAAATGCGAAAAAGTTGTGTTGAAGAACAAATAGCTTGTGCATTTGGAATCTGCAAAATCTACAACCAGTAGTCCTGAAAACTTCCCTGAAAAGTTCTGGAAAAGTTGCTGATTACAGTGAAGATGACGCTACCGTTGCTACTCGAAAGTTTTTGATTAATTTTTGACAACTTTGATGGGTTCCGTTTCAGTGGCGCCACATTATTAATATTATTATTATTTTTCTAGATCTTGGGTCCACTGTAATTGGCCATGCTGTTGTGGTTGCCCTGCCTATTTGTAATATTTTTTCCATTTTTTGTTTATTTTTGTTATATATATCTTAGGCGAAGCCAAAATAAAATATAATAAAATAAAACATTTGAACGAGACTAGAAACTAAAACCATTCAAATTTCACGACTCCGCCTCCAACACTCCTTGGATTTTGATGGTCAAGTCAAACGGAACCCATCCGATAGTCGTCAAAAAGTTGTCAAAAAGATGTCAAAAATTAATCAAAGACTTTGTTGAGTGGCAACGGTAGCGTCATCTTCACTGTAAGAGCATGAATCCTGTCAAAATTCAGCAAGTAACCACAAAACGAAACAGTTGTGCTGATCGTATAGTTAGAAAGAGGAGAATAAAAGCAAGCATAATCTTTGCGTTTCTATTTTGCAGGAGTGGCTCTGGTGCCTAGGCCCTTATCTAAGAGCTCGGCTGTACTTCGCCAAGAAACTTCATGGCAAACAAGGACTGGAACAGACTATAGTGCGGGTGAAGAGTATCCTGGCAAGACACAAAGTGGAAATAACCTCCTCCCCCTGGCGTAGCTTACCAGAACTTACTAATGCCGGGGGGTCACCGTGTCATGATGGTTGTCCTGCACAGGCATGGTCTGTAAGCTGCTTGTTAGATGTGTTGTACGATATGGAGAATTTAGTTAAAGAGAAGAATTAAACGTGACTGTACTTGGATAGCTAATCTTCTTTGCAGGTGTTATTTTGAGTGGTCACGCAACGTTACGGGACGTTTCGCCATATAACGTTGCGTTTGGAGTGTCACGCAACCGCTATTTTTCGCGTGAAGCGTTGCGTGACGACCCCAAATAACGGCTGCGAAGGAGAAAACTGCAGCAAAGTGTAATGCTGTAAAGCACTATTAAAGGTTTTTGTTTTAAAATCGTAAGCTGCCGCTTATAAATAGATAAGTAATATCTGTAACCTCTGTAATAAGTAATGTTCTAGTTCGTTCGGAAGTTGTCTTAATCTTCTTCAATCTTGACCCTTTCACTCCCAAGAGTGCTAAGTTCAAAACTGAGGAAAACTCTTGAATTTCATTTTGCAAATTTGTCAACAACAAATTGCAAACACTTGAAAGTACTGCTCAATAGCTTTGATTTGAATGGTCACACACTAGGGTTTCATCCACAGACATAAAAGTTAGAACCACCCTGTACAGCATAATAAACAGTACCACATGAAAGTATTGCTCAATAGCTTTGATTTGAATGGTCCACACACTAGGGTTTTCATCAACAGACTTAAAGTTAGAACCACTTGTACAGCATAATAACAGTATCACATGGAAGTACTGCTCAATAGCTTTCATTTGAATGGTCACACACTAGGGTTTCATCCACAGACATGGTGACATTCATCCACAGACATTGTTTTAGAACCACATTTATTGACTCGAGGTTTGACTCTGGGAGTGAAAGGGTTAATCATACCTGGTCCTCTTTAGTAAACAAGAGTTAACTATTGTTTTCATGTTTCTTTCGATTTTTAGGTCATTTTGTGCATCACTTAAATTAGGTAATATTGTTAAATTAGGTAAATTAGGTAATTCTTTAATATAAAATTTCTGTAGAACTACGTTTCGTCTCTGAAGGCAGTACAGGTCTATGAACAGGCTCCGCGGGGGAAGGGTTGAAAAGAAAACTGCGAGCGAACGGAATGTCTATAGGCTCCGTCGCCCCTTTCTCTCTCTCCCAGGTTCGCGTGGCTCGCTTCGCAGTTTTTTTCACCCCTTCCCACCGCGGAGCCTATTCATAGGCTAGTACAAGAGTGATAAGTCTTTCACAAAGCCTCGCATAATTTATAGATGTACTGGAAACGAACTCTTGGATATATTATTGCGCGCAGCAAAAAAAAAGCACGTAAATAACTTAAGGTTTGAAATTTAATTTAGGTATTTTCTGGACTGCTTATTGTCTCTCCTTTATCCTCCTCGTTTTTCAAACTCGACGATTCAAGCAGCGTGCTCGAAGTTTGCGCTCGCGAGAAAGCCCCGAGGATTGGGAACGAATATATTTTTTAACTTCGTAGTTACACATGCAGTGTAGCTGTAATAGTAAAGCCATTGCAATTTAGAAGTTATTATTTAGAGTATGAGTTTGTGTAATCGTTAATCTTCCATATCGCTCAGGTCACTTGTTTAGTTTTTCTCATCGGTGCAATTCTTTTCGTTCATATTTTATCATAACCTGAGTAAACATCCGTGTAATGGCTCTGATTGGTTGTTACTCGGTTATGATTTTTCGCGCGCAAGTAACAACCAATCAGAGACAGTGCATGGATCTCTTTACAACTACGTCATCAATATGGAATGTTTCGGCTCGAATCCCAGATTTCTTGCAAAAAATCAGAAGATTGGTGACAAATCGTGTGTTTGAATGTTTTGATCAGTGGTCGCCTTCTATTTCGGCCGACCGTTATCTGTCATCAGCTTTTTCAAAACAAGGCCAAACTACGTGTATTAGATTCTTGGTGGCCGCTTAATAGGGAACCTCATCGGGACAGCCAAAAGGTGCCGCGGCTGCTTAATATAGGTGGCCGCTTAATAGGTGTTTTATTTACAGTGTTATACTGACAATATTTTCTGGACTTTGATAACTGGCCGCTTAATAGGGGTGACCGCGCTTAATAGGGGTTCGAATGTAGACAGTAATAACCTATAGTTTAGTGATTTCCTCTATCTGTAGAGAAACCATGTGCAAGCAATGAAAATACTGTCATAAGTTATTATAACCAATAAAATTCAAGCATGGTACGCGATGACACATCCTTTCAATGACGTACTTGCATCAAGACGTTATTATGACGTCATCTAACTGGTTGCGCAGTCTCAACCTCTTTTCCTGGGAACGAGGTTCAGTAATCTAGTGCTAATGATGGTTCTCAGTTTCTCGATGTTTCCGGGCTGGTAAATTTCGTGGAGCTGGAGATTACCCTTCTCAGACCTAAACGACAGAATAAGGAACCACAAGTCCTTTCAACTTTGTCAATACAAAAAGTAGACTGCGAAACAGCTTAATATCGAGGAAAGATTGGTCGATGGTGGCCTTTGCAAGGATCTTGATACGAGCGTGAAATTACGGTGGGATTGGGGGGGGGGGGCTGGGGGGATTATCGGCGCTTCTCAATTCGCGCGTCGCGCACAATATCTAAGGAAATTAGTAGACTAGTACTTTGCAGTCTAATACAAAAGCTGTCGCGAAAACTACAAACTAGAGGTCAGCATATCACCGTACAGTTATGTAAAGGGAGGGAGTAACCCCTCCCCCCCCCCCCCCCCCCCCCCCCCCCCCCCCATCCCTCTGGTTGGCAAGAGACCTTGCATGAACTCAGTAGTGTCCAGGAATGGGTTCCTGCTCGTCACACAATCTCTCTTCTCCGTCTGTCACGCTAGCAGGCGAGGGCAGGCATTCGAGAAGGCTGATAGATTTGCCAAACTTTATTTTATAGTCTCTTTTAACTGACAAAATTTGGGAATAATTGAAAACACGAGAAAAATATTTTCTCTTGTTGAAAATAATTTCAACTCGTTATGTCGCGTGATCCCGCGTTTCCGTGTAATAGACCAATTTCGATATATTAATATTCTAACTTGGCTCCGAGGCTTAGGGGAATAAAACAAAAGAAATGATTTATTCATCCCTCAACCTCGATGTGATTTATTGTCGATTTCTTTTGTTTTATTCCCCTAAGCCTCGGAGCCAAGTTAGAATATTAATATATCGAAATTGGTCTATTTCTCGTTCCCGCGTAGTTTTACGTCACGTGTCCGTTTTTCGTGAGGCTCAGTAAGAAACTGGGAAACGAAGGAGAATTCAACATGGCGGTGGAAGCTTGATGTTTTGATGGAATTATAACCTTGTTTGACGCCAAATCGTCAACGAAGACGCCATTTTTGGTATCACTGGCCTTTTCAAACGTATTTTCCCTCATTTGGTGAGATCTGAATAGGAGGATAATGGCTACAGCGGCGGAAAAACACACAAATGGAAACCACGTTTATACTGCTCACTGGACTGCTACGCTCGAGAGAGGTAAGCTAAGTTTAATTACGCTCAAAAACTGCTGTTTGTGAATATCGGTTTTTATTTCTTCTCGTCTTCTTTCTTGTTATTGGCTTAGTAAGCATTTAACTTGGTTGAATTATACTTTAAGTGTGAACTAATTTATACAGCGGGAAATTCAAAGATTTTGCACCGCGCACGTGCGCTGTTGTTTTGAACAAAAAAAGCCATGTTACACGGCGAGAGGTAAGCTAAGTTTAATTACGCTCAAAAACTGCTGTTTGTGAATATCGGTTTTTATTTCTACTCGTCTTCTTTCTTGTTATTGGCTAAGTAAGCATTTAACTTGGTTACATGTAAGTTATGTTTTATGTGAGAACTTTGCTCTTTTTAATTTATACAGCGGTAAATTCAAAGATTTACACCGCGCACGTGCGCCGTTGTTTCGGAAAATCCCAGACCATCGGGGAAACTTGTTACAGGGCTGCAAATAATTGTTTTCTCTTGAAAGAACAATGTCCGACTAAGTCACCATTTTGGTTGGACAAAACAAAAATGTGGTCGGCCATCATACAGTACCGCTTGATAAGCGAACCTGCTAATCTAACGCGTTGTCTACGCAGAGTAAACTTGTTTGCGTTTAGAACAAAATGCGTTGTGACGCATTAATTAGCATTGGAAGGCAAAACAAAATAGCCGGAAATTATGTCCGACCACAGTTTGGGATTTCATCAGACATTGGCAAAATTTTGGTCGGCCATTGTCCGATAGCCTGCGTCGCAGACGGACTCAACCACCAGTAATGTCCGTCTGCGAATTAGCGCAAAAATCCTTGTTCTAGACCCCCAACGACGTACCTGGATCTGAGTACTTGTCTGTGATTGGCCTTTACATAAAGCTATTGTTCAATTAGCTATGATTTGGTTGTGATTGGCGAAGGGAATTTCATGCAAGCTAGGACCGGAAGCTAGTGGAAAGCGAGCCTAAAAATAGTATAAAAAAAATCACTGAAGATAATGGAGTGCAGCTTTCAAAGCGGTCAGAGAAAGCTCAGTTTGAATTAACGAAGCTACTCCAGAACAACGAGAAGCGATCAAATCTTTCTTCCAGGGGAAAAACGTGTTTATCAATAAACACAGGTTTTGGAAAGTCGTTGACCTTTCGGTGTCTCCCGATTGTCGCAGTCGCTGATATATAATCGAATGTTATTGTTGTGATTTCACCTTTACGATCGCTGATGGAGGACCAAGTTTATATATTTCAACAATATGGGTATACCGGCGATTGCTATCACCACAGGTGACCAAAGCGTACTATAAGAGTTTGTATGGATTTTTATAAGAGTTTGTATGGATTTGAAATTTTATTGAAAATATCTTCTTTTTCCTTTGAAAAGCTTCAATAAAGTTTGAAACCTTACCTGGTGGCCTTTTTTTGTCTCCCTGGTGCTTCTTTAAGCCATTTGAGCGATTTTCGTTTCAACGGTCTGTATCATACTAAGAGAGGGAAAAGGTAGGCAAGCCAAATTACGGAGACCAGTTCGAAAAGCTCGCTAAAAGCAACTTAAAACCAGACATACTCGATCTTACCTCTTCACGTTCCAAAAGCGATGACTAGTCAATCTTTCTATGTGATTCAATAGCGATCAAGTTGAATTTTGGAGGCAGAAGCATCCTTTGAACTCACAATTCCGGTCGGAACGATCGCCATTCAGTCCGTGAAATAAAAAAGTTGGCATACAACTAACGGTCAAACCTGGGCCGAGGACTAAATCCATCCCATCGGGGGAGATTGTGGGAGAGCTCTGGTCACCACCATCTGATACTCACTTGAGTTGAAAATAGAAGATATTCAACAATATAGCACATCCCATCCGATAAATATCACATGAGGATAAATGAGGATAAAATTTAAGTCACAAAACCACAGGTTTTTCTTCTATTTTCAACTCAAGTGAGTATTGGATAATGGCGACCAGTGCTCTCCCGTGGTCTCCCCCGATGGGATGGATTTAGTCCTCGACCGTTAGTTGTATGCCAACTTTTTTATTTCACGGACGAATGGCGATCGTTCTGACCGGAATTGTGAGTTCAAAGGGATGCTTCTGCCTCCAAAATTCAACTTGATCGCTATTGAATCACATAGAAAGATTGACTAGTCATCGCTTTTGGAACGTGAAGAGGTAAGATCGAGGTATGTCTGGTTTTTAAGTTGCTTTTAGCGAGCTTTTCGAACTGGTCTCCGTAATTTGGCTTGCCTACCTTTTCCCTCTATTAGTATGATACAGACCGTTGAAACGAAAATCGCTCAAATGGCTTAAAGAAGCACCAGGGAGACAAAAAAAGGCCACCAGGTAAGGTTTTCAAACTTTATTGAAGCCTTTCAAAGGAAAAAGAAGATATTTTCAATTAAATTTCAAATCCATACAAACTCTTATAAAAATCCATACAAACTCTTATAGTACGCTTTGGTCACCTGTGCTATCACGGACTTGGAAGACCCAGAAAACTATTCAGCAGGTTTTAAATGGGAACTACCTTGTTCGGTTCGCCGAGTGTTTGTTGTCTTATAAACTAACGCGTTGTAAATATCTGTTTGCCCGACAGGAGACCAAACGTGACCTCTTAAAATTTGCTAGAGTGAACACAGTCGAAGGCTCTATAGCTATTCTACTTCACAAATCTTCCTCATAATAAACATATCTTGCCCGTTAGAAACACTCTTGAAGGGCAAAGTAGGTCAGAAGACTGAATTCAATAGAGAACGGCAAATGTCACGAACTTCGAACAGGCCTGTCACGCCTTTTACCATAGCCAATCAGAATAAAGGCGATTTCGAAAGGCACTTCCGGTATTTCGTTACGTCGTTGAGGGTCTAGAACAAGGATTTTTGCGCTAATTCGCAGACGGACGTTACCGGCGGTTGAGTCCGTCTGCGGCGCAGGCTATTGTCCGATGACCGACTGTTATTTGCAGCCCTGTGTTATGACCTAGTGGTCAGCACAGAGGTCCCTTTAATTCGACTTGGCATTGGGGCTCATGGCTGGTTGGCGGGGATTGCCAACCATGGGAGCTGTATTCCATCTGGGGGACTGGCTGACCACAGTGGAGGCCCCCCGGATATCCAGGTACCCATCCTCCATATACACGAGGCAGGTGGTTAAATGAGGAATAAAATGGTAAAAAGACACCACCAAATAGACCATCCCTAACATTCTTGATAGCACTTCAGATAGGAGATCTACATGAAAAGTGCTTAAGTATACATGAAAAACGTTAGCATTCAGGCTCCTTTAAGTAGAAACCCTTAAATTGCTTTGTTGTAGCCATGCCATGTAGTGTATACAGACTTCAGGCCAACTCCTCTTCAACATTACATCTATCCTGCTGGCGGAGATGGAATTTTTCTTGTTGAAGACGAGAAGGTATGTGTATTTTTGTAACCTAACAGTATGGAGCAGGGATGGTGCAGTGGTGAAAGCACTCGCCTCCCACCAATTTGGCCCGGGTTGGATTCCCGGAACCAGCATCATTTATGTGGGCTGAGTTTGTTGTTGGTTCTCATCCTTGCTCCGAGGGTTTTGCGCTGGATACTCCAGTTTTAATATTATGGTAAAGTAGTAGTACATAATAGAAATGCTAAATACCCAGACACTGGAATAAAGTTCTTAATTCAATAATTTGTTTGTTTGTTTGTTCATTGATTTGTCTGTCCATCTGTCCAGTTATTCATTTGTTCATTTATATATGCACAGACGTAAAAGCAACTTCGAGATGCTCTACCATTAAGCTATGAAGCCCAGTGGCGGATCCAGGGGGAGGGGAGGGGGGATTCGGACCCCTCTATCAGACCTGAGGAGTTTTTTGCTTTCTCCATGATCCATAGCAAAACCATCTCCAGGTTCTACCAAATGCACTTTTCAGAGCCTGAAATCTCAAAAATTTCTGGGAGAGGCCTCCAAACACCCCCTCCACGCCATTTAGTAATAACTCAGTACTGCTGTCTATTTCCAAAAATTAATTATCCCTCTACTTCGCATTTTCGGAAAAAATCCTGTGACCCCCCCCCCCCCCTATCAAAAATTCCTGGATCCGTCCCTGAAGCCGCAGAGAGGAGCACTAATGGCTTCACACTGTAGCTCAGTGGTAAAGCATTGACACTGGAATCACTTTTATTAGATGCTTTCACAGCTGCAAACATCACTTTCACTAATAATATGTTACTTGTCAGGGAGAGTTTTGTGAAGAAAATTTCCAAAAGTCCATGGCTGTTATAAGAGAAGGAGGAACTGACCCCGGGCCACAGAGAGGACAAAAAGGAGGAACTAAAGGTATGTGTCCTGAGAATGTAGTTTGTGTTCAGCTACAATTATAGAAAAAGAGACACTCTCTTTTGTGTGCTTCACATCATGAACACCATTATCAAGCTCAAAAATCCCACACTTGAAATAGCATTACAGAGGTCTTATACCGTAAAAGCTCTATTTAGCACCCCCCTTTTTTGGAAGTCAGATTTTGTAATAAGCCCCCCCTCTTTATTAAGCCCCCTCCTTCCGTCAGTAAATGACTTTTCAGCAATATTTTCTGGCGTTTCAGTCACTTTGTATTGAAACATGGTCTTTAATTTCCAGAACTATCGTCGAGTTAGGGTATAAATGACGTTTCCTTTGTAAGACGGTCATTCATAACCCATTTCTTGTTCTGTTTTAGTTAGTGGTGTAATAGTAAAGTTTGAAAAATTAATGTGAATTGTCTTGAAAATTTATGATTTGAAATAAGACCTCCTCTCTATTAAGCCCCCCCCCCCCCCCCCCCCTTCTTGAGGCCTGAAATTAAATAAGCCCCCCGGGGGCTTAATAGAGCTTTACGGTAAGTGTTTCTAGACTATGAGCCTCCCAGCTTCATTTTCAGCTCGCCAGTTTTTTTCACTTCTCACTCAAACGACTTAGCTGGGAAAGAGGGACTGCTTGTAGTCTAGAGTGTTTCTGTCTAGTTGTTCATTTGATTGGACTGCTGCAAACACTACACAGATATGTGCGGTGCAATATCATCAGTGTAGAATTTTACAGCTTATGAGACAGTACCCTTAAGATGCTTATTATTAATAAGCTGCCTCATTTAGATAGACATTGTTTTTTCTTCAAAAGGCAATTAATCAATTTATTGTCTAGACAATAATGTTTTGTTTTTGTTATATTTTGCTTTCCAATTGAAGGGCGTGCTGGAATAAGGGCATAACCACAATTGAATTCTATTGTTAATAATGCCCTTATTCCAGCACGCCCTTCAATTACATACTAGCATATGTATATGTTGTGGATTCAATTTTTGTTGGTCTGATTCTTATTTTCCTTTGTCTCATGATCATCATATTTAATTTCTGTAATCTGGAACAGACAAGAGACAGAGGAAAACGAACATAATTTATTATATTATTCAAAGACATTAATGCATTTATACAACTGTTCTAGCAATGATTTTTTCTTTATGTGTAAAACTGCTAGCAAAACCAGGATAACCAATGAATGCTGCTTGTATGCCTCACCTTTTTATGTTAAAAAACAGTCATTGATGGCAGTGGATTGAATGTTGTAGAAACGTCAAACCTACCTTTTTTGTAGGTCCTTCAAACTTTCAAAATCGTGAAGATGATCATGGAGAGGAATTTTCAACCTGTGATCATTTTCAGCTTCAGCAAGAAAGAATGTGAAGCATACGCCCTGCAAATGTCTAAACTAGACTTCAATTCAGGTGAGTGAGAATTCAACACACTTTATAAAATAGCAAGTACGTGGCATGCATGAAGGACAACTGATGGACCGAGAGCCCCTGATTGGGAAAATGCACAAGGGGCCTCCCTCTAAACAAGGTGGAGGGATGACATAATAATAAAAGTATGAAGGAGCTACCTGGAAGACAAGGCTCAGGACAGGACTTGAAGAGAGCTTCATCCTATAGTCGATGAATAATAGCTTAATATAATTTATTATTCTACTATTACGTCATTTCACCATATAAGGTCACAAGAACACGTAAAATATGCCACGGTATTGACTAGTTGAACAGAGCGAATACGGAGAATAGCATAATAGTCGGGAAATTTTGCAGTAGAATAATAAATCCCTTATTCGATGGTTTAACATATAATACGAGCGGACATTTTGCTCATTGCTTGCATTTTTCCTCGCCCGGGGCTCGGAAAAATACTACGCAACTCGCAAAATATCCGCGCGTATTATATGTTAAACCATCGAATAAGGTGTATATATTCTATGTACACTCTGATATAATGGGGAGGGGACAAGTGGTCTGAACTTCCTGCTTTCCGTACCTTGTACTCCAGTTTCCTCCTCTTCTGTTGTGGTTGGTTCTGCCTCTTTGTGCTTTTTTCTAGTGCAAAATCTTATGCAATATTGCAAAATTTTGTCCTATTTCTTATTGCAGTTCCAGCCACCTTGGAAATCTTGCTTCCTACCCTCCTGTTCCCTTTACTCCCAGTTTCCTGCCCCTTGCATTGTCTCTCCCCATATACAGTAGGTCAGACTGATCTTAAACATGAAGGCGCACTATAAAAGGGATAGCTACTTTCGTTGCCATCTAATTTTTTTTTTACAAATTTTGTATCCACTATGAACATAAAACCGTATAATGTATCAAATGTCCTCGTTTGTTCTCAGTAAGATGTGAATTAAAACTTTTAGAACAGATAATATTCAAAATTATGTACTTCAAAATGAAAGTTTTTTCATGAGCGAGTTTGAATTTCGCAGGTTGTGTCAGCGTAAACACGCACGTTAGTTATGATGATATTCTACATGTTATTTTGCTATTTCTTGCACACCGAAATATTTCAAGAAACTAGTAAAAAAATCATTATTCTGTGGGGTTCAGAATGATTAGTAAAGAAAAACGAAAAATTATTTATTCTCTACTGACGACTAATTTTCAGCTATTGTCTCTTTTGCTGTTGATTGACAAATGATCTCGAGGTACCTTAGGTACCTCTCCTTTTATAGTGCGTCTTCATGATTAATTAAGTACTGTGTAGTAAACACAATTGTTTTATAAATTAAAACAATAGTGCATATACTTTTATGTATATGTACAATAATTACTGAATGCAGAATACCCTTGTGTACACCAGGAATTTATAGTGAGTTGCATGTAGAGGTTAGCTTAGCTTGGTTGATAAGCTTCTTATGCATTCTGTGTTTTGTTTTATGTTACTTTTTTCAGGTCAAGAGAAAAGTTTGTGGAAGAAGTGTTCAACAATGCTATTGATTGTTTTTCAGATGAAGACAAAACCTTCCTCAGTCAGGTAAAGGATCTTGTTATAACAGAGCATCCTTAAAGATTACACTCTGATATATTGACGGCAATACTGAGCATAAGAGCTGGCCCTCAAAGGAGTCGGTTGCAATTCTCTTCCTGAATTTCTTGATCTGTGAAGCAAAGACTGGTCCTACAACAAGACGGTACAAGACAGAAACTTGTTTAGGAACTAGGGCTATCTGCATGCGCCGAATGGATCTTGAACTTTGTACAAGAGATTTAATGCATAAGAGCTGACCCTCAAAGGAGTCGGTTGCAATTCTCTTCCTGAGTTTCTTGATCTGTGAAGCAAAGACTGGCCCTACAACGAGACGGTACAAGACAGAAACTTGTTTAGGAACTAGGGCTATCTGCATGCGCCGAATGGATCTTGAACTTTAACTTTATAAACTATAAAAATAGCAAAATAAATCTTGGGGAGCAGGGATGGCGCTGTGGTGAGAGGCTGTGGTGAGAGCGCTCGCCTCTCACCAGTGTGGCCTGGGTTTGAATCCCGGACCCGCCGTCATATGTGGGTTGAGTTTGTTGTTGGTTCTCATTCTTGCTCCAAGGGTTTTTCTCCAGGCTCTCCAGTTTTCCTCCCTCCTCAAAAACCAACACTTCTAAATTTCAATTCGATCTGGGATCCGAGGGCCACAGGTTGTCAGTCGCAAGACTGTTTAGTGTTACCTTGCGAGTTTTTGTTTCTTCTAAAAACTGCGTTTCCAAGGCAACGTTTAAGTTTGTAATAGAGATTAGAAAGTAATGGAAAGTTATTTCATTTTATTTTAGGTAACATCCCAGATATGCAGAATATGAGAAGGATGTGTCTTTCGACCTCATCATGTAAGTTGTTATAAAGTTTCTCTGCCTCTCAGTCGGGGGAACAAAGATCAGTTTTAGCAAATCTTCGTTGACGCACTCGAAGTGTTTCCGAACCATTTTATCCAATCAGAAACTGGCGAGTATTCCGAAGAATACGGCATGTTGCTTAGCAACTTCTGGGAGGAAAACCGCGGGCTCAGTCTCGTCTCAGAGGCGGGATTTCTCTATCACTGGTACTTGTTCCCCCGACTTGTTTATCCTGAAATAGATGGGTAATGTGTTTGAGGATCGATAAGATGGAGACAGAGTTCACGAGAAATATTAACGTCCATATTGAGTGGTTTTCGTGTCTGTACAAAGTCATAATTAAGGAATAACGTCAATGGGCGTTCGATCAAAACAGTTATAAATATTACGCTTTCCAGCATAGCTAGTACATCCCTGAAATTTTATCAGTAAATCTACTGAAATGAAAATAACATCGTTGAAGTAGATAAGGGACCCGTTATTATTTACTGGGGGGGGGGGGGGGGGGGAGGGTGGAGGGCCACTAAGTTTTGAAGAAGTGAGCTCCAAAAATTGTGACCCTCCCCAAATCGGAGTCCAAAAAACTGCGACCCTCCCCTTTGAAAGGACACAAAAAATGAAACACAGCAACTTAAGGGTGTTTCTTGGTGTTGCAGAAACCATAGCCTGTGAGCAGGCTCACAAAATAACGCGCGCGGAAGCCGCGAAAATGAGCCGGCTTGCCAGAAACAATAGGTTATGGATAAGTTCCAGCAGTGTGGGCCAGTTTGGCCTCAATTAATTACACGCTGTCTCGCAAGGAAAGAAAACGTAGTCAGTCAAGTCAAATCGCGCTATCATGTCAATATAAGTTTATCCTATTAATTCTGTATCTGGTGGTTAAATTATTTCATAATTATACTAAATTAAATATTATTTTTGTTTGTTAGGAAGTATTATTCGCTGTATGCGTCGGCTGGAAGAACTCTTGAGGCAAATGTGCCAAGCGTCCAAAGCCATAGAAAACACAGAGCTGGAAAATAAATTTACAGAAGGTGATTTTATGTTGTGTTTAAGAGTAACAGATTGTACATGTAGAAGCTTAGGACAAATCAAGCCAAAATTAACCCACTAGCAAAAGGTGTACAGAAATTATTGTAAGAATTAAAAGGATTTCAAACAGGGGTTTTTAAACCCTTATTTCTCGGGAACAGAGAGATTTAACAAAATTAAGTAAAACCAAAGTAAAACCAAGTAAAAGCGTTGTTTTCTTTATTTTTTTAACAGAAATTTGAGACAACGGCAATATTAAAATTTATTATTCTACTATTACGTCATTTCACCATATAAGGTCACGAGAACACGTAAAATATGCCACGGTATTGACTAGTTGAACAGAGCGAACACGGAGAATAGCATATAAATAGTCGGGAAATTTTGCAGTAGAATAATAAATCCCTTATTCGATGGTTTAATATATAATACGAGCGGACATTTTGCTCATTGCTCGCATTTTTCCTCTCGGAAAAATACTACGCAACTCGCAAAATATCCGCGCGTATTATATGTTAAACCATCGAATAAGGGACTGTGCAATAATTACCAGGAGGGGGGGGGGGGGGGGGGGGGGGGGGGGGGGGGTTGGAAAAACCAGAGGGGGGGCATAAAGTAAAATCAAAGCAAGGAGAGGGGGGGGCTCTAGGTAAAATAAGTCACTCAAGAGGGGGGGCTTAACATTTCATTTAAAGTACATATTACATTGGCGAATCCATACCTATTTATAAGGTGGGGGCCGAAAAAAATTAAATAACACACATGCCATTTTCCTTCTGCTATGGTTCTGTTGAACATTGCTACGGAGGTGATGTTTGTTCCAGACGCGGATGTCTGACGCGGATGTCTGGATGGAGGGGGGGGGGGGGGGTACATAATTTCTGACTGATTAGGGGGGGGGGGGCAATAACTAAATTCACTCCTTTAGGAGGGGGGGTATTACCTAATATTTGGCTACATGAAGCCCATTTTCCAACCCCCCCCCCCCCTCCTGATAATTATTGCACAGTCTTAAAGGTGTATGTATTTCACTCAGATTCTTCGAACTTCTCAGAATAGCAGGGAAAACTATTATTTTGTAAATGTTTTCTTACTGGCAAGCCTCTTCTTGTACATACAAAGAGGACAAAGCAGTTCTCCAGGAGCGAGTTCTAAGTTCCTTTGATCGCAAGAAACACCCGATAAGTAGTAAGTGATTAATTGAGAATTTAAGTTTTCCTTCCTAAACATCTCTCTCGTATTGCTGCTTTCCTAGGTATCATCAAAATCAAGAGCGATATTGTCTTTGCTGCCAGTCTGTACCTCTGAGATGTGGACCTGATGTTTGTCTCTGTTGTGCGTCAACAAGTACAAATACTCACTACCATTTATTAGCAGCTTGAGAGAGAACACTTCTTTGGATAACTGGTTTAAGTACGAAGAGAGCTAGGAAGACCAGGGCTCATGTCAATCAATAGCGAATGAGATGATATACAGTGGAAAACCATTAATACGGACACCTACAGGCCAAAGAAAACTGGTAATATACGGGGTGGTCGAAATTATAGAGGCGGATATGACATGGAAGTTCAGAGAGATGCCAAAGACAATCGAACTCTTACTTAAACTTACTGGCAGCGAAAACTATGAGGGGTGAAGTCCGCCAAAATGATGCTTTATAAATTATGTTATGATGCTCCAAATTGTGTTCTGTATCAACTCTAACTTTTGATGGGAACCACCAAATTCTGATATACCAACTTTTGTTATGCTGTTCTAACTTATATTGTGCTGCCCATCTTCGGTTATGCTTTCTCAACTTCTGTTATGTTGTCCTAACTTCTGTCCCTACTTTTACTGTGCTGTCCTAACTTCTGTTATGTTGTCTCAACTTCTGTTATGTCCTAACTTTATTATGCTGTCCTTACTTCTGTTCTGGCGCTCGGGTGACCGAGGGAAACCTGGGACAAAGGAAGTCACACATAATTTATGAAAAATTATTCGTATCGTTTCTCGCGCTGCAGTAATGCATTCACCATCAAACATGGCTGCCGACAGTGGTGAAGTTTCTGATCGATGCCTATCTTTGTTGGAGGAAGTTAAGGATTTGTTGAGTAATCGTTCGCCAGCGACTGAACAACGGGAAGATGCTCAATCAAAACAACAGCAGGAGCAACAGCAAGGGACATCATCTGATCGAAATGCAGCAGTTTTAAGGAATTTTCGTTCGATGTTTTCACGACCTTCCACTCATTGCCCACAATGCCGCGACACATCCGGGACTTTTTATGAGCTGCCGGCGCTAAATTTGAAAGCTAATTAGCGAAACGTGCGTCAAACAATAGAGGAAATGGCCTGAAAATGTCCAGAAGGGTATACGTTTCGCTCGTTTACTAATAAACTACTTTCATAAACTACTTGTATCGTATGGCTTTTATAGAAGAAAGATCAATTAAACCGTGTGTACTGTTGTCTGTTGTTTTGCACTTCTACAACACGGGACAAAATTGACATGAAAATGCGCTATTTCGGCATCTTGTTTGTGCGGAGACGCACTTTGAGGCATCATATCTCTTTAAATAATTGCTCGACTTCTGTTGTATCATAGGGTTATGTTAACTTGACTATTCATAAAGCCCCATGCAAATTTTCCAGGGGTTGCAATAAGTGGAAGTGGAGACAAAACGCGAAATTCTAAAACGTCTGCTGGGCATCTTAGCTTTCTCTCCAAATTTGTGCTTTCAAGACTCCGTTGGGACTATTTTGAAACTCCCGCGAGTACATTAATTTATTCAAAGCTCCGCCTCCGCAGACAATAGTGCGTACGCTACAGCAATTAGTATTGAAATTGAGGTGCTAAGTATACCGATTAACAACTACGCAATAAACAGTGAATACAAACAAATAAAACGTAAAAGTCGTGAAAACATCGAACGAAAATTCCTTAAAACTGCTGCATTTCGATCAGATGATGTCCCTTGCTGTTGCTCCTGCTGTTGTTTTGATTGAGCATCTTCCCGTTGTTCAGTCGCTGGCGAACGATTACTCAACAAATCCTTAACTTCCTCCAACAAAGATAGGCATCGATCAGAAACTTCACCACTGTCGGCAGCCATGTTTGATGGTGAATGCATTACTGCAGCGCGAGAAACGATACGAATAATTTTTCATAAATTATGTGACTTCCTTTGTCCCAGGTTTCCCTCGGTCACCCGAGCGCCAGAACAGAAGTAAGGACAGCATAATAAAAGTTAGGACATAACAGAAGTTGAGACAACATAACAGAAGTTAGGACAGCACAGTAAAAGTAGGGACAGAAGTTAGGACAACATAACAGAAGTTGAGAAAGCATAACCGAAGATGGGCAGCACAATATAAGTTAGAACAGCATAACAAAAGTTGGTATATCAGAATTTGGTGGTTCCCATCAAAAGTTAGAGTTGATACAGAACACAATTTGGAGCATCATAACATAATTTATAAAGCATCATTTTGGCGGACTTCACCCCTCATAGAAAACAGTCTATCTGTGTTAATGTGCGAATAAGTAAAGTAATACTCATGTGTTATTTGTCAATGATTTTCTATATTTTTTAGTGGCCGTTATGCGGGGTGAATTTACAAAGAAAATAGGCGTACGGGGATCGCTAAATCTGGCCGTTGTCCGTATTACTAGGTTGCCGTATTGAAGGGGGTTTTATCGAAGGGAAGTTTTAGATGGATTACAAACTCGCAGTTTGATTTTGGTTAGTTTAAAAAATGTTGCAAAAATTACTTTAAATCCTGGCACAGCCATTTAATACAGTTGATTCCCGATAACTGGAACCCTCAACAGCTCAAGGGAAATTGAAAAACGTTCGAGATAGCAGTGAAGATCGGGAGTCAACTGCTATTGACATACTGCGATAGAAGCGTTAAGCCTACAAGACAAGACCGAATTGTAGTCTGGGTATTCATTAGAATTTGCATATCGATGGAAAAGAAATCTACAAGTTTTTATTTCGAACGTGATTCATTTGCTTTGCCCCGAATTAAGAAATTTATTTTTGCCACGTTTTTCACTAGCTGCTGTTGTGTGATTCTGCTAAAAGTTAGTTTGGTATACAGGCTTTCATGTAAAACAAAAAGGAAACGTTAGAAATAATTTGAAATAGAAATAATGTTTATCATGTTGTTTTAATCTCATTAGTATTCAGTGCGTGCAGCAGTTTTCTACTTTTACAAAACAAAGAAGACAATAGTGTTTTGTAACGTTATTTAAAATAATGACCAAATTAAAATTGTGAAAACAACGTAAAACTTGCGTGGTGTTGATATTCTTTAGTTAATTTTCCATGTGCATTGCATTTTAACAACGGTGAAAGATCACACTGGAAAAACGTCCTATTGAAGAAAAACGTCCTGTTCAAGTAAAACGTCCGCTAAGGCTTTGGCTAAGGCTTTGGATAAGGCTCTGGATAAGGCTTTGGCTAAGGCTCTGGATAAGGCTTTGGATAAGGCTCTGGATAAGGCTTTGGCTAAGGCTTTGGCTAAGGCTTTGGATAAGGCTCTGGATAAGGCTTTGGCTAAGGCTTTGGATAAGGCTCTGGATAAGGCTTTGGCTAAGGCTCTGGATAAGGCTTTGGATAAGGCTCTGGATAAGGCTTTGGCTAATGCTTTGGCTAAGGCTTTGGATAAGGCTCTGGATAAGGCTTTGGCTAAGGCTCTGGATAAGGCTCTGGCTAAGGCTTTGGATAAGGCTCTGGATAAGGCTTTGGATAAGGCTCTGGATAAGGCTTTGGCTAAGGCTCTGGATAAGGCTTTGGCTAAGGCTTTGGATAAGGCTCTGGATAAGGCTTTGGATAAGGCTCTGGATAAGGCTTTGGCTAAGGCTTTGGCTAAGGCTCTGGATAAGGCTTTGGCTAAGGCTTTGGATAAGGCTCTGGATAAGGCTTTGGCTAAGGCTCTGGATAAGGCTTTGGATAAGGCTCTGGATAAGGCTTTGGCTAATGCTTTGGCTAAGGCTTTGGATAAGGCTCTGGATAAGGCTTTGGCTAAGGCTCTGGATAAGGCTCTGGCTAAGGCTTTGGCTAAGGCTCTGGATAAGGCTTTGGCTAAGGCTTTGGATAAGGCTCTGGATAAGGCTTTGGATAAGGCTCTGGATAAGGCTTTGGATAAGGCTCTGGATAAGGCTTTGGCTAAGGCTTTGGCTAAGGCTTTGGATAAGGCTCTGGATAAGGCTTTGGCTAAGGCTCTGGATAAGGCTTTGGCTAAGGCTTTGGATAAGGCTCTGGATACGCATGCGCAATTATAACTGTTTAAATACTGTCTAAATAATAGTGTAATTGAAATGTATAGTATATGTAATTACTATTTGAATAGATAAATTTGAAAATAAATTTGTACATCACCACCACCACACCAAGAGTAAGGGACTTTGTTTTATAGGTATTACTGCTCTCATCCTTGTGGTACTTTTATGTCACTAATGCGCATGCGTAATAACGGGAACGTAATGTGCTGAAAACAGGCAAAATTGGTATGATGCTAAAGGAAAAATGTCAATCCCTGAATTAACCACTTTTTGGACCGTTGTGACCACTCCTCCAAGGTGGAGGCCAGGTTGCTGCAGACGTAAATAAAGACAACGGCATCGCAAAGCAAGACAACAAGGACTTTATTTTTATAAATTTAATAGGATCTTGAGAAGATGTGCAAACAAGCATAACTTTTCGGCAAAAGCATCTTATAAGTACTTGCTGGAGTTCCAATAAAACTAAACTACAGCTTTATTTCATTATTTGAGCTACAGTCGAAGCTCCCGTAAGCGGACAATCTCGGGAGAAGAAAACGTCTCCACAACTGGATGTGTAAATACAGAGATGGTATGAGCTAGAGTTAATACGAGGTTTTGTCAAAGCGGCCGTAATATAAGTAGAGCTGTCCGCATACGAGTGTTCCGCTCAGAGAACTTCGACTGTATTACTGGTTCTAGATTATTATACATGGACTAAAGTTCTAGTTTACTACCTCAAACCAGTTTCTTTAGTAATTAAAAACATTACAAATTTATATCTACAGTAACTTTGCTGATGAGATATTAATTTTTGTTGTTATTAAAGAACGTTGAAGTGCACAATGTGTCCCGAATGAGCTCTGAATTTGCATTTTGCACGCGAAAGGTGTGAAATGTAAGGTTCACATCCCTTTCATAGCAGAACCTTTTGTTTTTAAAACTAAACAATTAATACCTGTATTTATTTACCAAATTGCTGTGACTAACAAATACAGTGGAACTTCGATTTCTCGAACCTCCACGGGAAACGAAGATTGGTTCGAGAAATCGGGAACTTCGAAATATCGGGGGTAAAATTACAGTGAGAACAAGTCCAAGGGAAACAACTTTTGGTTCGAAAAATCGGGTTTTTTGAGAAATCGAGGGTTCGAGAAATCGAAGTTCCACTGTACAACGAAAAAATGTTTTTTGTCTTATGGGAGTTGTATTTTTGTTATTTTGAGAAGAACAAATGCGATTTGAAGCTTTGTTCACCAGTCAGTTAACAGCGTAAATATTTGATAATTTTGACGCAGAAACACGTGATCTAATGCTGTATCGGAACGGAAAAAAAAAACAGAATAAGGGGCCGCTTAGCTGATTTCATTGTTTAGACAAACAAAAGATAGACACTATGCAGGTAACACTGAAAGCGGCGGTAAATTTGCTACAAAATTAGCGTGTGCGGCTTTTTAAGTATTTTCGATGTCAACTATTTGATTTTAAAAAGTTGTAATTTTATGATGGATACTATTTATGTAATACGCGGATGACGTAGCAGACGTGGACACAGAAGATGTCTATTCGATCAACTTACAGTTTCAAATGTACTTTTACTAAGTAAAATAAAACTTTTCCAGCCAGACTGAAGACATGCCTTTGAGGGAACTTGTGTCACAAGATTGAGAAGCTGTAAACCCTGTCAGAAAGTACAAAAAGAATTGCTAAGTTAGACTCTGTACGTGGATGGACAATTTATTACACTTACAACAAAAGATTTAAAAAAAACGTACGCATGCCTTTGAAAAGAACTTGTACGATAAGAACGAGAGAAGCTGTTATCTACCTCAACGATTTTATTTTCATTTCAGTAGAAAACCCTGGTTATTATAATTTCTACAATTTTGTTTGAAAACCTGTCAAAACCTGAAATAAAATAAAGGGAAACGATTTAACTATGCGACACGTCTTCCATCCTTCTTTGCATGTCATGATAATTCAAAAAATACTTTAAAAGTTACACTATTTTTCAATTGTTAAAAAACATTGCTTACATATATAAAACGCAACGTTTACTGACTTAATTTCTAACTCTAGTTCTGATCAATTGTTGAAGTAAAAGCCGCCAAACTTTTCGACTTTACCTAAAATTTAACTGGGAACAATTTTTCACGGAACTTGTTATTACCATGGCAACCATATTTTGACAGGCATGTTTTTCCAAATTTGGAATTTTCATGTTTTTTAAAGAAAATAACTTTCTGGCAATAGCTTTTACCTTTTTTATCATTTTATCATTATTTTATTGGTTTTGTTTACTTTTGAGTCATTTTGGGTGGTTTTCTGACGTTCTGGAAAAATCAAGAAATCCAAGATGGCGGCTCTCTGGTAGTCATGGCCTAATTTCTACGTCATATGACGTCATCATCTCGTGTTTCATACGTCAAAACAAACATTTTTGGACGTGCTATATATTCTCCAAGTTTCGTTGTCGTAGCTTTAATAATATAAGAGAAACGTAGGGGTGGCCCTGGACGGAAAATACCAAGAAAGCCCCGTCTGAATAGGGTTTAACGTTTTCCGCTCATCTTCGAAAGTAAACCACGTGGCTTTTTCTCCACATTGTTGAACCAGATGTAAACATGTTGTGATAAACGGTTTCCATTGGAATCCGATCTTCTGTATGAAAATGATTCTAAACATTCATATTCTGTAAAATATTTCAGTAGATTTACTGATGAGATTTCAGGGATGAACTAACTATGCTGGAAAGCGAAGATTTTCCATGTAGTTGTATTAAGTTTTAAATATTTCCCGTGAACTCTGTCTCCATCTTACAGATCCTCAAACACATTTACCCATCTATTTCAGGATAAACAAGTCGGGGGAACAAGTACCAGTGATAGAGAAATCCCGCCTCCGAGACGAGACGGGACTAAGCCAGCGGTTTTCCTCCCGGACGTTGCTAAGCAACATGACGTATTTGCTGGCGCGATTGCTTCGGAATACTTGTGAGTGCTCGCGCTAGTTTCTGATTGGATAAATTGATTTGGAAACTCTTCGAGTACGTCAACGAAGATTTGCTAAATCTGATATTTGTTCCCCCGATTGAGAGGCAGAGAAATTTTATAACAACTTACGTGATGAGGTCGAAAGACACATCCTTCTCATACTCTGCATATCTGGGATGTTACCTAAAATAAAATGAAATAATTTTCCATTACTTTCTAATCTCTATTACAAACTTAAACGTTGCCTTGGAAACGCAGTTTTTAGAAAGAAGAAAAAACTCGAAAGAATACTTTGCTATTTATATTAAGTTTATAAATTAAAAGTTCAAGATCCATTCAGCTCTAGTTCCTAAAATAGTTTCTGTCTTGTACCGTCTCGTTGTAGGGCCAGTCTTTGCTTCACAGATCAAGAAACTCTGGAAGAGAATTGCAACCGACTCCTTAGAGGGTCAGCTCTTATGCATTAAATCTCTTGTACAAAGTTCAAGATCCATTCGGCGCATGCAGATAGTCCTAACTCCTAATAGACAAGTTTCTGTCTTGTACCGTCTCGTTGTAGGGCCAGTCTTTGCTTCACAGATCAAGAAACTCAGGAAGAGAATTGCAACCGACTCCTTGGAGGGTCAGCTCTTATGCATTAAATCTCTTGTACAAAGTTCAAGGTCCATTCAGCGCATGCAGATAGTCCTAACTCCTAATAGACAAGTTTCTGTCTTGTACCGTCTCGTTGTAGGGCCAGTCTTTGCTTCACAGATCAAGAAACTCTGGAAGAGAATTGCAACCGACTCCTTGGAGGGTCAGCTCTTATGCATTAAATCTCTTGTACAAAGTTCAAGATCCATTCAGCGCATGCAGATAGTCCTATAGTTCCTAAAACAAGTTTCTGTCTTGTACCGTCTCATTGAAGGACCAGTCTTTGCTTCACAGATCAAAAAACTCAGGAAGAGAATTGCAACCGACTCCTTTGAGGGTCAGCTCTTATGCATTAAATCTCTTGTACAAAGTTCAAGATCCATTCAGCGCATGCAGATAGTCCTATAGTTCCTAAAACAAGTTTCTGTCTTGTACCGTCTCGTTGTAGGACCAGTCTTTGCTTCACAGATAAAAAACTCAGCAAGAGAATTGCAACCGACTCCTTTGAGGGTCAGCTCTTATGCATTAAATCTCTTGTACAAAGTTCAAGATCCATTCGGCGCATGCAGATTCCTAGTTCCTAAACAAGTTTCTGTCTTGTACCGTCTCATTGTAGGGCCAGTCTTTGCTCCACAGATCAAGAAACTCAGGAAGAGAATTGCAACCGACTCCTTTGAGGGTCAGCTCTTATGCATTAAATCTCTTGTACAAAGTTCAAGATCCATTCGGCGCATGCAGATAGTCCTACAGTAGTTCCTAAGCACGTTTCTGTCTTGTACCGTCGCGTTGTAGAACCAGTCTTTGCTTCCCAGATCAAGAAACTCAGGAAGAGAATTACAACTAACACAGAAACACCCAGGAGCAGGGTATAATATGCCTCAACCAAGTAACACAACATTTAAAGGTCAAATCAAAGTACTTGAATGACCTACAGGACACAACAGTCAGCTCCAGCTGTCTGAAGTGTTCCCATGTTGTGTTAGCCAGCACCTCGGATGACCTCATGGGTGCGGCTCTTTGTTTGGTTTGTGGCAATGGAAAAAAAAAAAAAAAAAAACCAGGGCAAATATTTGTCTAATTTGCCATTAAATCAATTAAGTACTCATAACACGTACAGGATACAACAGTCTGCTCCAGCTGTCCAAAGTGATTCCCTCATTGTGTTGTAGTCTGCAACTCGGATGACCTGATGGGTGCAACTCTTTGTTTGGATTGACAGCATTCTGTCAGGCCACCATGACCTCAGATAATTTCACAGGCCTGACTACTCCAGTATTTAAGTGTAGCAATAAAAAATCATAATTTTATTACATTAATTCTAATTGCTTACCTTTTGTTCATTTATTTGTTGTTTTATCTAAAGGGGAAATCCTCCTTCCAGTAATCTAGAGCTGAGATCATTCCTTGTACACTTTGTAGGTCAGGCTTCCTCATCACGCCAGTCCACAAGTGAATCCAGAGATATGGGGCATTGGGCTACAAGTTCCTTTCCTGTATAAAATTAAAACAAATTAAACATATAACATTAAATCTCTTGTACAAAGTTCAAGATCCATTCAGCGCATGCAGATAGTCCTAGTTCCTAAACAAGTTTCTGTCTTGTACTGTCTCGCTGTAGGACCAGTATTTGCTTCACAGATCAAGAAACTCAGGAAGAGAATTACAACTGACTCCTTTGAGGGTCAGCTCTTATATGCATTAAATCTCTTGTACAAAGTTCAAGATCCATTCAGCGCATGCAGACAGTCCTAGTTCCTAAACAAGTTTCTGTCTTGTACTGTCTTGTTGTAGGACCAGTCTTTGCTTCACAGATCAAGAAACTCAGGAAGAGAATTGCAACCGACTCCTTTGAGGGTCAGCTCTTATGCATTAAATCTCTTGTACAAAGTTCAAGATCCATTCAGCGCATGCAGATAGTCCTTGTTCCTAAACAAGTTTCTGTCTTGTACCGTCTCATTGTAGGACCAGTCTTTGCTTCACAGATCAAAAAACTCAGGAAGAGAATTGCAACCGACTCCTTTGAGGGTCAGCTCTTATGCATTAAATCTCTTGTACAAAGTTCAAGATCCATTCAGCGCATGCAGATAGTCCTAGTTCCTAAACAAGTTTCTGTCTTGTACCGTCTCGTTGTAGGACCAGTCTTTGCTTAACAGATCAAGAAACTCAGGAAGAGAATTACAACTAACACAGAAACACCCAGGAGCAGGCTCTAATATGCCTCGACCAATTAACACAACATTTAAAGGTCATATCAAAGTACTTGAATGACCTACAGGACACAACAGTCAGCTCCAGCTGTTTGAAGTGTTCCCATGTCGTGTTAGCCAGCACCTCAGATGAGCTCATTAGTCCAGTCAATCTATGAATTTTTGATGGTCATGAACAAACAAATTGCAACAGAATTTTTCTCACCTCCATGCATACGAGGGTGGTCCACTTAGCAACATACTAAAAATCCCCCAAAATCCGCTTGGTGTAACTTGCCAAAATTTTGCATTAAAGATTTTGAGCTTTTACCACAGGGTACCCACGTGGAGTAAAATAACATTTGCAAACAAAAAGTATTTTTATTGCGTGTTTTCCCTTCTTAAGCTTACATATTGTAAATAATTATATAGACACGAGTGTTTTACTGGAAAATAGACCACTCGTAAAATTCATACGAAACTACATCCGGGACCCGAGTGGCGTATTTTCCATATCCTCACTAGTGAGGATATCGATGACGTCATTTCCCGCTTTTGCATGGCTTTTTGTGCAAAGCTGCCAAACTCCGGTTTTAAAATGGCGATCAATAGATTCGTGAAATTCACTGAAGCCGACATGAAATCTTTCACTGAGGAGTAGGAAAATGCTAACATGAAGAAGAAAACTTCATGACTTAAACTAGTAATACGTGACTCGCAGGTCCTCGCGAAGCTTTTGTTGCCTAGTAACGGGCACGCTGCAATTTGATCTGCAAGGTTTCCAAGAATCGCTGCAAGGCTTCTGAGAATCGCCGGACGAACGCTGTGTGTTTGCTATGCCACCGGGTTTTGGTTTCGATTGGAGTTCGCTCGTCTCCCGATATCTGTAATAAATTGTAGCACTCTTGTACTGTTTTCCCCACTTTTCCGTCCGAATGATCTGAAACCACCTCGCTTTTGTAGGTAAAATCTTCTTCGCAATATCAGATCGGCGAATTATTTTCAGACACAAGTCTTCACGTCTACAATGAAAACTAAGCCATATGTTGATCGTACTTTGAGAAATTCCTGAGTCGTCTTTCCTTTTCCTGTTGTTGATAACAGATTTAATAAAGCCGGTTTTTTTTTTCACAAATGACCCGTATATAAATTCGTTCGATAAACAAACTTGGAGTAAAAATTGTTATTCTTCAGCAGCCGTTCCTGTTTCTACATTTACGTGTACTAAGATTACGTCGAAGTCAATGTTATTAAGGGGGTTAAAAAAAAGAACGGCCTGGATTCGAACCGAAAAAAAAGAAAAAAAAAAAGAAGAAGGACCTTGTAGGATTTGAACTTTCACCCTCAATCCCGAAGATCAGATTTAAAAGTTAGCGCCTTAAGCCACGAGCGCGCAGTGTGACGTCATTACTGTCAACCACGATTTCACAAACATGATCGTAAAGTCCACACGAGAATTGCTCTCACGTGAGCTCTTGGGGGACAGAATTAATTATAAACCCCGCTACGAGAGGAATTATTCAAGGAGTTTCTTGCAAGTGAAGACGAAAGGAGAGAAATTCGGAAAGTCCAGCCACCGAGCTGCAAGAGTTCGCCATAAAGTTTGTGCTTTTGTTGTTTGTCTATATAATAAAAAGAAAATTACACGGTGGCTTGAAGATATGAATTTTATTTTCTCGTGTTAAAAACAATATTTTACTCATTCGCTGTGCTCATTCATAAAATATTGTTTTTACCACTCGAAAATAAAATTCATATCTTCGCGCCGCCGTGTAATATCCTCTATATATACTCGCTTGGATGTTTTTTATTTCGTAAGATATAAAGTAATAAGTCCATTAATTTTTTAGTTTTACGTGTTGTGTTCAGTGAAAGTCTATTTGTTTTTAGGCGGATGGGTTGCCTGTGGCAAAAGTGGACATATTACTTTTGCAAAAAAACGACATTTTTCATTATTTTTTAATAAAAAAACATCCAAGCGAGTATATTTTACAATATGTACGCTTTAAGAAGGGAAAACACGCAATAAAAATACTTTTTGTTTGCAAATGTTATTTTACTCCATATGGGTACCCTGTGGTAAAAGCTTAAAATCTTTAATGCAAAATTTTGGCAAGTTCCACCAAGCTGATTTTGGGGGATTTTTAGTATGTTGTTCCATTACACGGGGCATCAAGTTAACTCTCAATAAATTTCTAAACTCATATTAATGGCTAAAAATATTTTTGATTCAGAACAGGTTTTAAAGGAAAACAGCGCACTTCATGACCCTTTACGACTTACTCAGAGTATTTTTCTGCTCTTACGAGGCAGCGAGTTAGTTATACAGTGGTACAGCTGTGACTGAGCATGCACAAATGACCATCAGCTTGTTTTCTCTTTTTTAGAATACCATGTTTTCTCCATTAACTCGCCCCGAACTCTCCTCTCGGTGTTTACAGTAAAAATACTCAGTGCGCTCCGCTTATTATTGGAGAATAACTTTCATTAATCACGAACGGATTGCGTTATTCCTTTCAAACTTCCAAATTTAAATTGAATAATGCAATCATTCAACCGTAGCGTCCATTCGAATATTGAATGTTGATTTAATTAATGGCAAAATAGCTCTTTCCATAACCGTGAGAGAGTTGACAGTAAGTCAGGAGAACAAAGTGGAAATTTGAGCGGTTTGATCAAAAGACGAGATTTGCTTCCGACGACTGCAAGCATTGACTGAAACTACCGAACCTTGCGCACGAAAGAATGTCTGCTGTCGCAATTCGAGGTCAGGTTTTTCTTTGTAATATATCACTTTACGGCAAATTTCTGACCTTTCCACTTTACTTTCGCAGCTTTACCAACAATAGCAATGAAATAACTACAGGTAGAAAAGAGACGACTAATTCTTTAATAAAAAGGAAAGAACCAAGTGTGGCTAGCCTGCATGCAGACGTCTCCTATTTCCTTGCTTCACGCGGAATAAAGTAGCTGTCAAATATACACATTTTATTCAACGGTCTGCTGGTTGAAAAGCCGTCACAGTCGTGGAGCAAATCTCTGTCCTTTTTAACAAATCATTCAAATGTCCACTTTCTTTTCCAGATTTACTATCACCTCTCTCATGGGGATGGAAAGAGGTTTTTTTCCATTAAAAATCAACATTCAATATTCGAATGGACACTTAACTGTTGAATGATTGCATTTTAAACACGTACATGACACAGCAGTCCACTCCAGCTGTCCGAAGTGATTCCCTCATTCCGTTGTAGTCTTCACCTTGGATGAACTGATGGGTGAAACTCTTTGTTTGGATTGACAGCATTCTGTCAGGCCACCATGACCTCAGATAATTTCACAAATCCTCCTTCCAATAATCTAGAGCTGAGATCATTCCTTGGTACACTTTGTAGGTCAGGCTTCCTCACTCCAGTCCACAAGTGAATCCAGAGATATGGGGCATTGGGCTACAATGTTCCTTTCCTGTATTTAATTAAAGTGAAAGGTGTGAATAAACATTTTTGGCTTCTGACACACGTCTCTGAAATGAAAGAAAAATTTGTGTCCCGAGCAGGATACACCTTTCACTTTATTTGTAAGGCTTTCTTTGGCTTCGATAATTTCCTTTCAGTTGTACTAAATGGGATGTGTTGAAAATTAGCTAGTGTTTATTGCTAAATCTGGGAAAACATAAACTGTTCGGGCTTTAATATTACTATCTTGGTTAGATTTTAGATCGTTCCATATCAGAAGTAAAAATTGACTCACGCAAATGGTAGCAAATTGATTTTCAGTTATCCCAATCCTGCTTTGACCTTGTGCGTGACAAAATAAAGACCAGTTTCTTTCACCAGTTGTCATTCAGCACAAAAAAATACACCAAAATTATTAAAACATTTGGAAGTCAAGGTAATTTCTAATCTTTCTAACTGAAGGAACTGAAGTCAAAATAAAATCTCAAATGATTAAGGTTTCTAATAAATTTATACAGATCCGTGCTTGAAACTTGAAACAGGACTGAAAGTCTGTGTTTGTTTTACAGGAGTGGGAACCAAAGTTTCTGATTGGTCAGTCTGTAATTAGATTTTATCAAAATCACACAATTTTTTGTGGTCGCTCAAAATGTGTGAACTCTCATGCGAAAACATACGCTTTGTGAAAAGCGGCGTTGATCCAGGCAACTCTCGCCTTGCGGACACCCTGTTATTATGGACACTCGCTATTACGGAAAGAAATCAGCCCTCCGAGTGTCCGCTATAACAAGAATTGACTGCACTGACTGTATTAAGCCGGACGTTCATGCCAAAATCTTCTAACATTGACATTTTTTTTAAACTTTTACTTATGTTAGAAATGCAAAAAATTGGGGGGTCACTGACTTTGTTTCGGAGATATGATAAGTGAAAGAACACTGTAATTTTGAATAATGACCCTCGTAACTCGATATGATATGACCTCAGTGACTGTTAGTCTGAAAATATTGCAAATGAATCGCTGGAGACAAACTTTCTTTACCAAATTTTACAGAACTGTGTCTATCACAGATATATTCAGTTGGTGACGTCCCTTAAAGTAAAACTAATCTTTAAAGACGGCATTTGCAAAGCCTTACATCCGCAATTTTGGCAGGATTTGATGGCGCAAGGGTACAAAAATCGAAAACAAATTTAAACTTCCAACATTGATTTTTTTCGCGTTTTTTCAAAATCTGCATAAGATTGGCAAAGAAAGTGATCTACCGAAACAAATGTATGGGTCACTGACCATTTAAGGTGGCTCGATGTAGTTTTTTTAGCGCTGGGGTGAGAGTTTTGAAAACAAAAATTCGATCAGAAGGCAATCTTCGATTTTTGTCATACTACACCATGATGATGACAAATGATGATAGATTTATTTTACACTGGTTTCCAAGCAACAGAGGTTACCATAGCAACGATTTCGGCATCCTATTGGTTTTAAAACAAGGCTGATTTTCTCGAAATCTAGTCGAAAACATTGCATTCATTTTTTCATATTTTAAAGTATGCTAGTTTGACCACCTGTAGACGAAATTTCAAGAAATTCTGTAAGGCCGTTTTTGATTAAAACTGCACTGAACTTTTTGCGGTCGTGTTTGTGTATGTCCCAGAATTTACTTCAAAATCTTTCATTAAATTAAAGCTATATGTACCTCCTCTCTGTTGAAGGATTTTTAATGATATTAAAGACTTTGTAAGGTAAATGGATCACCTCGGATGGTTACGATTTCAAAATATTCAATTTTGAAGAACTGCGCTTAGGCACCTCAGAACACGATCGAAGCGCGTAATTTACATTTAGCGGGATATTGCTAAAATGCTCTTACAGATTCTTTTTTAAATTGTTAGGTGTTAGCGTGATGGTTGCACTTGATATTCCAATCGAAAATGCCATTAAAAAATCGTTGCAAGCGTTAGAAAATAACACCGAATTATGGGTAAGTTTCGCTCGCTACTGTCTTTCTCCGAACAGGGATTTTGTTTATCTTGTTTCTGGTCAGTTTCTCTCTTGATGCACGTGCAATGAATATTAATTTTATTCCAAATGCATACCGCGCGTGGCCTGTTTTCATGTAGATCGTAGTAATATATATTTTTTACAAATATGTATATATTTATATATGATAAAGGTGTACCATATACAGCAATGGCGGGGAAAACGAAATTTTGTAACGAAAAATTCGTAAAATGAGAGAAGCTAGAGAAGCTAAAGGTACCCTGGGTACCAGAGGTTTATTTCACCGTCGCGTCGAGATCCAAAGTCGGCCAAAGGCCGACGACGCCCCGGTGAGCGGCGGAGCCATAAGAGAGATTTGAAACCGGAAACCGCGCAAGAAAAGCCTCTGGCACCCAGGGTAAGCTAAAGGCAGTTGTGATACAAAATTTCGTTTTCCGCACCATGGCTGTATATGGTACACGCGTATCATATATAAATATATACATGTTTGTAAAAAATATATTACTACGATCTGCATGAAAACAGGCCACACGCGGCATGCATTTGGAATAAAATTAATATTCATTGCACGTGCATCAAGAGAGAAACTGACCAGAAACAAGATAAACAAAATCCCTGTTCGGAGAAAGACAGTAGCGAGCGAAACTTACCCATAATTCGGTGTTATTTTCTAACGCTTGCAACGATTTTTTAATGGCATTTTCGATTGGAATATCAAGTGCAACCATCACGCTAACACCTAACAATTTTTAAAAAAAATCTGTAAGAGCATTTTAGCAATATCCCGCTAAATGTAAATTACGCGCTTCGATCGTGTTCTGAGGTGCCTAAGCGCAGTTCTTCAAAATTGAATATTTTGAAATCGTAACCATCCGAGGTGATCCATTTACCTTACAAAGTCTTTAATATTATTAAAAATCCTTCAACAGAGGGGAGGTACATATAGCTTTAATTTAATGAAAGATTTTGAAGTAAATTCTGGGACATACACAAACACGACCGCAAAAAGTTCAGTGCAGTTTTAATCAAAAACGGCCTTACAGAATTTCTTGAAATTTCGTCTACAGGTGGTCAAACTAGCATACTTTAAAATATGAAAAAATGAATGCAATGTTTTCGACTAGATTTCGAGAAAATCAGCCTTGTTTAAAACCAATAGGATGCCGAAATCGTTGCTATGGTAACCTCTGTTGCTTGGAAACCAGTGTAAAATAAATCTATCATCATTTGTCATCATCATGGTGTAGTATGACAAAAATCGAAGATTGCCTTCTGATCGAATTTTTGTTTTCAAAACTCTCACCCCAGCGCTAAAAAAACTACATCGAGCCACCTTAAGAGAGTTAAATCCATGCAAAGTTACTGCAGCAGCCACCAAGCACTATATTTGACTGTCCAGTTTCTTCCCCAGTGCCCCGCTCGATGCATGACGTGGCGTGCACGTGCGACATGAAAAACGTGCGCAGTAAGGATGCGCACAAACAATTAGCGCGAACGTCCTTAAGTAATTATCTTGCTTCTCAATGTCTTGCAGTTGTGAGATAAATATTTAAAAATTGCTAATATTTACCCTCCTTTACATGTACATGTAGCTAATATATAAATCACCGACATTTTAATAGTCTTGACCTTTGACCTCCCTTGTTTTGTCATTCAAAGGTCAGATGGATGTACAAGTTCACGCACACCACATTGAAATCGGTTAATTCATTTTCATGGTTCTGGTCGGCTCACTCTGACAGTTGAATTGCAAAACTTTTGAATGAAACCTTAATGCATGGCATTCTGGATTTTCATATAAGGGGAGGTACCCAATTTTTCAAACATTTTTAACCAAAAATTTCAGTTCCATTTTCTTTCCCTCCTGGAATTTTGGTGAGTTTGTTTTGGTTAAATGGAGAGTGCAGATAATACTTTGTAGCATAGAGCAGTTTTCAACCGAGTGCCGTAAAACCAAAACCAAACCAATCACAACAAATGTAAACAACGAAATGAACCAATAAGAACTTGAAGCAAATACATGTAACAGGTGCCAAGAGTGGAAAAACGTGTGACCAATTTTAGTTTTGCATCTGATTGGTTGAGTAGGTGGTGTGAGTTTTTTAAGCCAATCATAGAGCGTAGTAAAGCAAAACCAAAGCAATAATTGTGGATTACTTTCAACACTTAGTTGAAAACCGCTCCAAGTGGCGAGGTGTTCCACTTTTCAGAAATTTGATCAGGAATGTTTAGAGAAATGGTAACAGTGTATTTACCTGGTTAATCATGGTCTGAATGGTTTGGTTTGGATGTCCATCCAGGCTTGGGCAAACTGTCCATGTTCACTGTCCATGTCCACTGTCCTTGTCCACTGTCCATCCACTTTCTATCTAGGCTTGTCCACTGTCCACTGAGACATTCAAAATAGTAGGGAAAATTTTCATTGATATGCTGCACCTTTATGGCACAAAAATAATCAAGTGCTCCCCCTCTATTAAGTGCCCCCCTTGAATAAGTGCCCTGCCTTATCCTAAATTTGAAATAAGAGTCCCGGGCACTATGCTTTACGGTAACTGAACAACAATAAGTCGGGAGGGCTTATAAATACACGGTATGCTAAATACGAAGGCTTCCCGAGGGAAACAGTGTTAATTTGTTGCCATTTTGGCGCAAAATATCTGTACAAGCCAATTGGCAATACATACAAAACATGCTACGGGCATGTTAACAAGCGTCCCAAGAGACAAATGACTGTTGAACTTTAATATGCTAGTTGATTCAATATTTTTTAGTAGAATTTTATCGGAATGTGAAGGTAGGTTCTCAATGTTGGTATAAGACAAAAATTAAACATGTGTATTTATTTAGAAAGAACTTAGGGCCTCCACAGACTAGAGAGAGAGTTGTCGACAACTATTTAGTTGTCGATCATAAAAGGTTGTCGATAACAAAAAAGCCAGTGTGCGAAGCTAGTTATCGATAACTAAGGCCCTTATTTATCGATAACTAGCTTCGCACACTGGCTTTTTTGTTATCGACAACTTTTTATTATCGACAACTAAATAGTTATCGACAACTCTCTCTAGTCTGTGGAGGCCCTGGCCAAACGGAGACGCAAGTAGACGCAAGTTTCCAACTTGCGTCCACTTGCGTCTCCGTTTGGCCACGACTTGCGTTGACTTGCGTTGACTTGCGTTCACTTTGATCGAGATCAAATTTGAGTGCAAGTAGACGCAAGTTTTTCACCGTTTGGCCACCCAACGCAAGTCAACGCAAGTTTTTTTGTTTACTTCTAGAACTGAATTGCAGCGCGCGCAGGAGCATCCAAATGGCTTTCTTTTTGGCAACTTGCGTACACTTGCGATAAACTTGCGACTCCGTTTGGCCACCAACGCAAGTCTGTACTCAAGTTCAACTTGCGTCTACTTGCGTCTCCGTTTGGCCAGGGCTTAAGACTGCATGTTCATGGAGTCATTGAGCCTGTACAATATCAATGAAAATAGAGATTTTTCACAATAAATAATTATTGCCTATATAGCAATGCTGCATATATAATCTATTTATCAAAACCCACATCAATCCGTCAAATTTGTTTTGTTATTCAAATTTGCCAACCATTAAACAAAAAACTCTTTGTTTCAACAGCCAATAGTTCTCGGGTTGGAACATTAATGTATCAGTCAATTCCAAGCGCGATCATCCCCCCGGGCAAACCCCCGGGCATTTGACTTTTTTCAAAATTTCTGATCAAATGCCCCACTATGCGGGCCAGTTGCACGGTCAAATGCCCCACCAGTCGGGCCTGAAAAGTCATCGTGAGTTGGGATTTTCTTGTTTTCACTAGCTCTATATAAAAATAAACGAACACTGTAAATAGATTTTAATAGGAAAAGATAAAACGCATTTACTCACAATAACCTATTAAAACTGTGAATCAACAGGAATCAAGTAAAGACTTATCAGTACCCGTACCCATACTCAGCACCCATACTCACGTTTCTCCTTTATTGGTGTTATTAACTTTACTAACTGTTGACCATTTTTCGCAAAAAAGACTTTTAATACAAGTAGAATAACCGAATCGTCTCTTCTCGTTGCAATACAGTAAGCGTTTTATATACGTTGAACCTACTTTAACGCAGCTTTTTATACACACACAGTCACACACACAAAAAGAAACTAACTGGCAACATGGGCCCTATTTAAGAAACGTGGCGATATTCACGGTTCTTTTGTAAATCATCGAAAAGTTATCGCGACAACGGCTTTCCTGACGTCCCTCCGAACATGAGCGAGCTGAGCGAGCGAAAACCATGTGGAGTTATGACGTGTTACATGGAGTACAAAGTCACATTTAACCTTGACCGCTGACCAATATTTTGTCGACGGTCAAATGCCCCACCGTGCGGGCTTCTGTTCGAGTCAAATGCCCCACCATGCGGGCCAGAATAGGGGTCAAATGCCCGGGGGGGATGATCGCGCTTGGAATTGACTGATACATAACAACAATAGGTCACCTAACGAGAAATATCGCTATTAGCACCTTTTAGAACTTTTTAACACCTTTCGTGTTGTCTAAGATTGATCAAGAGGATTTTAGGGGGTTGGAAATGCCTTTTGTAAAGCTAAACTCTCAAACATAGCTTTAGTCAAACCGATATTTTTTTTTGTTCAAAACAACAAACAACGGCGCACGTGCGCGGCCGTAAAATATATTTTGAATTTCCGCTGTATAAATTATAAAATTCGCAACACTTTTATAGAGTCTAATATAACCGAGTTACATGCTTATTTGGTCAACAAAAAAGAAATAGGAACCAATTCAATGTTTAAAAGGAGTCATTTCTGAGCTTAAAGCTTACCTCTCGCTTTTGCACACCGATGTGCAGCAGTGTGCTGACAGGCTGTTTGCAGTCTCTATAATTTTCAATGTTTTGCGGCCGCTGCAGCCATTGTCCTTGTATTCAAATATTGATCACCAAATGAGGGCAAATATGCTTCGAAAGGCAACGTACGTCAAAGATGGCTTCTTCGTCCGACGGTTTAGCGTCAAAAAAGGTTATAATTCCGTCAAAGCTTGAAGCTTCCGTCGCCATGTTGAAATCTTTCGTTTCCAGTTCTCTTTAGTACGTACGTCGACACGTGACACGTAGGTCACGTAAAAAGAGGCGGGAAAATGGGACATTTTTACGCTGTCACGTTCGCAGAACACGCGGCAAATTATTCCCAATTTTTTTTTCACTTACAAGACACTTTATAGAGGGTCCTGATGGGGTTTAACTGATAGCTGAGAATTGGCCAAAAATTGTTAGCTGAGAAATGACCAAAATTTTAACTGACAGCTGAGAATGAGATCTGTCAAAATTATCTCGTTCATGTTTCAAGCAATCCAAAAACTCTATGCTCAAAACATGAATCTATGTTATGGGGTGTTTTGTAAATTTTTGGCTATTTTTGGGAGGAAATAGTTTTTCTCAAAGGAGTTGTAAAATTTAGGGAAATAAGAAATATTGAAGATTTAATGTAGTTTTAAAATTAGAATTTGAAGTTAAAAATTAGTAGATGGACAAAGCTTTTGAAGATGGTTGAGAACAGGATCCGTTGAAAACTGTCTCCGCTAGTTTTCCTATGGTGTTTTTTGTAGCAAACGTGAACTTGAATACGAGATTTGACCTCTCTGCCGCGCCAAGGACTGGTCCGAGTCAGGACTGTTCCACAGTCGCCAGCAAACAGCTACCACACCCGCCTTCTACACGGCTTTCGGGTCATAAGGGTCCAACGGCTACACTCTTTTTTATTGTAAGAATTTTATTTATAAGAATATTGAGGCTGAGCTTGGCGACATTTTAAGAATATGCTAAGAATATACCAAAGGCTGAGATTTAGTTAATACTTTTTTTGCATGTTGGCAGAAAATAAAATACAATAAAATCACATGATGTTTCATTTAAAAGTATGGTAAATATGTACCATGTATACTTCCTACCATTTTCATAACAAAACGATATGATAAAAACGTGTACAGCTCAGGTCATATTATTTCTGTTATTTTACTGAAATACTATACTCTTGATCACTTTTTAACCTAAGAATGTATTAATGTTTTCAGCCTAAAATTGGCAGAAAAATAAGAATATTCAGCCTGGGCATGAAAATATACATTCTTACAAAAAAAAAGAGTGTGTATGACATGCTGATGAGGCCTAACAAGGCTGAAACAGCTGTCCATGCATATTAGCCTATGAACAGGCTCCGCGGTGGGGAAGGGGTGAAAAGAAAACTGCGAGCGAAAGCAAGTCGCGCGAAGCCTGGGAGAGAGAGAAAGGGGCAGTCTTCGCGCGGCTCGCGTCTCTTATTTCCTTGCTTCACACGGAAAAGGGTCGCAGGCTCTCTCACGGTCTTGGGTACGACGCGGAACGCGAAGCGCGAGGATTGGGAGTCACGCACCAATCTGCCTCTCCACAATAATTTGGCTCGCAATGTTTATTCTCGCTAGATTTATAGCTGTTTCTCTTTAGCTTTATAACAGTGTAGAAAGAAAAAATGTGCGTTGTGAGAAAAAAAAACAAGCTGCTAAAAGCAGGCGCAAACTAATATGGTGTTGGTCATTGCTTTTTATAACATTTGGTGGCTCCTAAAGGAGCCGTTTGTTTTGGCAGGAAACCCACACAGTGAGTTTACTTGCTGCTGGTGTACTTGGTCACAGCCTTGGTTCCTTCACTGACTGCGTGTTTGGCCAGTTCACCGGGCAGAAGCAGCCTGATGGCGGTCTGGATCTCGCGGGAGCTGATGGTTGATTTCTTGTTGTAGTGGGCAAGGCGGGAAGCTTCGGTGGCGATGCGCTCGAAGATGTCGTTGACGAACGAGTTCATGATGCCCATGGCTTTGCTGGAGATACCAGTGTCAGGGTGAACTTGCTTCAACACCTTGTAGATGTAGATAGCATAGCTTTCCTTTCTCTTTCCCCTTCTCTTCTTCTTTCCGCCTTCAACCACGGCCTTTGCCTTTCCGGCTTTCTTCTCGCCTTTCTTTCCTGCTACTTTGGGTGGCATGTCTGTAGATCAAAATTGATTTGAATGTCTTACAACTCGAGTTGTTTCGTATTTATACCAGAATAAGGAAAGATCGATTACCACACGGATCGAAATTCTTGAGGTCATGTTATTTTGCATACCACCTGAAGCCTTTGTTTTATCTTGTCAAATGGAAAGTTCTGATTGGTGCATTTCGATCCTACCACTTGAATAACGGCAAATAAATTCTACTTTCCGCCAAAACTCTTTTCATTCTCGAAGAAATTTATCTCTAATATTTTCAATCATGTCTGGTCGCGGTAAAGGAAAAGCAAAGGGCACCAAGTCCAAGAGCCGCTCATCCCGAGCAGGGCTTCAGTTCCCAGTTGGTCGTATCCATCGTCTTCTGCGCAAAGGCAACTATGGTGAGCGTGTTGGCGCCGGTGCTCCAGTGTACTTGGCTGCTGTGCTTGAGTATTTGAGCGCTGAGATCCTCGAGTTGGCTGGCAATGCTGCTCGTGACAACAAGAAGTCCAGAATCATCCCCCGTCACCTTCAGCTGGCTGTCCGTAATGACGAGGAGTTTGAACAAAACTGCTCGCCGGTGTCACCATCGCACAGGGAGGTGTTCTCCCCAACATCCAGGCTGTGCTTCTGCCCAAGAAGACCGAGAGAAGGCGAAAGCTTAAATCAGCTTTTCCTTTACAAACAAAAACGGCTCCTTTAGGAGCCACCAAATATTTTTAAAGTCTTGAACAACGATTTCTAAGAGATTACTACAGGATCCTTTCCGAGATATTTCAATAATTGGTCGAACAAATATTGTAAGGGGCGACCCATTTAACTTCTGAGGGGGGGGGTGGAGGATTTGGTATAGGCAAGAATTTTTTTTTAAACCCTTTCATGCTGCAGGAATTTTTTTTCTCGGAGCATTTGTGTGCATGATATTTTTTTCTCCATGTAACATGCTGCAGGATATTTTTTTTCTGTGTGTATGGGCGGAGGAAAAGTCGCCTTTCCGTTGTGACTGACCTTTGATCGCCATCTCGTTCTCCTTCATTCCATCGTACCACATCCATTGGCCCTGCACACATATCTTGCAGGTATAGTGGTGGCTACCGGCTGACAGGCTCGTAGACAGGATTTAGAATGGGGGAGGTGCATTAAGAGTACCAAAGGTGCAATGATACGAGCGCCGAAGGCGCGAGATTCTAGGGGGGGTCCGGGGGCATGCCCCCCCGGGAAATTTTGAAAGATTAGGTTGTCTGAGACTACATTTCGTGCGTTTTGAAGGCAGTTTGACATGGAACCGAACGTAAAAACATGAGTATTTCTGGAACTGTTCAGTTAAATTCAAAATGGATTTTTGACAAACAGGGACTTTATGATGAAAGAGTACTAGGGATACATACTGCGGACCTTCGATTAAAGCCAAAGGAGTGAATATTTGGATGAAGAAAAATGACTCGCTGATGCTGTCTTTCTCGATGAAGACCATATGTAAAACACGTTCAAAGCTGCGATTGGTTTGGTTTATTGGATGAACCAGTTGATTCAGACTTCATTTTCAAACTACTACTAGAGCACAAGCAACTACTATTTCACTTCTTTTGAACCTTCGGTTCACAATAGGTGGACCTCCACAGCCCGTTTATAAGGGAGTACCCCCCCACCCCCCCTCCCCCCGGGCCACCATCTTGGATTTGACAAAACTGTAGACTGGTACTGTGTAACCACAGCTATAATAATAATTATTAATGTACAGAAAAAGCTATCTGAAGAAGGGAGATGCAAAAATTATTGTAGTTCCAGTTCCCCTCTTACCCAAATACAGATGCTATTAAAATCCCAACTGCCTTGCAGCAGCTGAAGATGAAGTCAGCCCAGTAGTGTCTTGCAGGAATTTTTTTTCGGCCCACTGAACGTGTATGAATTTTTTTTCCGTCAGTGGTCGTGTGCACGAAATTTTTTTTCGTACAAGTTTGCTTGCAGGATATTTTTTTTTCAAAATCCTCCACCCCCCCCCCCTCAGAAGTTAAATGGGTCGCCCCTAAGCAGCCTTTATTTTTGAATTATGATTTTAAAATACAATGCGCCATTTTTGATGACCGCTTTCTTCTAAATACATAAATTGAAGTGTGTCCAAATTTTCTACTATGAAAGCACACTCTCGGTTTGCGTTTGTACGTCCGAGTCTACTTGTCCCTTATTGGCGCGGCATGGCCTTTGTACAAACTTTTGAATCGCGCGCGCAAATCACTGACCGGTTCAAAAAGTGCGCCAAAACTGTTTATAGATGGCGCTCAAGTGTCTGCCGCCTCCTCGTCCAATTGGTAAATTGTTTCTCTTGAGCTGCTTGAAAAACGTAATAACGTATTTACATTTTATTATAGTACGCGGCCGGATACGCAATCGAGCATATGCATTCTTATGAACCCACTCGTGCGCGCGGGTAGACTACGAACAGT
This sequence comes from Desmophyllum pertusum, assembly GCA_029204205.1. Classification (NCBI taxonomy): domain Eukaryota; kingdom Metazoa; phylum Cnidaria; class Anthozoa; order Scleractinia; family Caryophylliidae; genus Desmophyllum; species Desmophyllum pertusum. Next base: position 348,846 of record MU827315.1, read on the forward strand.
CCAATTTATGAATTCAAGTTCATCGGGCGCGAAGCAAATTTTTAAAAGTGAGAAGGAAAATGGCCGCGCTCCATAATATTTCCGTAGATGCGTGTATCTACTGCTTAGATTATTACGTGTATCTACTGCTGTCACGTCTAACATAAGCTATACATTTGTCCTTTGAAGGGTAATTTTTGTAATGGGCTCGTTCCATAAAGCGTAACGAGTGGGCGCGGTTTTCTGCTAGTGACATGAATGCATGCAATCGATAAATATATCAGGGGATTCACGTTTTATTGCTCATGACTTTTGAGATATTTGGTGGCTCCTAAAGGAGCCGTTTGTTTGTGTTGGCAGTGCAGTCTAACCGCCAAATCCGTACAGAGTACGGCCTTGTCGTTTCAGAGCGTACACCACATCCATGGCTGTCACAGTTTTTCTCTTGGCGTGCTCGGTGTACACGGATCACGTTCTCAAGGAAAACTTTGAGAACACCACGGGTCTCCTCGTAGATCAGGCCAGAGATTCGCTTGACACCGCCACGGCGAGCAAGACGACGGATGGCTGGCTTGGTGATGCCTTGGATGTTGTCCCGAAGGATCTTTCGGTGACGCTTGGCGCCTCCTTTTCCTAGACCTTTGCCTCCTTTACCGCGACCAGACATATTGATTGCTACTTGTGTAACTGAGTAATGACCAACTCGGCGAATTTTATTCGCTTTTATAAGGAGAAGAATGACCTCTCAGAAAACAAGATACGAATCTTCCTATTGGTTGAATGCAGACAGGTCAAGTTAATACTATGTAATATTACCATATCGTATTACCATAAATCACACGACGTGTGCGAGCAAGTTGTGTAAAGGAAAAGAAGTCCTTTTCAGCGACAAAGTTCTATATAAATCTTACGCGAGATATTTTGCTAACTTTTCTATCCTTTGAAGTGATTTAACCAAAGAAAAGTAATCTACCATGCTTGAAAAATCTTGAAAGTATATTCGGATCGAAACTGACTAAGTCACAGTTCCGTGAAATTATTTACAGGTTTAATTCTTAGCCAATCAAATCTCTTATCTTTAAGCCAATCAGAATGAAGCCCGCCAGGTATAAATCAATTTCTGAGTTATTTTTGCCATAATCGTTCACTTTGTCGTTATCAAAGATGGCACGTACCAAGCAAACTGCACGTAAATCAACTGGTGGAAAAGCTCCACGCAAACAGCTCGCCACAAAGGCAGCTCGTAAGAGCGCTCCTGCCACCGGTGGAGTCAAGAAACCTCATCGTTACAGGGCCTGGTACAGTCGCTCTTCGTGAGATCCGTCGTTACCAGAAATCCACCGAGCTGCTGATCCGCAAGCTGCCCTTCCAGCGTCTTGTGCGAGAAATCGCTCAGGATTTCAAGACCGATCTGCGTTTCCAGAGCTCCGCTGTGATGGCTCTTCAAGAAGCTAGCGAGGCTTACCTTGTTGGTCTGTTTGAAGACACCAACTTGTGCGCCATCCACGCCAAGCGCGTCACCATCATGCCCAAGGACATTCAGTTGGCCCGCCGAATCCGCGGAGAGCGAGCATAAGTGGATTACATCCCTTACAAAACAAACGGCTCCTTTAGGAGCCACCACATCAATAAAAGCAATGACCAACTCATATGACACCTCACTATTTCCCATTCCAAATACTTATGTAATCCATAATCAACAGAAACTCAACGAAAATTTCTATAGACTACAAATCAGACATTTTTTACGGACATCCACCGTACATAATTCTTTAGAATATCAGATCTGAAATTATTTGGTATAAACACCGTATAAAAAACAGGGACAGAACTTTAAATAGAAAATGTTTTATTGCAACAGAATTTCCACTACCTGTGTTCATAAGGTGTTGGCGTCATTTTCAGAGATTTGGCGCGCGTCCAAACGGTCTCCATCTTGTTCCGCAAAAAGCAAATTGTGTGTGCCCGCTTGCTGTCGCGAACTTTACTTCGCGCGCCAACAAGACCGCCAGCTACGCAGGCAGGGCCGTAGCTAGAATTTTTTGAATGGGGGGGCAATGAAGCGAGTGCCGAAGGCGCGAGCCGCTAGGGGGTCTGGGGGCATGCCCCCTCAGAAAATTTTGAAATCTAGAGGCTCGGAAATGCTATTTTCAGCATTCTCCATGAGATATTTTGTCAAAAAATCAATCTCGATAAAGTGTAAAATTACAGGTATTTTTAGTGCTTACAGCAATATTTCCGAGGTTTTGTTAACTTTATACATTCCGTATATCAGCCTTAGTACACTAAACATTTTATTAGTCTATTTCGTGTGTAAAAGATGTCTCCAGTTGGATTTCCGCTCCAAAATATATTTCTCAATCAATCGTAAATGTTCAAGTTAGTATGGTACCGGACAGTCAAAATATAACTACTTACTTAGTTACCTAAGAAGTAAGAAGTTCTCGCCTCTTCGTTCCCCCATCATCTTGATTTAATATGCCGAGCAAAATCTGGGGAGAGTACCAAGCCTTTGAAAATGTTCAATCTTGTTTTTGAAAGACCCTCGGCATATATTTTTATCAAGAAGGCGGCTGTTTGAACGCGAAAAAAACACGCAGTTTTCGTTTTTCAGAAAGCATTACCCATTCTTGGGGGGGCAACTGCCCCCCTTGCCCCCCCGCTAGCTACGGCCCTGGCAGGCTATATGACTACGGTACTTGTATAAGAAAATGACGGCGTTTTACATGTATCAATCACTACTGTTCTCTCTTCTGTTTGTGATTCTCATAACAGATAAAAGGAAGCTAAATAAAATTGTGGTGTATAAAATTTGCGGGATCGATTTTGGCGCCATGATCTATTATCATGATCCGCGTTGAAATACCAGATAATTGAACCCCTTTACCCGTTCTACATCATGTTCTACATGCTCCGTAGTAGACTACGAGAAGTCTCTTTCTTTCCCCAAGCTACTATCAGTATTATTTGGCACCGAAGAAAGCAAATTGTGGAAAATATGGAGAGACTAGCGAAGTCGCGTGCCCTGGCGCGTGCCGCGCGCGAAGTAGAGGAAAATAGAGCTTCATAGAGTAAGTAAGAGGATCAATTAAAGTCTGCGAGACAGATTGAGTAGATTGCTGATTCTTCTTCTCGTCTTCCAAGAAGACTGACGAGATCTGGGAATTCTAAACTTACTAAATTCACTGCTTTTTTTCGCATCCCGAATTACGATTTTCAAATACGATATTTTTTAAATTTATAGTGCGGTGCAATCGGGTAACAAGGAACGGAAGTTTGTGATGCAATCCCCAGACACTCCCATGAAAGGGCCTTCATCGCATTATCACTGTTTTCTCTACCAAAATTGTAGCATTATAAACTCAACTTAGAACCAATTTCTTCTCCCTATTAAAGTGCTACTACGATCAAAATTAAGTATTTTCTTTCGCGGTTTTTTTTAGACAATTTCATTATTTGGGTAATGATAAATACAACACGCTAGAAATCTGACCAGAAAGTACAAACACGGCAGAGAACCAGCCCGCGAAAATCTCGTAAAATCGCGTAAAAATCCATCCGCCATTGATCAGTTCGCAAACGTCGCGGCCCGCGATTTTTTCCATTAGCGGTCTGTTCGTGACGTCATCCAATCAAGTTGCCTTCGAGCGAAGTGTTGTGATCGTATGGAAGAAATACAACAGCGCCGATGTGGTGAACGTATTCCCGTTGTCTTTCGCCGTAAATCACCAGAATTTAATTGAAATAAGAAGTATGTCGGCCCTTTTCTAAGCTTTTCTATGCACTAAAAAAAAGAAAGAGCAGCGCGCTAGTGGAACCACGAGAAGCGACCAAAGGCAAAGATCAAAGATACGAATCTTCGCTCTATTTTCAGATGAAGATGACGGAAAACAGGAATTTTTAGAACACTTGGGAACTCCAGGCATGTCCAGGGGTATGGTAGAAGTACGTGTAATGTAGGTTTTGCTAAAATTCCTCGCCAAATTAGTTGACTGTTGGTTTTTTGGCTCGGAGAACTTTTCATTACGTGATCGATCAAATCAACCAGTCAGTGCATCCATATGGCTATCCATATGGCTGTCATGTCAACAGCTGAATGTCATGTACCTTCTAACCCTCCCCTTACTTGTTCCTTGTGTGTACAGTTCGCAAGAAAATACATTATACTGATCAGCCAAATCATATGCCTTTGACCAGTACATCAGAAATTCAGACATAAACAACAATAGTGTTTCAAAGCACAATATTTTTAAGCTCATAAGGGAAATAAAATAATATATGCATCCAAGTAACTTATGACTGTGCAGTAACTTGTAATGAGCACTGGAAAACTGTAGAAATTATTTACCATGCAGTTTTTAAATGTTGACATTGTTTCATGTAAAATCATTCTTGACCAATGATTGTTTTTCTGACTTTTGTTTTGGACTTGCATGAGTACCCTTGCTCCCTCTAGCGCTCCAGGAGTAGGTGAATTGTTGGGGCAACCTGATGAAAAAATATATCCTCGAATAATAGCCAGGGGTGATTATTATTGTTTTTCTCCAAAAGGGGGCGATTATTCGAGGGAGGGCGATTAATCGAGGGGGGTGATCATTTCAAATATTGCTCACTGGAAGTGCTAATAAGAGAGCTCCAAGAAATAAAGGAACGAGTCAAATACATGAACATTACTATAGAAAAAGTCTAAACTGTAATGAAACTTGTGCTTTTGTAACTTTTCTGTTGTAATGATAATTCACAAAACAATAAATTTATGACAAGCTTCATTAAATCCATTTTTATCACTACCTCTATTGTTATATTTTTGTTGAAAGCATACAATAATTATTATTTAAATCAGTTGTTCTTATCAACAGTGGTAATCATGTCAAGTTGCAAGACATACATACTTTATTTGATAAGAAGGTTGGGTAAAAGGCAGCCAAAGGGCTGATGTGGACCTACTATACTAAAAATTACAGAATTCTGAAGATATCCATGCCCAAATTCACATATTGTGCATATTCCAACCTGAATCTTACAAAAGTGAAAATAAATATTGTTTTACTTGCAAATTGAGTGTTAGTCATCACTACTTTCATAACAATGTGTCATAAAACAATTTTTAGCAACTAAAATACCTGATAGTTATTATCAGGTTAACACTGTTTTTGTAATATCCAAATGTTCTAGTTAAGTGACCCCTATGATTGTGAAGGTAGTGTCCTCAGAAACCCTTAAGGCTCAATCAGTTCTTTGCTAACCGAAGTGCTTGGGCCCTAATGGTACCCTAGAATATATACCAGTTTTTCTCCATATCAAATGTACAAGAACCTAATTTCAGACTTCTCGATAGCTTTTGCTGCTGATTAAGCATTGGTTTCCATGTTTTTAGGCTCCACTACCTGGGAAAATGAATCCCTCCCCCCTCCCCCTCCCCCTCCCCCCACCAAATGCATGCTCTTGAAGACAGGAATTGAGAGAAGGGTGCAAATTGAGCCTATGTGTCCTAATGATGCTGAGTAATAATAATTATTAGAATGACTATAATTGAAGGGGGGAAAACAACTACCTGCCTTGTTTTAATCAAGGGCAATTTTGTATTTACAGGGTTTCTGCATATTTTTGTAAACAAAATTTGAGATATTTTCCATTCTTTTTTCCAAACCATGTTTTCATTTTACAGACTTGGCAGATTAAGGCCCAGATCAGACGCCTTACTTCACATGAGACATATCGAATTCGAATTTAGGCCGACCCAAATTAATTTAGACCGATTGAATTGATTCAGACGCCGAGCTAATTCAGTCGAACTTAATTTTTAGGGGGAAATTGCTGTTATATTGAAAATACATTATAATAATTCATGCATTTGTTTCTGCTCATGTGAAGTTTGGCGTCTGAATCAAAGTCAGTCCACAGCCGTAATTCCCGGCTGAGCCAGGCGGGAAGAATGCTGAGCCGATCCGAATTCAATCAGCCGTCCGAATTGATACAGACACCGTACTTCACATGAACTTAATTCATCGAATTCAATTCGGCTCATGTGAAGTACGGCGTCTGAACTGGGCCTAAACACATGCAATCAAACTCCGAGAACAGGAATTCCAGCTACCTGACAAAGATTTCATTGAATAACAGAACTTGTTATACACAATGTAGCTTCGACAAATTTCCAGACATAAACTTAATTTTCCAAACTTTTTCCAGGTCTGTAAAGCTAGTCAGGAAATCCATACTTTTCTACATTTCTAGACTGTATGAACCTTGTTAATTTACAGTACAATAAAGTTTACAATAACATAGCATCAAAGATACAAATTCAATTCAAAAATGGATGATATCAAAAACCAAGGATATTTTATTTAAATATAGGAAACAAATTGTTATAAATTTTGTTTGATCTCCCAGTATTACCTTGCACTAGTTGGTTGGAAGTAACTAAATCCAAGTATCCAAACAAGCAGCACATGACAACACTTTATACCATGCATATGTGTATAATTACAGTTCAGACAAAGTAAACAAGCGAAGCTTTGAAATATTAGTCCATTCTGAGGAGTTTCATTCAGCTGACAAAAACAACCTCCCGTAGTCCCGTGAGCACATACCCAACAGCCCGGCCCGTAGTTAAACTGCTGATCAATAAGTCATCAGACGAATCATCCGTAATAAGCTTAAGCTTATCTTCGTCTTCGATTTGAGCAGCGTGATGAGGCTCTTTAAACCAGCACTGAGTAGGCGAGTTGTGCGAAGAAATTCTGGCTTTTGAGACTCCTGCTGCTAGCATAGTCGACACAATACGTTGGATGTATCTTCTTGTGTGAAGAAAAAGCGTTCTACGTTTTAGAAAGCTCTAGAACCTCGTCGATATACAATACAACATGAAATCAGCCTACACAGAAGAAGCCATATTTGTTTCGAATTGGTTGATTGGATGACGTCATTGTCCTCTCGTCCCAATCCTTATTTACGCGCTCGGACATTTTTGAATCCAGCAATGGCGGCAAGTCGAAGTTGGAAAGTAGAGTTAAAATAATCGGACTTCCCGTGATAATTTTGACTTGATATTTGGCACATTTACTATTTGGTGGTTAAAGTTTCGAAATCCGAAGAGAACAGGAGAAGTGTATTTTTGATCGTAGTAGCACTTTAAAATAGTCAGTATGCCTACGATTATTGCTGCCATATAATATTTTTTTACATCAAAAGCGCACTGGAGCGCTTTCTGTCGGATTACAAATGGCGGAGCGATTTGTCCTTGTTGTTCAAACTTAAAAGACGTTCAGTCATTGTTAACAAATAGAACGTCTAATTTTCTCAAAGAAATGTCAAGTTTAGGAGTTCTTCTTTCATAACATTGCCGATGTTTGCAAGAATGGTGACCTTAACAAGAATTATTTAGCTCTAAAGACAAAATGTTCTTTAGAATTTCACTGATTTGTAAACTTTTAAGCTTCAAATGTCATTGTTGCTCAGACTTTTTCTTAATACTTTTTACATCTACAGTTTAAGAAATAACGCAGCTAAAACCTTTTTCAATTACATTGAATTAATATCATAAGAACAGCATTTTATTGACCAAAATGCAAAGTAAACTAGCACAGGATGGCGCCATTTTCCTCGCTTGTCTCCTCGGTGGTCCGCATTCAGCGCATATACTTTACAGGCACATTTCAAATGAGCATTTCGAGTCTTCTCTTCCAAAGTAGCAAGGTTCTAAAACTCCAACATGTCCGAAGCAGCAAAGTCCCCAGCTAAAAAGAAGGCTACAAAGCCTGTAAAGCCAGCCGAACATCCACCTTACATAGAGATGATCGTGGCTGCAATTACAGCATTAAAAGAGCGAAGCGGTTCTTCCCGCCAAGCCATCGTGAAATACATCAAAGCCAACTACAAGGTTGGTGAGGTCGGCTCACACTTGAAGACGGCTTTGAAGAGAGGCGCCGCCAACGGAAAACTTGTGCACACCAAGGGAGTTGGCGCTTCAGGTTCCTTCAAGGTTCCCAAGCCGGAGAAGAAACCGGCGAAGAAGCCCGTTGCAAAGAAGAAGCCCGCCGCCAAACCAAAGAAGCCCGCCGCCAAGAAGGCAGCGAAGAAACCAGCGGCGAAGAAGGCTGCGAAGAAACCCGCAGCCAAAAAGCCAGCAGCAAAGAAACCAGCAGCTAAAAAACCAGTGGCGAAGAAACCCGCGGCTAAAAAGCCCGTCAAGAAAGCGGCCAAGAAACCCGCGGCTAAGAAGACCCCGGCGAAAAAGCCCGCCAAGAAGCCCGCAGCCAAGAAAGCCGCGGCTAAGAGTCCTAAGAAGTGAAGCGCGCTGATTCTCCATTAAACACAACGGCTCCTTTAGGAGCCACCACATACAAAAGAGTAATGACCAACAGAGTATAAACACTAAAATTTCTGCTTCTTATCCCAGCGTTCCTCAATTCATAATTGTGTATATAAAGCCTTTGAATTCTTCCCATGGTTTTACTCGCTGAATCATGTAGAATGTTTAGATCAGACTTTGTATATGGTTCTTTGTTTTCGAGGCATTATTGCTTTTGAGATCCAAAAACTTCGAAAACATAAATTTGTGTGACTCGCGCGCGTGAGTAAATATTAGTCACGCGATGTAGGATCCTGGTTCTCACGCTCTCTCTCTTTTTCCTCCCCCAAGAGCAAAAGAAAGAAGAAGCCCTGGGAGCGAGTCTTGCCCTTGCCCATCAAACGAGTTATCTTTTGCCTCTGTTTCAAAACGAGTCCAAGTGCGAAACCCTTCATATGAAAATGAGTGATTTGAATGAACTTGTGAGTATTAAAGTGGCTGTGTCACGCTATTCTCAGCAATTCTGTTACACGCAAACTAACGTAACCACAAAATAATGGTTTCAAACCATAGAAGAACATAAAACAAATACTAGGAAGCCGCAATGAAGTGCGGATGGTCAAAATGGGACAAGATTGAAACGGATTGCGAAAAGGTTAACTTGAAAAAACGACGGCCAGTCGTTTTTCAAGTTAAGTACATTTGTATGAAACAAGTGGTAAATAATGCTTAGAAATCATCTGTGTTTGTTATGTAAGTGAGATTCCATCTTTGAATTAATATTTCATTAACATGTTTGAGTTTAGAGCTCGTAAAAAAATAATACAGGGAAGAATAGCAAAGAGTAGCGTGACACAGCCCCTTTAAAAACTCATTTTCGCACTTGGACTTGTTTTGAAACAGAGGTAAAGGGAACTCAGAATGGTCTCTAACAGCTTAGCCGGTCCCAACCTCGATTCCAGGGCTTTTCCTTTTTACCTCGCGGCGAGTCACGTGACACAACGGTGATGTTTTACTTGGAAAAGGGAAAAGTTCTGGGATCGGAGGTTGTAACCGGTCCGCCAATGCGTGTTAATGATATTTAAAAGCGTAGCGTGCGTGCTGGAGTGGAATAAGTATAGGTAATCGCATGTTTCCTCGTAAAATTAAGGATTAATATCACTTGTGTTTTCAGAAGTTGCAGAAATTGCCCTTGTCGCGCAAGCCGGCTGTCCGCTGCGAGCTGCTTGACATGTCAATCCTACATCGATAAAACCGTGAGCAAACGACGAGTCCAAACAAACTTGTAGAGGTAATTTATCCGGTTTAATTTGACCTTCTTCTTTCTTTTAACAAACTCTGTGATCTTTTATACTCTGGGTTGCACGTGATGAAGCCCGTATTTAACAGAGGTGAAGCGAAGAAGTCAGTTGGCCGTCTAGCTGATGCAAGTTTTCTAGTTTTCAACTGAATTAATATTCAGTTGCTTCGAGTGAAACACTGAGATTCAGCTTTCGGAATTTCGTTTCAAGCTATCACATGGTTTCCGTTCCTTTTCATCAAATAACTCGGGAAACTGAAGTCAAACTCCGAAGCGACGTACAAGCGAGCGCTGTGTTTGAAAATTCTGCTCAAAATCCCGCCGTCAATGCAAGAAGCCAACTGAGTGCAGCGCACTCAGCCAATTAGGAGCGAGGAATTTTGCCGCTCGACCAATCAGGATCAAGTAATTTTGCCCCGGGCAAACCAAAATTAATGAAAAATGCCCTCTGTCTCAGCCAATCAGCATTCAGTAATGTTGCCCTCTATGTTATAAGGGAGAAACGCTGACAATGTTTTTTATTAATCTCCTCTCGCTCGCGGACGATAGAATACTTCGCACGCATTACTTTCAACCTGTTTACTTGTAATCCTGTCCTTGCCGATATTCTAAATAAAACTCGTCTGTTTTCCGCTGCATTTGCTTACTGACTGGTTGCTGTCAAGAGTGCTAAATCATCTGCGAAGTCTAAATCCTCTAGTGTTTGGAACCTGCCCCAGTTGATACCACGTTTCCTCTGAGTAACTTTGGTCAGTCGTCCAATCAACCAACAGGAAAAGAAAACCGGACATTACACATCCTTGTCTCACCCCAGACTTTATTCCAAACCAATCTGATCGGTTTCCTTCATCGTCTACCACGTATGTAAAGTTATCATAGAACAGTTTGAGAAGATAAATTAACTATCAATTAACTTCTTTGGGATTCCATATATAGCTGGCCATGATGTTCCACAGGCTTTCTCGATGAATGCTATCAAACGCTTTCCTAAAGTCTACAAAATTGATGAATAAAGGGCTGTTCCATTCTATGCACTGTTCTATAATGTTGCGTAGTATAAATATCTGGTTTATGCGCAACTCCTTCCAGTTCTATACCCTGCTTGCTCTTTCCTAAGCTTTTGGTCCACTTTCTCTTTTATCCTGTCAATGATGATCCTGCAGAACACTTTTTCCGGAACTGAAAGAAGTGTACCGAACCGAATAAAAATACATAATTAAAAACTCAAAGAAAATTCACTAAGGGCCTCCACAGACTAGACTGAGAGATAGTTGTCGACAACTATTTAGTTAGATCATAAAAAGTTGTCGCTAACAAAAAAGCCAGTGTGTGAAGCTAGTTATCGATAAATATAAGGCCCTTAGTTATCGATAACTAAGCTTCACACACTGGCTTTTTGTTATCGACAACTTTTTATGATCGACAACCGCTAAATATAGTTGTCGACAACTATCTCTCTAGTTTGTGGCCCTAAAGCCTGGTTTCCGTATGATCGCAACGATCGCAACGATCGCAGTCACAACGATCGCAAGAGTGGTTTCCATATGATCGCAGCGATCGTTGTGGAAACCAGCCGGCTTAAGATGAATAGCTAGCAGTGCAAAATTAACACATACCAAACAATGTTATTATTTTGTAGTTGTGATTAAAATGAACAGAAGGCTTGCTCTTCTTCATATCCGAGTTTGAGTCTGACAAAATTGACACGGAAAGGGGTAACAATATTTTTTTATTTTTAAATATAAAATACCAAAATTGCTGAAACACAACATATCAAAAGATTATGAATAATACTTCATTTTTCTTTTAATATGTACTGATTATAATTTCAATTTATCTATGGTAAGGTACGACATCCGCCCACAGAATAGTTTTTTACAGGAAATAAAGTCAGTCAAAGCCGTATTTTTTCAAACGTTATGCAATCAATAACACTCTTTTGAAGAGAAAATTTTATGTTTGCAAGCGTGAACCACGGCAAGCTTGAGCTCTCGCGTTCGCGAAAAAAATTCTTCCTGCCGCTATCAAAAAGTAAGAAAAATGTATGTGGTTAAACCACTCTTCGCCAAGGTTATTATGAGCGTATTAATAACCATTCTAAGCTCAGTTTCTATGCTAGGCAATGGTTTTATACTAGCTGTCCTTGCACGGTTTAAATCGTTGCAAACAGTTCCAAACATTCTTCTGGCCAATCTGGCTCTGGTGGACTTGCTTAATGCAGTCATTACTGTGCCTATGTACATGATATACACCACTTTAGAGGTCAGCTGGTTCCGAGGTAAGACTTTGGCAATCACGACTGCTTTCCTTGATCGTGTTTTCATTGCTGTTAATCTCGGTTCGAGGCTAGCACTGGTGGTGAACATGTACCTGGGTATTTCGTTTGATTTCGAGTACCGTGTGTGGAAGACCAACAAGAAAGCCCTGGTGTTTGTTTTTCTCATCTGGCTCATCAGTATCGTGTTGGTGATGCTGTTCTCAATCCCACTACTCGATATCGATCTTGGCGATGCTCATGTCACGGAATACAGGGCGGAGATCTACAAGCAAGGGAAACATTTTGTCGCCGCGTTCATGATACTGTTTATCCTTTGTGGCACAGCTCTGGGTTTCATGATGAATCGCGCGATAAAAAGGAAGAGAAAGGAGGTATTTGTAAATCATTGGTTCACTTTTTTAGCTTAAAAACTCGGCCTGTGTTCAGTATTGGTGCCTTTTTGAGTATTGCGGGATCTATATTTTGCGATTATAACTGAGAAAAACTGGTTTTCCGTGCAGGGAATTAATTTTATTTGTCTATTACGTACAGTGGTTAATTCAGTGCTCTGAGTATGGTCCGGAAGCAACGATAAGAACGCGGCATCCGTTTTGGACGATGTCTTGTATTTATAATTTTAACAGTGGAGTAAAATTTTGCCGAAAAAAATTTGGTGGAAATATTTTTTTAGGGTACTTTTTGGCGGATCCTGAGAAAATCGAAAAATTAGAACCCACAAAATTTTTTTGCCACGCGGTACACGATATAGGAAAAAAGAAAAAACGGCATTTCACTGAAGTCTTTTATTTAAATTCCCTGTTTGGTTTCCCCTGCGAATTTCTTTCACCAACATTTGCAAGAAACTCAGTTTAATTTTAGCTTATTTACTAGACCTTACTACCTTTTAAAATGTGGTTCTAAGGTTTCTAGAATTATAATAGTTGTTAATTAAGGCCCGACTGATCAAACGGTCACAACATTTATATGTTGAGACCGTTTGACCACCCCTCACAACAATGTTGTGACAACGTTAACATTTCTTTTAAATTCTTGAAATGTTGAGAGGTTGTTGTGGCCGTTTGACCAGGCATGGTCACAACATGTCACAACAAATGTTGTGACCGTTTGATCGGGCCTTTACTCGATTTTCAAATTAATATTTCCGGCACGAGAAAAGTATTCTTGTTACGTAAAAGAAGGCCCGTGACGCACGTGCTCCGCAGGTGTACTTTGGACTTTCCATCGGCTGTACCATCTGACCGCCAGAAGAAAAAAACCCATATATATGCCAGCTTTTAAAACATGGTTAATTTCTGGTAGAGTAAGTAAGAAAGCAAAGGACTTTATTTTCTCTAGTTTCAAAATCTCCGTCACGTGGGAAAAAGTTATTAACCGTTATTGTTATGTGTGACCATTCAAATGAAAGCTATTGAGCAGTACTTTCATGTGGTACTGTTTATTATGCTGTACAAGGTGGTTTCTGAATTTTAAGTCTGTGGATGAAACCCTAATGTGTGACCATTCAAATGAAAGCTACTGCTTACTATGCTGTACACGACATGTAGGCAGGTACGCGGTCTTACTTGGACTTTTCAAGCTAGTGCTTTTCTAGCTGTTCATTTTATCATGTGCTATACTAGAGACGCATAATTAAATCCGCAGCTGAATCCGTCAGGATAAGCTTTGGCAAGGCCTTTTAGTGCGTCTGGTTCCGGGGGGGGGGGGGGGGGGTCTGATTATGACTATCAAAACGGGAACCAAACGAATTATGTGACTGATCGACTGATAGCAACCTCGTACTCCATTCAAATACTGAAACAGCAGATACATAATATGTTTGGACCAATGGGCTCCTGTTTGGACACATATATATTATGGGTCTCTAATATACTGAACATTGGTTAATGGAAACGCAAATAGATTAGCCTCGCCCACCATCTTGAAAACAAACGCCTTGTGTATTATGTCACTTAAGCTTATTTACCAATCTCGTACCCAGAGTCCGCGTCCCTAGACCAGCTGTTGGGCTCTGGGTACGAGATTGCTTTCTTACACGGACATTTATACGTGCAAACGGTCATGTGAACCAGTGTGAACCTAACGTGGGACTGAACCCAAACCAACCGACCAGACTCGTCTCCAATGTCTTCTTGACCTTACTCGGTCTTCCAATCTTGGCCGGTATTAAAGGAGCTACATGTACGTCACGGATGGCGCATCTTGAAAAAATTGGCCAATTTTTTCAAGTTCGCCGTTCGCAATCCGTCTTAATCTTCTCCATCCTCGACCATCCTTGTTCCTGTTTGGTTTCTTATTACGTCTTTCGTGTTTTTTCTACCTTTGTAAACTATTATTTTGAGGCCTTCTTCAATTTGAAGGTGATTTTGCACTTCGCAAAAATTATCGTGACATAGCTCCTTTAAGCAAACGCCGAAAAGTCCTTGAGGACGAGGTAGTTGTGAATGCTTTACCCTTTATGTGCATCTTTTTTGTAGAGAGCCGAGATGAACTTACCCCCTCTCCAAGCTGAAGCTCGACTAAAAACCGACATCAAGGCGTCCAAAACTATCTCCATTACAATAGCTGCCTATTTCGCCTGCTATGTTCCTTCTGTTGTGTATGCAATAGTGGCTGTTCAGAAGAAGACTTTGGCTGAATCCTGGTTTGGTTTCTTTGCCTATTACAGTCTTTACCTCTCCAGCGCCGTGAACCCGATTATCTACTATGTGCGAAGCAGCCGATTTCGCTCCGCCTTCAGGCAGTTTCTCAAAGATCCTCTCGGATCAAGCGACATCAAAGCGAAGCTAAGAGGTCAAAACAACGGTGAGGTACGAAAGATTGATGTTATGGCAAGTAAGAGGAATGGGAAAGATGCACTTGGAGCTGAGGCCGATGGAAAGCAAACAAGGCAGAAGATTTCAGAGGGTCAAGGAAACGACATAATGTTTCTGTCATTTAAAAACGCTGCAGCCTCCGCAAGTCTGGGATCATGGAGCATGGGTAGCCATAGAGAAGGGTCCAGAGGTTCTTTCATCAAAAGCGCAGAGTCCATACCCAGGAACAGGAGAGCAAACGAGCGCAGGGAACGAAGAAGTGTGCAAGGAACATGGGCTGAAAAGTGATTCATGCAGAAAACCAAAACGACGTCTGCTGCGTTCATTTACAAAGAAAGTCCATCCGCTGGAAATTACCGACTTGGACAAGCTAAACTCGATCGAGGCGCCCAGATGCAGAGTCCAAGAGCTCAAGTGAAAAGTCAAGAATCTTCAACTGCATGGTCAGGAGTTAAAAAAACAAGCAATGTAAATTATAAACTGCCAACATTTTAGCCTCCTACCAGTTGGGTTTCTAAGACTTGAAATAGACTTGAAATAGCCTGTTCCAGGCGTTCGGATAGTGGGCCGGGGAGCGACGCGAAAAGACGCGCGAAGCGCGAAGAGTGGCGAGTGAATAATAGGCGTGGCCTCTTCTCGCGCTTCGCGCCTCTTTTCGCGTCGCTCCTCCACTATCCGAACGCCTGGAACAGGCTAAAAGAAACCCAGGGGAAAGGTACCAGAATCTCGTACTGTGGGCGTGGCTCGAATTCACCCCAAAGAGGTACCGACTCTAAAACAAAACTTTAAAACTATAAAGTTACCGGTATAACTCTAACGGTCATCATTTTGGATTTAAACACCGTAAGCGCTTCCAAACCACGAATTTTGACCCTTAAAAGGACAATCACCCCAGTCCGGGTCACTTTTTTGATAAGAGTCTCCCCCCCCCCCCCCCCCCCCCCCCCCCCCCCCCATGGGGACACGGCCCTCGCCAAGCTGTGATAAGTATTTCCTTCGAAATATTTTTTGAAACAGATTATGAAAAGTGACTCCCAAAATCAAGAAATGTCAAGAAATTTCTAACTTAGGATTCTGTCAAACTGGGCGCTGTCTACTCAGTTTATAGTTCCTCAGCACAGCCAAATATTTAGATGTGATTTTACAGTTGTTTGAATCGATTTAACTAAGATTTCTTTCCGGTAAAAGTTACTTGTAGTACGCGTTTATAAGAGCTTTTGTTTTTATCGTTTGTCACACGATAGTATAGTGTCACTTAATTAAGGCCCGATCAAACGGTCACAACATTTATTGTGACATGTTGTGACCATGCCTGGTCAAACGGCCACAACAACCTCTCAACATTTCAAGAACAAAAGAAATGTTGTCAAGGGGTGGTCAAACGGTCTCAACATCGGCTCACAACAAATGTTGTGAGAATGTTGTGACCGTTTGAACGGGCCTTTAGTTGTATATAGTATCGATTAAAATGTTTCTAACTATAAGTAAAAATTATGATATTATAATATGTCATCAGCTCTGTTAAAAACACATACCGAAATAATTGTGTGAAGAAGCAACGAACGCTAATTTGAAGAGATACCAGAAGAGAATGTAAAGCAAGGAACAGAAAAGTAAGCATCAATGTTCATTGTAAATAAAATGTATTAATCTCAAGGACTGGATATTCTGCCGACACTGGAGTACCTCCCAGCTACTTTTACCCGCAATAACGTGTTGATGAAGGGATTGAATCTCGGCAGCCCCAAAACCCAAACGCTTCTCAAAACCCATACCCTATCCCGCTATCCCGCGGGACATCCCGCGGCACATACAATTACATAAGAGACACTATTTTTTGCCTCCCCAAAAGCTATTCTTGGTTTTCACGTGACGTCATCAAATTCTAAAATTCAAAACCGCGAAGCCTACAGAATTTTTACCTTCATTCAACGAAAGATTACCTAAATATATATCTTTTCACAATTTCTTAGCTCGATACCATGCTTCCTTTTGAAAATAGAACAGTTTAAATTTCCGAGTTTTCATCGTACGTGACAGTCAGGAGGACGGCCGTGACAGAGCTGTTCCGTATCTAAAAAGTCACTCTTCGGGTGATTTTCAGCATTCTAAACAATTTAAGTTTAAGGAGAAATATTTATCTTAATATTCGGAAGTTCACAAGAGAAAACAAACCTCCTTTCAGTCCTTTCTGGCAAAAGTGAACTCCAGATGTTTTTTCCTATTTCCGGCCGCCATGTTGGTGCCCCTCAGAGGGTCACCAACATGGCGTCTCCATACTGAGCTCTATAAATTTGTGTGGAACAAGCAGCCAATCACAACGCGGTATGTATTTTTGACAAATAACTCGAGTACGGAATACCACACCGACCTGAGACTTGGACTGATTCCTTATTTATTTATTTATTTATTTATTTATTATCTATGACATGTCAATTCCTTGACTTCATTCATTGAACGGTTTCGATTTTTTTAATTTATGGCATGACAGTGAAAACCGAGAATAGTCTCCTACGTCGACGCAGCCGTTATTTGTGTCGTCACGCAACGCTTCTAGTGGGGAGAAGCGTTGCGTGACGACGTGTTGTAGAGTTCGATCGTAGAGTTCGCGGCCGCCATCTTGGTTTCTCGTGGCGAGCGAAAGCTGGGGAGAGAACAAAATGCCTCCACGATCGATCGTGACAGTGCGAAGATAAGTCCGAAGACAGTGCGACGATTTTCAGCGCAAAAAATAGAGGGACTGTTCACAGTCTACTACAAAAGCTATGCAGTATTCTTTTTTGTATTTGCGCAACCCAAATTCCCACCCCCCTCACCCCTCCCCACCGTCCCTTATCTGTACGATTGACATGTTGTGAACGAAAAGGCAGAGTTGGGATACATCATGATAGATACATCACGTGTGTCTCTTGAAGTGTACTACAACCGCTGACACTCCTACAACCGAACTCGTTCCCAGGGTCTACTCGGCGTTGCTTTCCAATATGGCGGTTGCGATAACCTGATGAACGACAGTTGTGACTATAAACAGGCTGGAAAACTAATCAAGGAAGAGTTGATATTTTCTTCGCTATGATGCATAAATCGAGATACTTCAGAGGATCGCGACGGAGGGTGAAGAAAACTAGCCAGAACGCTAGCAGTAGCAGCAATGAAAAAAGTATCGATGCTTCGAAAACTGTAAGATAATGTCATAAAGATTTTGAATAGTACAACTAAGAGTGCTTTTGAAAGTGCTTTCTTCAATGATTCACAAAAAGTTGCACAATTTATAACTTCCTAATCAATTCCAGGGAAAATCAGTTTTAGATTGATTACCAAACTTCTTTACCCTGGTGAAAAAGTTCTTGCAGAATCTTTGAGGATCTTTCAAGATCTTCACAATAGTTTGCCTTGGAAGATCTTTAGTAAACATTTAGTAGTCTTCCAGCTATAAGAGTCAATGCAGAGTGCTCAACATTTTGACTTTTCCGCTTTCCAATTGGTTATCCCCATGGCAACCAGGGTGCATTTTCTGTAGGTTACTTATACCAAAGATCTTCGGCATGGGTTTCAAAAGCATGCAGTGTACTGCTGTATGATTGTATTCTTTGGCATATTCATCCATGTACTGGCGTGTCATCAAGCCAGTGCTTGGCAAACGCTGGCAATAGAAGGGGTGGTGAATGGTAAATTCGGGACTTTGCGAGCCCAATTAAATTTTAGATTATGAGACCAAGATCGAGGCTCCAAAACGGCTTTGCGAAAAAATCGAGACTGCAAGATGTACAGAACTCTAAAAAATGAGACTCTGAGACCTGTGAAATTTGACTAAAATTTTGCAAGAGCTGTATTTTTTTAAAGACCATTTCCCACCCCTTATAGACCTTGGCGCAGAATTTTGACAACCTTGGTACATATTTGACGTAGGTTATACATGGAATTGGCATGCCGCATGCATACAGTGTCCTATTTTTGCTCCCAAAATATGTTACAGTGCCAGACTAACTGATATTTATAAAAAAATTGTTTTTATTCAGGAAAACACTGATTTACAGGCAGTGGATTTATCAGAAAACGTACGAATACAAAGGAAAAGGCCACAAGCTATTGACAATACAGAGAGGGAGCAAACCAAAAAATCTAAAAAAAGTAAACCACAGAGTTCTAGTAGCAAAAGCTATGTAGCTAGCAATGATCGTGTCCAAGCAACAAAAAAGAAGGTCACAAAAAGAACAAATGATCATGACAATCTTGTGTCCTCAACCACTACTGGTCATAAAAGGAACAAGCAGTTGAATCGGACTGGTTCCTTATCTTTCTCTGAATCAGATGGAAACTTTACCTTGTCAGACGAAAGTGATTCTTTAACCGATACTGTTGAACTGTGTGAGCAAAGTCACCGCAAGTTCCTACAACAACAGATCAAGATACTAAAGATTCCATTCCAACTGGAGACAGACTGCCCAGCTTTATCGAGGATCAAAGGTATGTGCCACTAGGCATGAAAGGAGATAGGTGATTAAAGTGAATATTTATTGTGGTGATAAAAGACAACTTATGACCAACGGCCTGGTTGTTCAAAGGGTACTGTCTTGTCCCCAGGTAGAAATGAAAATGAAGCACAGGGCTTGTCCACTATCTCCTCTGCATTAGTCCCCCAACAACTCCATGTGCACTGCACCCGACCAAGGATAGACTTTAAGGATAGAGTAGACTGCGAGCAGTCCCTCTTTCGAGCAAGTGGGTTTAGCGTGAGAGAGCAGATATTGAGGAGTGCAAGCGGGAATGGGGCCAAGCGGCCAATCATCTACATGTAGGTCTACTATAGACCAAGGACTAATGCCCCCGGGGGGGGGGGGGACTCCCATATAAAAGTGACGGGGGTGAAAATAACCCTTAAAAGGTACCAAAATCTTGTTTTGTGGATGTGGCTCGAATTCATTTTCACCCCTAAGAGGTACCAATTCTAAGACAAAACTGGTGCCTGTCATATTTTTCCGGCTTAATACCCTACCGGTAGTCATTTGAGATTTTAACACCCCTAAGCGGTACCAAACCACAAATTTTAACCCCTAAAAGGTACGATGATCACCCCCGTCACTATTAAATATAGAAGTCCCCCTCCCCAGGCTAATGCCTGGAGACGAGTCAGCAAAGGGACCGTGCTGGATAACACTATCCACTGGGTAACATAGCCAACCATTAATTTTGTAATAATTGTTATAGTTCAGTCATTGTAGCGGTTTGCATGTGGATTGCTTCAATGGTAATGTTTTTCAAAATAATTTATTAGTAACTACATTGTATATTAACTGTACTGTTTTTCTCCTAGCAAATGATTCAAAGCACATTCCTTTGCAAGTTATCCACAACACATTGAGAAAAGGTGATTATAGTTCAACGCAAGTTTGTTATTATTAACCCAAAGCAAAGTTTAAATCTTTCATTTTGTTGCACATGTCAACACAACTGTGACTCATTTCTTCTCGTGTCCAATAATTATTGCACAAATGTTGATGGTTTTCTCTGTGATGAAAGCTGACGATCTTCTCCTCATGACTAGGGGTACAGTTGAACCTGTATTAAGCGGACACCGTATTCAAGCAGACACCGTATTCAAGCAGACACCTTTATTAAGCGGTATTAAAAGTTCCACAATTTTATCAGTTCCCTTATTTACTGTAAATAATACCTCTATTAAGTGGACACCCTGTATTAATATAAGCGGACACTAGAGCATTCCCCAAGGGTGTCCACTTAATACAGGTTTGACTGTATTACTACTCCCCCTGGATTGGATGCTAATTCATCGCAGGCTACCCCAGAATTTCTGTTGTTTAACCATTTACAATTTGCTGGAGAGAGAGAGGCTCTGTGAGAGTTAAATATCTGACCCAAAAACACAACACAAAGGCCCACTCGGACCTCTCAAATTATCCAGAGTCCAATGCACTAAACACTAAACTGTTCCTCTCTCGCAGCCAATGGGTGTGCAATAAATTTTACAGAGTTAAAGACATCGTTACAAAGTAAAATATGATAAACAACTTCAGTAAGATTTTCAGTTGAGCACAACAAAATAATTGTGAAGCAATAGTATAGATAATCATTTGTCTAATCTCCTTTATATGGGATGTTTGTTTCAGTCAATCATAAAACGGAGGATGAAATTATGCGAAGTCTAAACAGGCTTGCACAGAGAAAACTACTTGATAGTTTACACGCCACAAGATCTGATTCCAGTCCCACTGCTGTAGCAGAAGAGCAAGTGAAAAGGTAATTTTCAAAGTATTTACATTTATATGTAAAAACAGTCTTGAAATACAGTGGAACCCGGTTAATACGGACACCAAAGGGACATGAAAAAGTGTCCATATTATCCGGGTGTCCGTATTAAGCTGGCTGATATAAGAGAAAATATGTGTCGTCGGGACAAACAAAACTGTCCGTAATAAGCGGGTGGCTGTATTAAGCGGGTGTCCGTAAAGCGGGGTTCCACTGTATTGAAAATCACTCTAATCTGAGTAATGTCCTGATGTAATTAGAGCACATAATTTATGTTTGGTTTGTTCAAGTTCTGTTCACGTTTGGGGCCCACGTGCAAGTTGTGAAAGCCGTGAGAATGAGAAATTGACGAGCAAAGTGGCAAACCAGCGAAGCAAGTTTGTTCTTGTTGCTCATGTGTACTGAAATTGTTTTTTTGTAGACATCAAGAAGTTCAGATAAGAGTGACGAACCTAGAAAAAGCCCATGATAAAATCAGACAACAACATGCTCAACATAAGGTAAACATAATATTTAAATATACATACTCTGATTGGCCTAGTTGATATGTAATATATTCTCTGATTAGACCACAGTGTTGACATTATAGGTTTATTGCACTTCAGCTAGACAATTATAGCAGTTATTACAGATGTCAGCGGTTTGACATGCAAACGAGGCGAAAGGGTCAATCTGGTATTGTTTGCCGTTTGACATGCAAACGAGGCGAAAGGGTCAATCTGGCATTGTATTGGCCCATTAGCCTCATTTGCAGGCTCAGATTACCACCCGCTATTCGGGAAAATGATACAGAACGAAGACCGGACTCGAGAGAGCGGCGGAAATCAAGCCTAACTCGTTTGCATACTTTTTAAAAACAAAAGAATATTTGACTGTGGGCTCAACTGTAATAACTGCTATTCATCGTGGTTATTTGATTATCCAGCAAAGGAAATATTTTCCTAACTATCAATTTTATTGTGGATAGTGTATAGGTGTTTTGGTGTCACAGTTGGAGACAATCAGTCAGGAATTTAACAACAAAACGTTGATAGAAGAGATCCAGAGGACCAACGACTTAGTAGGTATGTACAATGTGTGTCATAAATCATAATGGAACCTCGATTGTGAGACTCCTAAATTCAAACTATAGTCAAACCTCTTCTTACGGACACCTTTCTAATATGCAGACACCTCTCTATTATGGACACCTCTCTAATACGGACACCTCTCTATTATGGACACCTCTCTATTATGGACACCTCTCTATTATGGACACCTCTCTAATACGGACACCTCTCTAATACGGACACCTCTCTAATACGGACACCTCTAATACGGACACCTCTCTAATACAGACACCTATCTAATACGGAAACCTCTCTAATACAGACACCTCTCTAATACGGAAACCTCTCTATTACGGACAGTTACTTTGGTCCCGGTAAAATGCCCATATAAAGAAAACCTCTATAATACGGACCCTCTCTAATACGGACAACGGACACTAAATCCACTCCAGTGATCCTGAGTGATAACAGTTGATATTCAATATAATTTCCTGTTTGTGGAAAAATTACCAAGATATGTTTCTTCAGGAATTCAAACAAAGAATTTGTTTATAATTTTTTGTTGTGGTTTTCATTTTGTCTTTGCAGATGTCAGACGTGAAGTGGCTGCTAGCGATAACATTCCCAGTACTCATAAGCAGTTGGTACAGATACTCTTCAAAGATTGATGATGTCTTACTATTATTGTCAAAGATAACAAGACTTCTTCTAACAGCCCAGAGTTGTTCCAGAATGCAACATCTCTGGCAGTCAAAAGCTCAATGACATCGGAGTACTCATACCTTCTTCTTCTGAACTTGATCGAAGCGATCGCTTCGCGGCTCACGTTCGATTGAGAAAGAAAAGAAAGAAAACCTCTGGGCCCAGGGTAGAGTACTCACTACTGTGACAATAGTTTTCTTGTTAGTGTTTTTTTATAGCGTGAATAGAGAATCTGATCGGTTCTCTCATTGGTTACTATTCCTTGCGTTTTCATTAACCAAATGTTCAGTATATTACAGTGCCAGTTGTTCGAAGGATGAATATCGCTATCCACTGGATCAAGCACTATCCAGTGGATAGCGTAGTTGGTTTAGTTAACACTTATCCGCTGGATAGAGATTTATCTGGTGGATAGCGTTATTCATCCTTTGAAAAACTGGGGCCAGACCCATAATGTGTCCAAACAAAATTTAATTATGTATCAGGACAGAGCTGTCCCCATATTTAAATGGAGTACAAGGTTGCTATCAGACGTTTAGTCGTGTAACCCGTCTTGTGCCTGTCTTTATACTGAGACACATAACCAGATGTACTAAATGCACTTGCCCAAATTCATGCAGACGGATTTAATTATGCGTCTCTAGTATAACACATGATAAAAATAACTGGTTTTTCCAGCATAACTCTGGAAGAATTTGATAGATTTCCAAAATTGATGCACGGTTACAAAGATCCATCCTTTCTGCATCAGATGCGTGTCAAACTAATCTTGTCACGTGTTAATTGATGACGTCACAATAGCTTTGATGTGTAAGACTCCAAAGTGAACATATATGTCCAGTTAGCATGTTAAGGGTTAAAAAAAACGAGTTAAAAAATTATCAAGAAAAAGCTCTGTTCTCTTAGTTGGGAGGTACTCCGGCGTTGGCAGAATATCCAGGCCTTGAGATTAATACATTTTATTTACAGTGAACATTGATGCTTATAGTTTTCTATTCATTGCTTTACATCCTCAGCTCTTCAGTTCTTCTAGTGTCTCTTCAAATTAGCGTTCGTTGCTTCTTCGCAATTCTTCTACTGATATCTTAGTTTAAAGGATCTACGTCACGGATGGCGCATCTTGAAAAAATTGGCCAATTTTTCAAGTTCGTCATTCGCAATCCGTCTTTATCTTCTCCATCCTCAACCATCCTTGTTCCTGTTTGGTTTATTATTACCTCTGGTGTTTTTCTACCTTAGTAAACTATTATTTTAAGGCTTTCTTCAGTTTGAAGGTGATTTTGTACAAAAATGACTTAAAATATCGTGACATAGCTCCTTTAACAACGTCGTTTAGTTGTGTTGTCACAATGCAAAGCTGATGACAAATATTTTTAAGACACATTTCCTCAACAGCTAATATGTTTGTACATCGTTAACATATTTATACGTTTTTTTAATCGATATCTATAAACGCGTACTATATACAACTGACAATATCGTGTGACAAACGCTAAAAACTATGTGATAAATTTCTTGACTTTCAGGAAACATTAAAACTTAGATTCCAGGAGTACTTTTAGTAATCTGTTTTAAAAGAGGTTTCGCAACCTCGTTCCCAGGGTCTCTCTTCTTCCCGCCAAAAGTTTGGCGGGAAGAAGAGAGACCCTGGGAACGAGGTTGGAGGTTTCGAAGGAACTATTTTATCATAGCTTGTCGGGGGCCGTGTCCCGGGGGAGACTTCCATAAAAAGTGACCGGGGGGTGGGGGTGGGGTGGTGGTGATTGTCCTTTTAAGACGGGAGTTAACCTGAATGCCATTTTCCCGCCACTTAACATGGGTTTCATGGAAATATCTCGTTCACGTTTCAAGCAATCCAAAAACTCTCTGCTTAAAACATGAATCTATGTTATGGGCTGTTTTGTAAATTTTTGGGTGATTTTGAGGGTTTTTTGGGAGGAAATAGTTTTTCTCAAAGGAGTTGTAAATTTTAGGGAAATAAGAAATATTTAAGATTTAATGTAGTTTTAAAATTAGAATTTGAAGTTAAAAATTAGTAGATTGACAATTGACAGACAGTTGATAACCACGCAAGAGCACCCGCGTGGTTATCAACTGTCTGCTGGTGTTCTTCGATCCCTTCTTTAAACCTCTTAAAATTTCATTGAAATTCAGGTTAACTCCCGCCTTACCAAAATGATGACCGTTAGAGCTATAGCGTTACCAACGAGATTCTGGTACCTTTTAAAAATGTAGGAGTTCCTTTCAAAATTTCATCTCCATCAATTTTATATGAGAACTCCCCCGGGGGGACGGTGTATAACTAAGAAGGTCTTAGAATCCCTATTGGCAGGGGTTAAAGGGTTGGCTATTTACATTGCTTGGGTTTTAAACTGTATGCAGTTGAAGATTCTTGACTTTTCACTTGAGCTCTTGGACTCTGCATCTGGGCGCCTCGATCGAGTTTAGCTTGTCCAAGTCGGTTATTTCCAGCGGATGGACTTTCTTTGTAGATGAACGCAGCAGACGTCGTTTTGGTTTTCTGGAATCACTTTTCAGCCCATGTTCCTTGCACACTTCTTCGTTCCCTGCGCTCGTTTGCTCTCCTGTTCCTGGGTATGGACTCTGTGCTTTTGATGAAAGAACCTCTGGAGTCTTCTCTATGGCTCCTTTTACTTCATGATCCCAGGCTTGCGGAGCCTGCAGCGTTTTAAATGACAGAATCATTATGCCATTTTCTTGATCCTTTGAAATCTTCTGCCTTGTTTTCTTTCCATCGGCCTCAGCTCCAAGCGCATCTTTCCCATTCCTCTTACTTGCCATAACATCAATCTTTCGTACCTCACCGTTGTTTTGACCGCTTGGCTTCGCTTTGATGTCGCTTGATCCGAGAGGATCTTTGAGAAACTGCCTGAAGGCGGAGCGAAATCGGCTGCTTCGCACATAGTAGATAATCGGGTTCACGGCGCTGGAGAGGTAAAGACTGTAATAGGCAAAGAAACCAAACCAGGATTCAGTCAGGGTCTCTTTCTGAACAGCCACGATTGCATACACAACAGAAGGAACATAGCAGGCGAAATAGGCAGCTATTGTAATGGCGATGGTTTTGGACGCCTTGATGTCGGTTTTTAGTCGAGCTTCAGCTTGAAGAGGAGATAAGTTCATCTCGGCTCTCTACAAAAAAAGATGCACAAAGAAGGCTAAAGCACAAAACGTAGTATACTCAGGGCCAGTCTCGAGATTGAAAAGCAACGTCGAGAAGACACTGGGGACGAGGAGTGTCCGTGCACGGTGAAAGTAGACAATCTCGGAGATTGGTAAGTTAGCGCAAGTTAGCGCAAGTGACGTAATGCACGCAAGCGCAGTAGTTTGTTTTCAAGATGTTGGAGGCGACTAATCTACTTGCGTTCAGTGTAGAGCGGTTTTCAATAGAGTGTCGAAAGTAATCTGGAATTGCTTTGGTTTTGCTTAACTACGCTCTGTGATTGGCTAAAAAATGTCGCGCCACCTTTTCATGCAACCAATCAAATGCAGAACCAAAACAAATCACGACTTGGTCACACGCGTTTTCCCGCGCTTAGCGCCGGTTATGTGTATTTGCTTCGAGTTTTCATTGGTTCCTTTTGTTGTTTACGTTTGTTGTGATTGGCCATTGTAATTGCTTTGGGTTTGGTTTTACGACACTCATCTGAAAACCGCTCTATCCGAGACCCATTTTGGGCTTTTTACGCGGGGATAAACGCTCTACGGTCTTAAGAGAAAAGGCGGACTGCAAGCAGTCTACACCAACCCGTCTTGTGCCCGTCTTTATACTGAGAGGCATAACCAGACGTACTAAATTAAGCACTTGCCCAAATTCATGCATTCATTCATCCTCTTCGCCCCTAGTGAGGCGTAAGACCGCAGTTATCGTTGCCAACAGTTGTTTGTGTAACAAGAATGTTTTTGTTTTCAGATGTAATAATAAGCCAAAAAGGAACAAGGATGGTTGAGGATGGAGAAGATATGGCGAACGTGAAAAAATTGGCCAATTTTTTCAAGTTGCACACGACACCGTGACACGTCACGGATGGATGGCGCATCTTGAAAAACTTGGCCAATTTTTGCCATTCGCAATCCGTCTTAATCTTCTCTATCCTCGACCATCCTTGTTCCTGTTTGGTTTATTATTGCCTCTTTGGTGTTTTTCTACCTTAGTAAACTATTATTTTGAGGCTTTCTTCAGTTTGAAGGTGATTTTGCACTTCGAAAAAATGACTTAAAATATCGTGACATAGCTCATTCAAGCCCCCGCGCCGCCACCGGCATAGCTCTTGGGTTCTCAGAGACACACAAGCTACTGCACCACAACAAGGTAACAGCCCATGTAGGAGCCAAATTCATGCAGACGGATTTAATTATGCGTCTCTAGTATAACACGTGATAAAAACAGCTGGAAAAGTAGTTGCTTGAAAAGAACAAACGAAACGTCAAGTAAAGTAAGAGCTAGTAAAGTGCACGTGCAGAGCGCACCAGCTGTCTATACATGCACGCTCGAATGCACGCGTGCGATTCCTTTTAGAGATGGACCATTTTATTTTGAGGGGGGAGGGGGGGGGGGGGGGTTGGGCAATTACCAGCAAAAGTAGAGAAAAAAATTTCGTGCAAAGCGAGTTCACTCACTCACAAGCGAAAGGTGAAAAAAAATTCGTTCACAAACTCCAGACGGAAAAAAAAATTCGAGCTCAGAAAAATTGCCCAACCCCCCCCCCCCCCCCCCCCCCCTCAAAATAAAATGGTCCATCCCTAGGCCTTAGATTATGTCAAGAGTTGTTATGTAGGGCTGGGCGTTTCCGTCTATAACAGTAATCACTGTTTTCCACGTGCAGAGATTTTGAATTAGATATTTTACACAGTTTTAAATATTTTCAATTTGTTAGTATCTATTTATTTTTGTGTGTCCCCAAATTAGTATGGGATTTTCCCAGGCTATAAGGCATTGACACGTTAATAAAGTTTTCTATCTATCGATCTAAAATAGAGAAAATAGAGTTTGCTTGATCCGAATAGTGAAGCGATTATATATAAAAAACATTACTGAAACATTACTTTGCGATGGAGAAATATAAAAATAAAAAACAGTTTGCAGAACTTTACTCAGATTGGGAACACAGGACGAGTTTTTTAAGCTAAAAAAGTGAGCCAATGATTTATAAATACCTCCTTTCTCTTCCTTTTTATCGCGCGATTCATCATGAAACCCAGAGCTGTGCCACAAAGGATAAACAGTATCATGAACGCGGCGACAAAATGTTTCCCTTGCTTGTAGATCTCCGCCCTGTATTCCGTGACATGAGCATCGCCAAGATCGATATCGAGTAGTGGGATTGAGAACAGCACCACCAACACGATACTGATGAGCCAGATGAGAAAAACAAACACCAGGGCTTTCTTGTTGGTCTTCCACACACGGTACTCGAAATCAAACGAAATACCCAGGTACATGTTCGCCACCATTGCTAGCTTCGTACCGAGATTGACAGCAATGAAAACACGATCAAGGAAAGCAGTCGTGATTGCCAAAGTCTTACCTCGGAACCAGCTGGCCTCTAAAACGGTGTATATCATGTACATAGGCACAGTAATGACTGCATTAAGCAAGTCCACCAGAGCCAGATTGGCCAGAAGAATGTTCGGGACTGTTTGCAACGATTTAAACCGTGCAAGGACAGCTAGGATAAAACCATTGCCTAGCATAGAAACTGAGCTTAGAATGGTTATTAATCCGCTCATAATAACCTTGGCGAAGAGTGGTTTAACCACATACATTTTCAGTTGTTACTTTTTGCTAGCACGGGGAAGATTTTTTTTCGCGAACGCAAGAGCTAAGCTTGCCGTGGCTCACTCTTTCCAACATGAAATTTTCTTTTGACAATCTTATGATTGCATAACTAGTTTGAAAAAATAAGGCTTTGTCTGACTTGGTTTCCTGTAAAAAAAGAAATCCGGTTCCCTCGGTAGATGTCGTACCTGGCCATAGATAAATTGAAATTACCATAATCTTTACATAGTCTATCATTAAGAAAGAAGTATGATTCATAATCTTTTGATGATGTTGTGTTTCATTAATGTTCGTATTTTATATTTTAAAATCAAAAATACTGTTACGCCTTTCCGTGTCAAGTTTGCCAGACTCGAATATATCAAAAGTGCATTTTTTTTTCCATTTGATTATTTGGTTATCTGGAAACAGACGCATGTATGGTAATATGTCGAAAAGTGTCAGTGCATTGTATTTTCGCTTTGTTGTTTTTTTGCGCTGCAGCTGAACAAGTTTCAAGGCTGTGTTATTTATTTGATAATTTTTCTCATTCAAGATCTATTCAGGTACACTTGTACTTAATTTAGTAGACTGCGAGCAGTGTCTATTTTTCGCTATAGTCCGTGAGGCGAACGCGCGACTTACGAGACTTACGACAACTGGCGCGCGCCGCGAGTTGCGTGGTAAATCGCGCGTTTTAAGCGAAAAATAGAGACTGCTCGCAGATGACATCAGCATTTTCAAAAGCCTCCGTTTTCGCCGTCCACATGCATTGATGCGTTTTCGTTTGGCTCCGTTTTCGAAACGCTCCGTTTTCAAATGTCTCCATTCTGGACAGCGTTTTCAAATGTATGCGTTTTCGATGAAAAATCTCAGCGTTTTAGTGTGGACGATAGGCGAAAACGCATCCAAAAGTATGCGTTTTCAAACGAAAACGCATCAGTGTGAACGGAACCTGAACTGATCAAACTCTACAAAACATTACCAGTGACAAAACGTTTTTACACAAGAGAAACTAATTAACGTCGAACATCCGGGGGCCCAGACTAGATAACGATGTCTGATAATCTCTTACAATCAAATTGAAGAAAGCCTCAAAATAACAGTTTACTAAGGTAGAAAAACACCAAAGAGGTAATAATAAACCAAACAGGAACAAGGATGGTTGAGGATGGAGAAGATTAAAACGGATTGCGAATGGCGAACTACGTGACGTAGCTCCTTTAACGACGTACAATAAAAATACTATTTCCGTTATATTTCAGCAAGTGGCTATTGACGATAAACAGCAATTATAATCGGTGCGAAAAAATTTGGCATATAAAATAGCCAACTGACATCCGTGTTTCCTTGAAGTTTTATTTATGAAGAAGAGCAAGCTTTACCTTCATTTTAATCACAGCTATAAAAGAATAACATTGTTTGGTATGTGTTATCTTGGTGAAATCTTCAAGTTCTTTGAGTTTTTCAATTCATGTAGACGAAAACTACTAGGTCCAGTCTGTCGTCCTCGATCGAGGAAGAGGAGTACTAAAGAACATTGTCAGCGTTTTTCCATATATTCCACTCCAGCACGCTTTTCAAAATATATTTTCATACACAGATTCTTTTTAAGTTTTTTAGGAGACCAAGTTTTAGTGATTTAGTTGATTATCAACTAGCCTGTGTGGCAAGCGTAGAAAGGGGAGGGAGGAGAGGGAGGAGAGTTCGGCGAGCGCGAAGCGCGACTGAGTCGGAGCGCGATCCGATCGCGCTTCGCGCTGTCTCCTCTCAAACTCCCCTCCTCCCTCCCCTTTCTACGCCTGCCACGCAGGCTAATTATCAACTTGAACTTCAGTCTCAGGGAAATGGATTTCACTGAGAGCAGCAATGTCCATATCAAGCCTGGCAAGTTCATGCGCAACAAGAAGTTAATAAATGACTTAAAACCGGGCAGCGGAAAAGTTAATAATTGATTTCTTAGTTGAAAAGATTTTGGCTTTAGAACGTAGTCACGCCAGTCACACTAAAGTCTGCAGTTTGCGTGAAACCGGAAGCCGATTCCCGCACAGGTCAATAGCTTCTTCTGCTCCATTGTTAGACAGTGCGACAAGTCTGTTTAAAATGTATGTATAGCAAGAGCAGTTTAGGGGTTTAAACTCACATACACGTCTTTGAAAAAAAAGTTATTATTCCTTGGTTAAGGTTCTTGCTTGTGGAAATATCGTATAACTCGCAGTAAAAGTCGCAGTATAACTCGTAGTAAAAGTCGCAGTAATAGTGGCAGTATAATTAACTCGCAGTGAAAGTCGCAGTAGCTCGCAGTAAAAGTCGCATTATAAATCGTAGTAAAAGTGGCAGAAAAACTCGCAGTGAAAGTCGCAGTATAACTCGCAGTAAAACTGCGCTATAGGGTAGCCGATGCTGGTCCCCACCCACCCCGGTGCTGGGTAGACACAACAAACTAAAGCCGGAGAGATACTGATTATGGTGGCAAAACTTGGGTGGCAGGGAACTGACAGAGCCTGTCTCCCCTAGAGTAGCGGTGTCTCTAGGGGAACCTATGTTAGAGTGTAACATAGGCCGGACCAGAAGAGGGGTGCCCAGTATAACTCGCAGTGAAAGTCGCAGTATAACTCGCAGTATAACTCGCAGTAAAAGTCGCAATATAACTCGCATTATTATACGACATAGCATTTTAGAGTGCGAATACGCAATTCTAATGATGTTTAATTCTTCATGTCTGCGCAGTGGAATTTTTAGGTGATGTGCAGTTTGCTCTGACAGCCGGGACGGTGACAGCGAAGTCCTTGGAATGTAGGTTTTAGGTTGGAGTGTCCTTCTCCTAGGCAGGTTTCCGCCGGCCAAGGCTGAAGAGACCTGCCTCCCCAAGGCCATTGGACACAGTTGGTGCCCTGTCCGGCCGGCTTGTAACCCTGAGTAGGGGCCTTTACTGGGTACTATCAGCCGGAGCCAGCTGAGCCCGGGTCTCACGTGGGCAGGGTCGACACGCCCTGAAGTAGCACCACAGGTGCTACCCGCTACCCGCAAGAAGTTCATAATGGTAAACTGTAAATTATCGTCAGCTCTTTATCATTGTGGACCGGTTACAACCTCGATCCCATTTCCCAATTAATTAATTAATATTCATAAGTCAATAGCGCGATTAAAGTTTACAGCCTTTCGACCGAGCGAGTGAGATTTGTCCACCAAATGCTATAACTCCTTCATTGCTTTCGCATTCACGAGTTAAAAAGGAAAAGCCCTTTTAATGCGCAAATCCGACGTCACAACTACAAGCTCAACGTCGTTCCCAGGGTCTCTCTTTCTTCTCTTGCTCCCGGCCCGATCCCCGGGGCGGGAAGAGAGAGACCCTGGGAACGAGCTTTGTGAATCGCGTGACTGATATTTACTCACGCGAGCGACACACAAACTTATGTTTTTGGATCTCAGTGCAAGCATTAAAAAGAAAGCTTGTGGAATAATGGTACGGAAAGAAAAGAGCCATATACTGAAAATCTGATCTGAACATTCGGCATGATTCAGGAGTAAAACCATGGGAAGAATCGAAAGGTTTTATATACACATGAGAATTTCGGAAGGCTGGAATAAAGAAGCAGAAATTCAGGTTTTGTTAGGTGTTTCTCTGTTGGTCATTACTCTTGTGTATGTGGTGGCTCCTAAAGGAGCCGTTTTGTTTAATGTAGAATCAGCGCGCTTCACTTCTTAGGACTCTTAGCCGCGGCTTTCTTGGCTGCGGGCTTCTTGGCGGGCTTTTTCGCCGGGGTCTTCTTAGCCGCGGGTTTCTTGGCCGCTTTCTTGACGGGCTTTTTAGCCGCGGGTTTCTTCGCCGCTGGTTTTTTAGCTGCTGGTTTCTTTGCTGCTGGCTTTTTGGCTGCGGGTTTCTTGGCAGCCTTCTTTGCCGCTGGTTTCTTCGCTGCTTTCTTGGCGGCGGGCTTCTTTGGTTTGGCGGCGGGCTTCTTCTTTGCAACGGGCTTCTTCGCCGGTTTCTTCTCCTTCTTCTCCACCTTGGCCACCTTGAAGGAACCTGAAGCGCCAACTCCCTTGGGCTGTAGAAGCTTTCCACTGACAACACCTCTCTTTAAAGCCAGCTTCAAGTGTGGACCGACTGAATCACCAACCTTGTTGTTCGCTTTGATGTATTTCTCGATGGCTTGGCGGGAAGAACCGTTGCGCTCTTTCAATGCTGTAATTGCAGCCACGATCATCTCTATATAAGGAGGATGAGCGGCTGGCTTTTTAGGCGCTGCCGGCTTCTTTTTAGCTGGGGACTTTGCTGCTTCGGACATGTTGAAACTCTTTAGAACCTTGCTATCGCTTTGGAACTAAGACTCGAAATGCTCATTTGAAATGTGCCTGTAAAGTATATGCGTTGAATGCGGACCACTGAGGAGACAAGCGGAAAATGGCGCCATCAAATTCTGTGCTAGTTTACTTTGCATTTTGGTAAAAAAAAATGCTGTTCTTATGATATTAATTCAATGTAATTCAAAAAGGTTTTAGCTGCGTTCTTTCTTAAACTGTAGATGTAAAAAGTATTGAGAAAAAGTCTGACCAACAATGACATTTGAAGCTTAAAAGTTAACAAATCAGTGAGATTCTAAAGAACATTTTGTCTTTAGAGCTTAATAATGTTTGCTGTGGTCACCATTCTGGCAAACATCGACAATATTATGAAAGAAGAACTCCTAAACTTTACATTTCTTTGAGAAAATTAGACGTTCTATTTGTTAACAATGACTGAACGTCTTTTAAGTTTGAACAACAAGGACAAATCGGTCCGCCATTTGTAATCCTACAGATAGCGCTCCAGTGGCTTTTCATGTAAAAATATGGCAGCAATATCGCAGGCATACTAACTATTTAGGGAGAAGAAAATGGCTCTAAGATGAGTTTATAATAAATGCCACAATTTTGGTAGAGAAAACAGTAATAGTGGGATACAGGCCCTTTCATGAGTACAGAGTATTGACTGGAGATTGCATGACTGCACAAACTTCCCTTCTTTGTCATCAGACTGCGCCGCACTAAAGAATTAAAATATCGTAATCTGTGGGATGCGAAATTAGTTGTAAATTTAGTAATTTCAGAATACCCGGCTATTCCTCTTCTCGTCAGTCTTCTTGGGAGACGAGAAGAAGAATCAATATGTCTCGCAGACTTTAATTGATCCTCCGCGAAGCTCTATTTTCCTCAGATACTTCGCGCGCGGCACGCGCCAGGGCACGCGACTTCGCGAGTCTCTCGATTTTTCCAACAATTCACTTAGAATACGATAGTAACTTGGGAAAGGAAAGAGACTTCTCATGGAACATGTAGAACATGTTGTAGGACGGGTACTAAATGTTCAAAGATCTCTTCTGCGCTCTTTCATGGTTTATAAGCGTGGATCATGAATAATAGCGCCAAAATCAATCCCGCAAACACCATAATTTTTATTTTAGCTTGCTTTATTAATATCTGTTATGAGAAAGAGAGAACATTATTGGAAAATAAATGTAAAACGCTGTCATTTTCTTATACAAGTACCGCATATTAGGTATACGTGAGCCCGTTAGAGAGAAGACGCAATTTGCTTTTTGGCGCAACAAGAGCGAGACCGTTAGGACGCGCGCCAAATCTCTGAATATAAGAAATTGACGCTGACATGCATGGTAAGTGGAAATCCTACGGCAATAAAACGTTTTCTATATAAAGCTCCGCCTCTTTCAGATTTGACATTCTATAAAAAAAATTACGTACGGTGTATTTCCGTACATAAAGAAATAAAATATAAAAAAAAATGTTATTCTACAGAACATGTAGAAGTTTCCACTTTTCGTTGAGTTTATATATGGATTACTAAAGTATTTAGAATGGGAAATAGTGAGAGGTGTCAGATCAGTTAGTCATTGCTTTTATTGATGTGGTGGCTCCTAAAGGAGCCGTTTGTTTTGTAAGGGATGTAATCCACTTATGCTCGCTCTCCGCGGATTCGGCGGGCCAACTGAATGTCCTTGGGCATAATGGTGACGCGCTTGGCGTGGATGGCGCACAAGTTGGTGTCTTCAAACAGACCAACAAGGTAAGCCTCGCTAGCTTCTTGAAGAGCCATCACAGCGGAGCTCTGGAAACGCAGATCGGTCTTGAAATCCTGAGCGATTTCTCGCACAAGACGCTGGAAGGGCAGCTTGCGGATCAGCAGCTCGGTGGATTTCTGGTAACGACGGATCTCACGAAGAGCGACTGTACCAGGCCTGTAACGATGAGGTTTCTTGACTCCACCGGTGGCAGGAGCGCTCTTACGAGCTGCCTTTGTGGCGAGCTGTTTGCGTGGAGCTTTTCCACCAGTTGATTTACGTGCAGTTTGCTTGGTACGTGCCATCTTTGATAACGACAAAGTGAACGATTATGGCAAAAATAACTCAAAAATTGATTTATACCTGGCGGGCTTCATTCTGATTGGCTTAAAGATAAGAGATTTGATTGGCTAAGAATGAAACCTGTAAATAATTTCACGGAACTGTGACTTTGTCAGTTTCGATCCGAGTAAACTTTCAAGATTTTTTCATGCACGGCAGATTACTTTGCTATGATTAAATCACTTCAAAGGATAGAAAAGTTAGCAAAGTTTCTCGTGTAAGAGTTATATGGAACTTTGTCGCTGGAAAGGACTTCTTTTCATTTACACAACTTGCTCGCACATGTCGTGTGATTTATGGTAATACGTTATGGTAATATTAATAGTATTAACTTGACCTGTCTGCATTCAACCAATAGGAATATTCGTATCTTGTTTTCTGAGAGGTCATTCTTCGCCATATAAAAGCGAATAATATTCGCCAAGTTAGTCATAACTCAGTTACACAAGTAGCAATCAATATGTCTGGTCGCGGTAAAGGAGGCAAAGGTCTAGGAAAAGGAGGCGCCAAGCGTCACCGAAAGATCCTTCGGGACAACATCCAAGGCATCACCAAGCCAGCCATCCGTCGTCTTGCTCGCCGTGGCGGTGTCAAGCGAATCTCTGGCCTGATCTACGAGGAGACTCGTGGTGTTCTCAAAGTTTTCCTTGAGAACGTGATCCGTGATGCTGTGACATACACCGAGCACGCCAAGAGAAAGACTGTGACAGCCATGGATGTGGTGTACGCTCTGAAACGACAAGGCCGTACTCTGTACGGATTTGGCGGTTAGACTGCACTACCAACACAAACAAACGGCTCCTTTAGGAGCCACCAAATATCTCAAAAGTCATGAGCAATAAAACGTGAATCCCCTGATCGATATTCATGTCACTACCAGAAAACCGCGCCACTCGTTACGATTCTGTTAGACGTGACTGCAGTGGCTACGCGTATCTGCGGGCCATTTCCCCTCAAACTTTACTTTACTTCGCGTTCGATAAACTTGGGAGGGAATTATGCATTTGCTCGACTGCGTATACGATCGCGTGTAATTTACAACCAAGAGAAACAATTTACCGTTTGATCCACTAATTATACAATTGGGCTAAGAGGAGTGGACTTAGCCTATGCGTGATAGGCTCGGCTGTGGGGATGGGTAAAAGGGAAAAAAAAGGGGGGGGGGATGAATTCGATCGCGCCGCGCTCCAGTATTTCAAACAGACTGCAAGCAGTAGAGGAGGCGCGACGGCTGACAACTTCAAACCAGGGTGCTTCTCCCTTGCCTGCGTTGCAGCCGGTATCCGGTGTCAAAATCCTCGTAACGGTCAGTGACAGGCGGTGTTGGACACGCGTCGCGAAGCATGCTGGGAGAAAATCGATCGCGAGCTCATTTGCAACATGTCGGCGATCAGTAAACATCTCAGCTCTCCGCGGTCCGATGCATTTCTTGAAGAAATCTGCCCGCTGTTTCATCCCATATATTTATCTACTTTCTTCACGACTACAACTGCTTCATTTGTGCTCAAGGAACGGACTTTAGCGATGAATATTCGACCGGATAAGTTCTTTTCGGCGATGTCGTAATTCGTTCATCGTTCAATGTTCGAATCTTGTAGCTTTTTGTCGAAACCAAGTTTTAACTCTCCCGATTTTGTCCTATAGTTTTCTCCTTCTAGTTGTGTGAACGTGTACATGGAAATAAATTGAGTTAAATCTCGAGAATTGAACGATGTTTTGCTGAATGTAAATTTGGATCGATGTCTGTCACTAAGGTATAAGCTTACACTGAAAATATAGCTTTTCACCTAAATAATAGTTGTACTACTTCACTCGGTGTGGATTTGGAATCATGGCACTGCAATATATTGGACAGTTTCTGTCTTTCCTGAAATATCGAAAGCTACATGTATGCATTGTTCACACTGCAAAGGATCCATATTTTTTAATTACACTGAGTGCCAGAGGTTTATGTTTTATCTAGTAAGTTTAATTGCACCATTGTACCTGCTCAAAAGCAGGTCCTGACCAGCAATTTTAGATTGTTTTTTTTGTGTCATTTTGTGTATGCAAGTTTTGTGCCGGTACAATAATATTTCAAATTGGCATATCAAGTATGAACAAATATAACCTAAATTAATGTAGCATCCATAGAGGGATGAAATGAAGGTGTGACATCTTCAATCATAAGGCTATAAAAGCAACATTCTATTATTGTTGCAGTCCTCATGCTCAAGGGTTCAGTCATTTACTTTATAGGGACCATTTTTCCATTTTATTTCACTAAAATGGCCTGCAAGAAGGCTCAGGCTCATGTTGCCAGGTTTGCACATGAGTGGATGAACTACCGGTGAAGCTCACAGGCTATCACATGTTAGAGAAACTTGTGTCATACTTGCACTAAACCCTTGCAGTAACAGTGCGAATCAGAAAGTGTGACTGTAACAAAAAATTCTGGAAATACAGTGGAACCCGGTTAATATGGACACCAAAGGGACATGAAAAAGTGTCCGTAATATCCGGGTGTCTGTATTAAGCGGGCTGATATAAGAGAAAATATGTGTCGTCGGGACAAACAAAACTGTCCATAAAGCGGGGTTCCACTGTAATTTGACTGCCATGCAGGAAAACCAATGAGATCCAAGATATATAAATTGCAAACCCTAATAATGGTATTGTCCCTGTGGTTTTATTTCTTGTCTGATTGGACAGCAAAATAAAAGTGTTCACCCCCCGGGGGGGGGGTACTTGGCCCATGTTTGGGTATAGGGGTGCCGCTGAGGGTTTGAAACCCTGACCCTGTTTAGGGCCAAAAAAAACCTAAAATACCCACCCTGTGTAGGGCAACACCCTCCATTTTAGGACCCTGTTTAGGGCAAATGACAAAATACACACTCTCTTGTTCTAAAACAAGTGTAGGATACCGACAACAATAGCATTTATCTTGTCTTGAAAATGATGTGATGTTGAGTGATGAGCTGCTAAAGACCGGCAAACGTCTCCGTGCAACAATAGCCCGGAACAATACCCTGTTTAGGACAGACTCGCATGAAATTATATACCCTGTTCAGGGCTGGGAGGCCAAAACCCATACCCTGTCCAGCGGCACGTCCCCGTAAACCTTGCTGTAAGTATTCAATATATTCAATCTGAACTCAGGCTATTTGTTATTGTTTTTCATTTCCACAATCTAATGGCTTTAATAAATGCTAGTCTCTCACAATTCAGCCTCCAGAGATATTATCAACAGATTATCAGCAACAGTTTATGAACACATATAAACATAATCACAATCAAAGTTGGACACTGAGTTGGAGGAAGAGGTCACAAGTGGAGCAGTGTTTTGAATAACAATACAAGCAATATAAAGAAATACCAAAATATTTTGGCATCATGCAATCCTCTGTTGTCACGAAAGGCCTTTAGGCTGCTAAAACCTATCAAACAAATGGAGAAAAAAAACATGATTAAACATCTGAAAAGAAACGAATATAACTCGAAAACAGTAGTGTGAACTCGTGCTGATCACTCCCGCGAAATCAAAAGTACATGTCACGAAACACGAAAAAAGCTACAACTTCAAGTCCAATTTTGACCGTTAAAACGGCGGGGCCCGCCTGGGCCCGCAGACCTTTTCATAAAACTTAAAGGGGCACTGTCACGGATTCGCATGCGCGAAAACTGCTCACTTCCTGTCGACCATAAATTATTTGGCCGCCATTCCATAATGACGGTTAGTGAAAATATTTGCATTTATTTTGTTTCCAATCACGATTATGTAAAACAGATAAAGTCATAATATTACTGTAACAGCGTGCGCTGTTCGCATACGTATTTCCGAAACATGATTTGCATACAAAATATTTTTGCAATGGCCGTAACGCAACGCACTTTTGACAGCCAAGCTTAGATTTATCCATTCGTACATAAGTTTTCAACGATTAACCATTGCCGTTTGAACTGCTCAATATTTTTTCTCAACGGATAACCTGGCTTAGCTTCGAACGGGTGAATATTTTTTTTTTCTGAACGGCTAGCAGCAGCCGTTGGAACGGCTGAAGATTTTTTTCGAACGGGTAGCGGCAGCAGTTCGAACATTTTTTTCGAACGGGTAGTAGTAGCAACCGTTCGGCTTGCTAACCGTTCGGGTAGTGAACGGCTTTTAGCCTTTCGAACGGAAAGCCGTGTTGTACATTTTCGCGTGAGAGGTCACAGCTGAGGTCACATCTGTTTCGATCACACGTCTCCTCAACAACAAATGTGTCGCGAAGACAGTATCATATCACTGTATCCTTCGTAACCTGCAACGAATTTCGCTTCAAGCCATGTTTTGAAACTGTTATCTTCAAGATAAATGCGTTTATGGGGTTTCGTCCACTCCCTCTTGGCTCTTGTCGGGGTATTGAATATTCTTTTTCGCCCAGAATTACTACGCTTTCCACCGTGTCTGCCGCCGCCACTAATCGACGCCATTTTGGATTTGGCAACTCAAACTTGAAAAAGTTAGCCCAACCTTTTCAAGTTCGACTCGCGAGACTGGCGCATGCGTCCTTGTGACAGTGCCCCTTTAACTATCCAACTACATTTCTGTGTAAAAATAATCTAAGATACTGATCACCAGTAGCAAAGAAAACGCCATATGTGTACCCATGTTACACACGAATGATAAACAAAGGTTTCCAAGACAGCTCGGTTTTCATTGACAAATTTTGATACGAAAAATGCTTACCTGCTGGCTTTTTGGCTGCGAGTTTCTTCGCAGCCTTCTTTGCCGCTGGTTTCTTCGCTGCCTTTTTGGCGGCGGGCTTCTTTGGTTTGGCGGCGGGCTTCTTTGGTTTGGCGACGGGCTTCTTCGCCGGTTTCTTCTCCTTCTTTTCTACCTTGGCTACCTTGAAGGAACCTGAAGCGCCAACTCCCTTGGGCTGTAGAAGCTTTCCACTGACAACACCTCTCTTTAAAGCCAGCTTCAAGTGTGGACCGACTGAATCAACAACCTTGTTGTTTGCTTTGATGTATTTTTCGATGGCTTGGCGGGAAGAACCGCTTCGCTCTTTCAATGCTGTAATTGCAGCCACGATCATCTCTATATAAGGAGGATGAGCGGCTGGCTTTCTACGTGCCATCTTTGATAGCGACAAAGTTAACGATTATGGCAAAAATAACTCAGAAATTGATTTATACCTGGCGGGCTTCATTCTGATTGGCTTAAAGATAAGAGATTTGATTGGCTAAGAATGAAACCTGTAAATAATTTCACGGAACTGTGACTTTGTCAGTTTCGATCCGGTAAACTTTCAAGATTTTTTCATGCATGGTAGATTACTTTGCTATGATTAAATCACTTCAAAGGATAGAAAAGTTAGCAAAGTTTCTCGTGTAAGAGTTATATGGAACTTTGTCGCTGGTAAGGACTTCTTTTCATTTACACAACTTGCTCGCACATGTCGTGTGATTTATGGTAATACGTTATGGTAATATTAAGACGATTTCCGCTGGACGTTCGAGCAAAAAGTGCAAAAAATTAAGTTACCAAAAAAATACTCATAGCACGATAACATTTTGAATACAGTTAAGAAGAAATTATCGATAAATTAGCTCCCAAGCTGACCCCGCGAGAGGTCATTACATATTTTAATTAAAAAGACGCTTCATGTCAGTTCAAAACAAAATGGCGTGCGTTTTTATCATTTTTTACGAGGTTCAACATTAATTTTCTCGAGAATGCTTGAGAATTTAATTTCGGGGTCACTTGGAGAAGTGAATTAAAGTGATATGTTTCAAATAGTATTCAAAATGTTACCGTGCTATGTGTAGTTTTTTAGTAATTAATTTTTGCACTTATTGCTCGAACGTTGAGCGGAATCCGTCTTAATAGTATTAATACTGATCGATATTCATGTCACTACCAGAAAACCGCGCCACTCGTTACGATTCTGTTAGACGTGACAGCAGTGGCTACGCGTATCTGCGGGCCATTTCCCACGATTTCCCCTCTCACTTTGCTTCGCGTTCGATAAACTGAAACAATTTACCGTTTGATCCACTAATTATACAATTGGGCTAAGAGGAGTGGACTTAGCCTATGCGTGATAGGCTCGGCTGTGGGGATGGGTAAAAGGGGAAAAAAAGGGGGGGGGGGGATGAATTCGATCGCGCCGCGCTCCAGTATTTCAAACAAGACTGCAAGCAGTAGAGGAGGCGACGGCTGACAACTTCAAACCAGGGTGCTTCTCCCTTGCCTGCGTTGCAGCCGGTATCCGGTGTCAAAATCCTCGTAACGGTCAGTGATTTGCGTGCGCGATTCAAAAGTTTGCGCATAGGGACAAACGGAAAACGAGAGTGCTTAGAAAATTTGGACACTAGCGTTCTTTTGAGGGCCTGATTGAACTCTTTCAATTTATGTCTAAAGAAGAAGAAACCGGTCTTCAAAATTAAAATGGCGCAACGTACTACAGTAGACTCCCGCTATCTCGAACTCTCAAGGGGAACGAAAAACAGTTCGAGATAGCCGATGGAAAATGACTGAAAAACAAGAGCAAGGGGAATGGGTTGGAGATAGCGCGGGAGGCTACTGTAATTATAATTCAAAAACAAAGGTTGTTTATAATATTGTTTTCGACGAATTAATGAAATATCTCGACTATCTCGGGTAAGACTTCAAAGCAATCTCAAAGAAATCGTTGTTCAAGACTTTAATAATATTTGGTGGCTCCTAAAGGAGCCGTTTTTGGTTGTAAAGGAAAAGCTGATTTAAGCTTTCGCCTTCTTCTCGGTCTTCTTGGGCAGAAGTACAGCCTGGATGTTGGGGAGAACACCTCCCTGTGCGATGGTGACACCGGCGAGCAGTTTGTTCAACTCCTCGTCATTACGGACAGCCAGCTGAAGGTGACGGGGGATGATTCTGGACTTCTTGTTGTCACGAGCAGCATTGCCCGCCAACTCGAGGATCTCAGCGCTCAAATACTCAAGCACAGCAGCCAAGTACACTGGGGCACCGGCGCCAACACGCTCACCATAGTTGCCTTTGCGCAGAAGACGATGGATACGACCAACTGGGAACTGAAGGCCTGCTCGGGATGAGCGACTCTTGGACTTGGTGCCCTTTGCCTTTCCTTTGCCGCGACCAGACATGTTTGATATTTCTCGTAAAAGTAGAAATAAAAGATTACCGAAAATTTAGTAATCTGTGATATTTATACCTGGATATTATGCAAGAAGGATCGAAATGCACGCCTGTGCACCAATCGAATCATTCGTTGCGGTTGTCTGGTTTATATAAAAGGAAATGGCATACAAATAAAATTGACCTCGTGGGTCAGTTTGGCACATGAACCAATCAGAAATCAAGGATTTTGATCCGAATGGTAATCGATCTTTTCTTCATTCTGGTATAAATACGAAACAACTCGAGTTGTAAGACATTCAAATCCATTTTGATCTATAGACATGCCACCCAAAGTAGCAGGAAAGAAAGGCGAGAAGAAAGCCGGAAAGGCAAAGGCCGTGGTTGAAGGCGGAAAGAAGAAGAGAAGGGGAAAGAGAAAGGAAAGCTATGCTATCTACATCTACAAGGTGTTGAAGCAAGTTCACCCTGACACTGGTATCTCCAGCAAAGCCATGGGCATCATGAACTCGTTCGTGAACGACATCTTCGAGCGCATCGCCACCGAAGCTTCCCGCCTTGCCCACTACAACAAGAAATCAACCATCAGCTCCCGCGAGATCCAGACCGCCATCAGGCTGCTTCTGCCCGGTGAACTGGCCAAACACGCAGTCAGTGAAGGAACCAAGGCTGTGACCAAGTACACCAGCAGCAAGTAAACTCACTGTGTGGGTTTCCCGCCAAAACAAACGGCTCCTTTAGGAGCCACCAAATGTTATAAAAATCAATGACCAACACCATGTTAGTTTGCGCCTTTTAGCAGCTTGTTTTTTTCTTCACTGTTGTAAAGCTAAAATGAAACAGCTATAG
Source organism: Desmophyllum pertusum (assembly GCA_029204205.1). Taxonomy (NCBI): domain Eukaryota; kingdom Metazoa; phylum Cnidaria; class Anthozoa; order Scleractinia; family Caryophylliidae; genus Desmophyllum; species Desmophyllum pertusum. The sequence goes on from MU827315.1 coordinate 391,658, forward strand.
CGAGAGTTGCGTGACGAGCCAAATACCGCGCTCGAACGTCACGCAATACTAAGGATCACGATCGCGCTTATGAGAGCCTGCTCGCAGGCTAAGTCAAACTCTGTATTTACACATTCCCGTAAGCGGACACTCTCGTAAGCGGACACGGACACTTTTGAAAATGAAAATTGGATTTTTCTTTTGCTTACGCTCTCTCGTAAGTGGACACCCCATGTATAATAATTGACTCTTGGCAAAAATATGACCTTTGACAGCTGACTCGTCCCCAGTCGTCTCTCTTGTCTCTTGTTAATATTAACGAGAAGAGAAGTCCTAATAGGAGATAAGAGAGACGACTGGGGACGAGTCGGCTTTGACAGAGCAACAGAACAGTGGGGGATCGGTTTTGTCAAATCTCCATTCCCCGCGTGGATATGAAGTGGAATCCCGATACAATGAACTCTTTTCTCACCAAGTCATAACGCGCGTTAACGAACGATATACATTCTTCAGGATTTTTTCCTCAGATCTTTGGCGCGAGCGCTAAGCGTAATTGAATAATTAGGAATACTTTTCTCTGTCTAAATCTAAATTGTTTATCTGCAAAGGGGCTAGGTCATCACTGCAGATGTGTAGTGCAAGTGCAATGTACATGTTAAAGTAATCGTAGCCTGTTCACAGACGTTCATTTTTTTTCGTAAGATACTGGCGCGAGCGCGTAGCGTGAGAAAAAAAAAAAATAGACGTTCTATTTTTTCTCGCGGCTGTCGCGCCAGTATCTTACGAGAAAAATACGTCTGTGAACAGGCTAAAGTAATCGTGCTGGCATTGCCGCTTTGCCTTCTCGCGCCCCAGAAAGATAAGGAAATGAAAGAGACTGATCGCAGTCTATCTTCAGGGTCCTTCAGCCCGGCCACAGTCACAATAAAAGGACCTAAAAGGTATAGAACAGAACCCCGACATAACGAACCCCCGTTATAACGCATTTTCCCGGTCCCTTGGCACTTCGTTTATACAGTATACCGTATATATATAATCGGGAGCACTTATTGTGCGCGGCACATGAAAAGTCCCATGAAAAGTCCGTCACTCATGATCACGTGGGGTTGCAGTGGTCCCAGTTACCTGTTGTATACGGTATTTACACTGATATATAACTGGCAAGACCTCCTTCTAGCTCTTCTCCTCTGGTTACATAGGGTAATGATGGCGCAAGTGGCGTAAATCTTCTAGTCCGGGGCACCCAACGACAAAATTTTCCTGTAGGTGTCGGAGCGCTAAGAAAAATGTATCTGTTCGGGTACGTTAGCTGAACTTTCAAACTTCAGAAAATGTTAGGGATTGAAATTTTATTACCCGAATTTATGAGCTGCTTTTGCCTTTCCGGAAATCCTAGCTGACCTGTTTTTGTACCAAAACGACATTTTTATCTCTTCGATGAAACAACAGGCATTTATTTTCCCATATTAAGAAAGTTCGAGATGACATTTCCCTAACCGAATATCTGAGGCGATTATAGGTCTTACGAATCTAGTGGGGAGAAGAAATAACGGTGTTCTGTCAGTTTCTGTGTACGTGTTGCGTACCTATTTCATACCCTCTTCCCGTGGAGAGTTATGGGTAGCGGGAGCGTAAAACATCCAACATGGCGGACGAGAAGTACGAGCCAGGTGAGAAATAGCCACAACTCTTTCTTAAATGTACTATACAACGTCGAAATACTTTTATTTTGTTATTGAAGAACCTTGTTTATTTATTAGTGATGAAAGTGACCGCTAAAGAGATGGCGGACGCGAAGCTTCCCTTGTCGGCCAGAGATTACTGTGCCCACTTGCTTATACCTCTTGTAAAGTGCAGAAAGGACACTTACTATGCGCCATGGAAATGCAAACACGAGAAACATGCCTGGGACAGGTGTCAATACGACGAGTAAGTAATGCAACATGAGATTCAATAGAGGCAGTGGTGTCTGCTGGCACCTTCAGCAGCTAGACATGTCTCACTGTCTAAACATATTTGTTTATAATAAGTTTTAACCTTTAGACAGGAAAGCCCCTCTCACATCAATCGATGAAATAAAAATTTGGAGGATTTGATCTGTTTACAAGTATTCACCATTCATGGAACCAATCAGAATGCTCCTTTTAAACGTAGACCAGTTACCCATTAGGTAATACAGTGGAACCTCCATTAAGGGGGCACTCTTGCGACAATAAGAAGTGTCCCCTTAATGAAGGTACCCCCTTGCGGTGGAAAATAATTAAAGTGCCTGTTTTCTTGACTTGGAATATGGCCATTTATATTAAGCGACAATAAAATGCAATATTATTCAAACAGCTCAAGCTTTGAAAGCTGTCATCACTTGTACAACAAAATCTTCTCAATCTTTGTAGAAGATTAGTTGTTTCCCCTTAGCATTTGGCCGCTGTACGCTCAAAACTGTCCTTTAATAGAGGCCATAAATATAAAGATTATACGAGTATTTTGCCGGGACAAAAGTTTGTGTCCCCTTAAAGTTGGTGTCCCCTCAATGGAGATGACCCAAAGTAGAGGTTCCACTATATAATAAAGTGACCTTATATTCTTAACCCTTTTTTACAGCTTTGTGTACAGATCAAGAGAAAAAGAACGCCGTAAGCTTCAGCAGAGTGAAAAGTAACAAACTTTCCTGCTGTCTACCTTGTTCTTTGACATAAGAGTCCTGTTTATGACGTGAGCTACCAAGGCTGCTACCAAACCAACTTCACATGAACAACACAATTTTTTAATGGATAGCCATGGATTTCTTGGACTTCTGATAATGTGAATTGTTGTAAGGAAAATTGGAATAAATGTCTTTGCTAAAATTGTATATGTTGTTGTCTATCTCACATCAACTAGATTTGCTTACAAAAATATCTACCTTGTAACGAAAACTCTGTAAGCTCAAGGTATTTATTGGCTAGTAGTTGGTTTGCGGCTTTCCCTCTCACCAACTATCAAAGTTGATAGATACCAAGAGTGAGCAGTGTAATAATATGTTTAGGTTGTTCTATTGATCAATAAAGGGGGGTCTGAACTTCCTGTACAGTATACTCCCAGTTCGGAAGGAAGTTCCTTAGTTCTGCCTCTTGAGCTTTTCCTAATGCAAAATATTACAAAATCTTTCCCCAGTTCCCAACACTTTGGGTATCCCACTTCCTGCCCCTCTTTTCCCACCCCCCCCCCCCCTTTATTCCCAGGTTCCTGTCCACCTTAACACCCCCCTCCTTGAAGGAATAACAGTTACAGTAATAGGACCCTCTTCAGATTTAAAACAAACAAAGTTTCAGTAAGGGATTGTGCAATAATTATCGGGGGGGGGGGGGTTGGCAAATGGGCTTCATGTAGGAAACTATTAGGTAATACCCCCCTCCTAAAGGAGTGAATTTAGTTATTTCCCCCTCTAATCAGTCAGAAATTATGTACGACCCCCCCCCCCCCCCCTCACAGTATACACACACCTTTATACAAGTACCCTGCATTTTCTCTACACGCACCTGTGGATAATATTTCAAATCTTATAACAGAAAGAAGAACTCAGTCCTACTACATGTTTAATTGTTGGACAAAGAGAGCCATAGCAGAAAGAAAAGAGCATGTGTGTTATTTTCAAGAAAAGTTTTCGGTTCCCACCTTATAAATAGGTATGGATTCGCCAATGTAATATGTACTTGAAATAATAATAATAATAAAATGTTAAGCCCCCCCCCCCCCCTCTCTTGAAAGACTTATTTTACCTTGAGCCCCCCCCCCCCCCCCCTTCCTGGTAATTATTGCACAATCCATAAGCCTCCCACACCCCCTTCCACCTCCAGATGGGATATTTCTTTCTTTAAAAAGGGGGGTGACAAGATGGCTGAAATTCTGACTAGGTATCAAATGGGTTTGGCTCTTAAATTCTTTCAACAAGGCCCTGCACTGTGATTGGCTAATACTCAAGACCAGATTTTCCCATGCGTGATGTTAATGCCCGATTGGCAAAGCGTTGGCAACTGCATGGCAAAGTTTTTGAATGAATTAAGCAACATGAGCAAGGAAGAGCATTCAGAGAGCGAGTTTTATTATCCTGATAAGAGATGAAGGATTAAGAAGATGAAGTACATTTGTGATGGTTACTGATTTGTCAGTTTAGCTCTGGACCGTACTGGGAGAATATCCCGGGGCGGGAACTCCCATATAAAAGTGACGGGGGTGATAACCGGAAATTTTGAAAAGAACCCCTAAAAGGTACCAAAATCTCGGCTCGAATTCATTTTTACCCCTAAGAGGGACCAATTCTAAGACAAAACAAGTCCCTGTTATATATTTTTCCAGCTTAATATTATCCTAAAAGGTACCAGAATAACTCTAACAGCAGTCATTTTAGATTTTAACACCCTAAGCGGTACCAAACCACGAATTTTAACCCCTAAAAGGTTCTGCGATCACCCCGTCACTTTTATATGGGAGTCCCCCCCCCCCCCCAACCCCGGGGAGAATATTGCCCTTGGTCGTTCTTGTAAAGGTAATATTCTCCCAGTATGGCCCTTGCAATTGGTTAATAACAATTACTTAACTGTAAACCTTGATTGATATGGGAGGAGGGGGATTATTTTAAGGGAGGGCTGTTCCTCCCCGCTTCAATTTATTAATATTCTTTGGTGAAAAATGCTAGTCAGCATAAATTATGATGTAGTTAACATTCTTTTGTATTGTTTAATATTTATAGTACGAATTTAGAATATCTGTGTATCTTCATCTAAAAACCTCAATAGAAAAATGTTTCTTTCAGATAAAAGTAAAATTGTGAGCTTGATAGACTAGTGTATGCATCTATCAAGTGTCAAAGTGAAACACCAGTTGCTAGGTACATAAGTATGAAACACAATTACTGACAATACTTATTATTGTACATGGAGAATTTTCATATTTGATGTATATACATTTGTAATCATAACCAAAAACTGTGGTGTTTCCTGATTATACAGTCAATGGTACTAACAATATGTGGGAACATGGGGCAAACTAAGGCACATTGTACTAGGGTCTTTTACAGCAGTTGTTAACATGATTTGACTATCTGTAAGTAGCAACCCCTCGTAAGTGGTGACCACCCGAAATTTGTGATCCGAGAAGCTGCAAAAACCGACAGTAACAACCCTTGCTACTTTTAGGATTCTACGGATACTGAATATGTAGTTACCTAGTATGTAAAATGTGGGAGACATGTGACTATAATGGTTAACGTGTTGGACTCAAGTGGTCCGGATTCGAGCCCTGACCGAAGTCACTGTGTTGTGTTCTTGGGCAAGAGATTTGACTCTCACAGTGCCACTCCCACCCAGTAGTATAAATGGGTACTGGCAAACTGTTAGGACAACCTAACAAAATGCTAGGGGTAACCTGGCATTGGACTTGCATCCCAACCAGGGGGAGCAGCAATACTGCTAGTCAGCTTCATGCTACAGAAACCGAATAAGTTCCAGTAATGTGGGCCAGTTTGGCCCTGAACAGCTTTAACTTTACCTAGTATGTAAAATAACAAAGAGACTAGATAAAAACCCATCGTTATTTCTAGTAAGATCTTGTTCTTTAATAAAGTTATAATAATTATACCCATTTTATAATCCCAGCTCTCGATTGAGAGGATTTCATATTTAGAACCAGTATATTTTATGTTAATGTATTGCTCCATGTAATGCTAGTATTTAATGTTAGGTTATGTTAAATTACAAACAATACTTTTATCCAATTTGGTTATAATAATATTATAACAATAACGATTTGTACAAAATACTGCAACCTTGCAAATATACACAAGTCTTTAAATGCTGGCAACCAACTAAATAAATGCTGGTTATATATTGTTAAAATAGAAAATTAGAGAGACAAAAAGATGCAATACAGTAAAAACCCGCATAAAAGAACAAGTGGATTAAGAACACTCAGGCTGAAATGAACAAAATCAGCCTGAACCCCCAAAAAACACGTGTTCTTTTATGCGGGTTTTTACTGTATCGATAAACCATTTTTTTTTTCTTAACCAGGATTCCAGATAAGTTTGAAAGGCAAGGTGTCGATAAGGAATTTCAACGGGTCAAATAGAGCGTTTTCACCAAAATAACAAGATCGTTTTGCGTGCATCAAAACATCAACAAACTCAGAGATTGCAGAGTAGGTGGAAATAAACATATTCCCCAAATTTTAAATTTTAACTTGGTAGTGTTCATTGCAACGAAGTTATCGGGAAAACAATATTCGGAAAATTACAGAGCTCAGTATGGGTCCGCCATATTGGTGTACCAGTTTGGAACACCACTATGGCGGCCAAAAATGTCAGCGAGATGAAAAAAAGATTTTGCTTCCAAAGTCATGAGTTTTAGTTCGGAATGCTTTAGTTATCATTTTTAAGTTATTAGCATATCGGAAAATTATTTAAAAAGTGCGAAAATATTGGTTTCTGTAACATTTCAGGTCACATTGAGCCAGGCCGTCTCAAATTTCAAAACGCTTTATCTCCAAAATGAAGCACTCTGCTGGCGCAAAATTTTTCCCAGCAATTAGCGACACTGATGTCTAGAAACTAAAAGAACAGCTTTGTAGGATCAATAGTTTTGAATTTAGAATTTTGATGACGTCATGTGAAAACGCTCTATAGATATGGGCCTCACCAAAATCATTTGAAGTTTTTAACCGACCTTGTTGGGTTTTATTACCAGAGACCCTCTCTTATTTGGAACACTGTTAACCGTGTTTACATGTAGCTTTTTTCCCAACACAGTCAGACTAAACCTTTCTAGATTTTTTTTACTAACACAAGTCAGACAAAAGGGAGCAAGCTTAGTAACGCATTTTTTTTAAACCTTGGAAGCAGATTTTATGATAAGATAAAATAATAAGAAAATATACGGTAAGTTCTATATATATTTGAGTATGATGCAACAGGCATCTTGTTTTTTTAGAACACCCAACTGTAGTCTGAATATACTCTAACATAATTATCAAGAATACAATGATATATAACTATTTACATTATTTAACAAAAGTAAGCCTCATATTCCCCTTGGTTACATTGACCAGGGCCCAGTAAGATATCTTATGATGTACAGTCAGTGCAAGCATTAATGACTCAATTTAGCCTGAATTTCAGCCGTCTTTCCTGGTCGCTTACTCCCGAGAGAGATGTCTGGATCAAATAGCGCTAATGCTGTCCAGTGACATCACTACCTAACAACCAGGCTACACTCAATTGTGTTGTTCCAGAAAATATCCATACCCCCACCACAGATGGGTTTTGGGGTTGAACCCCCACCCCAACACCCCTCTGGAAATTCCAGTTTAGCTTCATACTTTCCTTTAAAAATGTTGGCTTTTGAGACCCCTCCCCCTCAGAATTTCCAATGGCCTTCCTTGGGGTGGGTATTGGAACAGCACATTATATAAATATAGTAATAATGTCATAATATTGCATGCATTAATCTCCTAGACATATAAATTAAATATTGACGACATCGGCATGCTTAAAAAGTATAAAATTTAACACTATTGTCAGTGAATATTTAGCAGTTTGTATGAATTAGCCAATCAAAATAGAGGGTGGAAAATGTATAACAATAAATTATATAATTGGATTTCATCTGTAAAATTTGATTTCTGAAAGCTGTAAACGTTCAAAAGATCTCAGTGATCCTTTTTTCTGCAACTTAATTTTCACTTAAATTTACATGTTTCCAGGACACGTTTTCCAGGACTTTCCAGTCCAGTCCTGGAAAATACCTGGATTTCAAGGACCTGTACGAACAATGTAGACCATTTCTGAGTTTAAAATGTTTCATATGAAAATGAGTTTTACTCACATGTTCATTTTCATACAAATCAAACTCATTTTATTTTGAATGATTTTGCACTTGGAAACACAGGCAAAAGGTAATTCGGAAATGGCCTATACAACTAGCTCATTGCCAGGCCTTCATTTTTGAAGTTCCCGATGTGACCAACATGTTCTATCTGCGCAGTTATAGGAGTGACAGAGTTAGTTGTATCTGTCAGAGAAGCCTTAAAACTTTAAAAAACAATTCTACACTTCGAGAACGCCCTCTGTGGCGATTTGCTGCAGTGTGAATAACAGGTACAAGGACATCGTCAAGATCTGACATGATGCTGGCGGGCAAGTACTCCTGGTTACTTCCAGTAAAATAGCCAACCTGCGAGAAACCAAATACAGTCAATAATAAAAACACCACATGGATGCAAATTTCTGTCTTTATAATAATCAATATGACAGGAGGCACAATAAGCAAGCAAGTAAAAAGTGGCCTAATCATGATAATGAATGGTTACTAATATTCCGGGGGGGGGGGGGGGGGGGGGGACTCCCATATAAAAGTGACGGGGGTGATCGCAGTAACTTTTAGGGGTTAAAATTTGTGGTTTGATACCGCTTAGGGTGTTAAAATCTAAAATGACTGCCGTTAGAGTTATTCTGGTACCTTTTAGGGTATTAAGCTGGAAAAAATATATAACAGGGACTAGTTTTGTCTTAGCATTGGTACCTCTTAGGGGTGAAAATGAATTCGAGCCACACCCACAAAACAAGATTTTGGTACCTTTTAGGGGTTCTTTTCAAAATTTCCGGCGATCACCCCCGTCACTTTTATATGGGAGTCCCCCCCCAGGCTAATATTATTACTCGTTGGCTTCACCAAGTTGGGCAAGACACTTTACTTTCACTGTACCTCTCTCCACCCATGAGTATAAATGGGTACCAGTGCATTGGGCTAACCTGCGACTAGCATCTTATCCAGGGAAAAAAGCAATACTCCTATAGTTGCTTTATGCTACAGAAAACCAAGTTAAGCACTGGCACCAATGAGCCTAGGCTCACTTACCAGCTGCTGTTCGGGAAAATGCTCAAGCCCACATTCCTTGGAACGAAATGTGGTGGACATTGAGCCTACAATAAATCTCAGCCTCCTCCAATCAGTGGATTCAATGATTATTGGAACAGACATTACCTTTATAATACAGTATTATAATATCAACATCTTACACTATCAGGATCCAAATTGACCCGCAATCCAATAAAAGTGAAGCCATCTGAGCTTAGTTTGGACAAGTGCGGCATTAGGGTTTGACAAAATGCCTTGGCCAGTTCTCCAGTCAGTTTATTGAGATCCCGCGACGAACTCTGTTGTCCTTCACCTAAGAAGAACACCTCTGTCCATTGTATTCTAAATACATTCTTGCGCGTAAAGTCACAACCACTGTGAACCTTGACACTTGGAAAAGAATCCAGCTCTAGGCCATCTATTGGACTGCATAAACTGTAAACAAATCAAGACAAAATTTGACGCTACAAAAAAGAATTTGTAAATAATTTATTACAATGTAATAATATTATTGTTATTGGATGAGGTTGAACTGACGGGCCCCTACCTAAATTTAAGGCTCAAAGGGCAGGAAAATGTTTCGGGGTCCCTCCTTATAATAATAATAATACTAATTTTTATAGTGCTTATTCATCACTGTTCTAAGCACTGTTCCAGACTTATAAACAGGTCTGGATCTGCCACTGGTTTGTGTTATCTGCCAGGTCCCAAAGCCGAAGGCTGAAGTGGATAACATAGGCTACAAACAGTCCCTCTTTCGGTTAGTTGGAGTGAGTGCGAGACACAATAAGGGAGCAAACGGAAAAGGGCCAAGAGGAAGTGAGTGGAATTGAAGAGATAAAGAAGGATTGGCCACATTTCTGTTTCTGACGCATTCAGATTTCCCTGTTGCACCGAGAATGGAAAATTCTGATTGGTTTATTAGACAATAGTCGCTGCCAGATGAGTTTGATTAGTATTAACTGCTTGACCATTTCTTGACAACCTGTTGACTTAGATTTCATAGCACAAGGCAGCAATAGCAGCAACTTCGAGTGGCGAGAATATAGGCTAGTACAAACTATGTATACCTGGATTGCTGTGGAGTATTTTGGCGACTGACCCACTCTACCATCACCAGCTCTTCACCTCCGCCACCTGGGATACCTGTGGTAATGGTAAAGTCCTGCATCTCCTTCAGAGAATGCCGTAACTTGTCAATCACTTCGGACAGCAGTTGTACCATAATGCCATCTAAACAAGAATGAAAACTAATAACCCTTTCACTCCCAGTGTCAAACCTTGAGTCATTAAATGTGGTTGTACCTTTTGAGTATGTGGATGAAACTATAGTGTGTGACCATTCAAATGAAAGCTATTGAGCAGTACTTTCATGTGGCACTGTTTATTATGCTGTACAAGGTGGTTCTAACTTTTGAGTCTGTGGATGAAACTATAGTGTGTGACCATTCAAACTAAAGCTACTGAGCAGTACGTTCGAGTGGTACTGTTTGTTTTGGACAATTTTGCAAAATGAAATTCAAGATTTTCCCCTCAGTTTTGAACTTAGCACTCTTGGGAGTGAAACAGGAAGTGCAATACTCCTAGTTGCTTCAAGCTATGGAAAATGGATTTGTGCCAACGCTGATGAGCTATTTATGGGAGACGTGGTGGCCTAATGGTTAGCGTGTCGAAATCCAGATCAAGCAGTCCGGGTTTGAGCTGCTGGCTGGGGTCGCTGTGTTGTGTTCTTGAGCAAGACATTTAACTCCCACAGTGCCTCTCTCCAACCCAGGAGTATAATGGACACCAGCAAATTGTCAGGGCAACCTGACAAAACTTGCGATGGACCAGCATCTCATCCAGAAGAGTAGCAATAATCCTAGTCACGTCATGCTATGGGGACCAGAGTTAAACACCAGCATGATGAGCGAGGTTTCAATGCTAGATTATCACATGTGCACAAACGACAAACCTTCTACAATGTTGACTTTGGCCATGAATGGACTGCTGGCCTTCAGAGCCCCACTGAATACAATAAAGCTTGCTCCAGTCACTAAACAACAACAACAACAAAATGTAATCAGTCAAAACAAAATTGATAAAGGGAAATGGTGAAGCCCAACAAAGTTCATTGTCTCATGTTTTTGTTCACTTTTTTGGCCTTGACCAATCACAAAACACAATTGTGTCCGAGTAACAAGAAGTTATTTGAGTTGTGTCCGAGTAACTAACCAATAGAAACGTTTCGGTTATGTAATTCAACTATAGTGTGTGAGCACAAAACAAAAGATTGTGCACTGTCATGAACCTTCCGATATAAAAATTAGCGTCTTTGTTTGCTTCTTTGAAGTTTGCCAGCCTTCATAACCATTTCTCTCTATAAACTATAGTCAAAAGAATGACAGTGCTTCAAATACAAACATGCGGAAGGAGCAGTGGCCTAATGGTGAGTGTATTAGAGCTTGGTTGGGGTGATTGTGTTGTATTCGTTGGCAAGACACTTTAGTACCTCTCTCCGGCCGGCCACCCAGGAGTATAAATGGGTACTGGTGAAATTGTTTGGGCAGGCTCACAAAACCAGCAATGGACTACCATCCCATCCAGGGAAAGTAGGAATATGCATAGAGCTAGTGCCATCCTCTCGAGACACTATGCTCCAAAACTGTTTTACTTAAAACAAAACATACCACAATCTGCAGGCCCTGGAATCTTGCTACAAACAGTAGAGCCCCACTAACTCGAACTTGGTTAACTTGAACTCCCCGCTATCTCGAACCCCAACCCATTCCCTTGCCCTTGTTTTTCAGTCATTTAGGGACTTGTCACAAATTAGCAGGGGGGAGGGGGGTGGAAAACGGGGGAGGGTCATAACTTTTTGAGCCCCTAAAAAGGGAGGGTCATGAAAAAATAGGCAGCGAAAAAGGGGAGGGTCGCATAAACGCTCATGGATGTACCATTGAGTGCCAGCATAGATCATAAAGGACATTGTGTTTTAAGTAATGGTCCGGCTAAGAACTAGGCAAAAGAACAATTATTATAGGCCGCTGCAATAGCGGCAGTTATTTTTTTCGTGCTAATTGCTTTAATCAAATTAATTATAGCGGCTCTCATTGGCTTAGGAGCGTTTAAGCGCGAATTTTGAATTTCGATCGCAAAGTTACTCCACTTGCAATTCACTCCAAAAACTTTTCTTTTCGCATATGTATTCATAGTCAACTCAAAAACTATATATGTGAAGCTTGTGAAGTTTCTATGCGCTAATTGGCAACAAATTCAAATTATCGCTAAAAGCGCAAGTAATATATCAATCAGCGAACTAAAATGTTCAAAACAAGCGCTCGGGTTTCGCCAGAGCTGTCACGAAACTGATTGAATGCAGAAATATTGTAAACCCGACTCGTGTTGATGTCAAACTTCCCGGCGCCTTTTCGCTTTTAGAGTCATGGCAGTTTTGTTTGGAAGCTACACACTGAGTCTACTGTATACATCTTGATTCGGTGTCTGTATAAATTTCAATAGGTATTTTTATTTTCACGTGTAGAACCTCGCGCCATCTGAATTGAATGATTTATTTCCCGGAATTCTACTACAGAATTTCGTCTCCGGTATACAAAAGAACTATCAAATAAAATCCTATGTGCTTTCCCGCATATATGTGCATGGAAAAATACTAAATTATCCGCAAACCAGATAAATCCTACCTCAACAAATTCACTGCGGCCGGAAATGGGAAGCGCTGTGATATATAAAACAACATTGATAATTTCACCTTGGGATGGAGAGAAATAGCTTAAATCAATTCTATATCCCACTGCAGGTATCCTTAAACGCACGTTTGAAGCAAAATAGATTTTAAACCAACCATATAAAGCACAACAAGAAATACACGGCAAAGGACACTGATATCCTGACACGTACGGCATGTGAAATCAATTTTATTCAGTCCCGTTTATAATATTCTCTGAAGGACTGTTCCGTCAAAGCTGGCAAACTTTTATCTTTGCCTTTGCGTCCATATCAAAAATGTGTACTTCCTTTGCCATACAACGTCCTTTCCACATAACAGGGTACACAAATTGCAATAGATACTGTGTCACTCTCATCGCCGGTACCTTCGCGTCCCATCGTCAACATGTGGTCATGTTACGGGCAGCAACAAACGTTCTTGAAAGAAATTTAAGAGACTTGTAGCAGACTTGTAGACGATAAAATAAGGTGGAATTCATAAATACATCTTACACAATAGAAAAACGAGGATAGGAGGCAGATTTACACGTCCGATTACCAAATGGAAGACACTTTCCTTCACAACTCCAATATGGCGCATCGCGTAAATTTCGCGAGGTCAACACACTTTCGTCTCTAACTTTTGATTGGCGCATAGAACAATGCCCAAACTTGGCCGAGAGCTAAAGAATAGGGGCATGGGGTAGACAATGCCAAAAAAGGTTTTTTATTTCTCTTTTTTCGTCGTTTTTTTCGCAATTTTTCGATCTTGACCAATCAAATTTGTCCATTTAATTGAAATTAATAATTAAGACTTTACACCTTTTAATCGATTTTGCATTTGGCCTGCCTAGTTTTTACACGGATCATTACTTAATATATATAGTATGGCAGGAATAGTAGAATCAAGACAATAAATTTACTTGTTTACAAAAACAAGACAAGCTATTAAAAGAATGTCAAATGTCTTTCAAGATCTCAAGACTTAGTTAATTTATTAAAAAAGACATGCTATGGATACCTTTGTCCATAAATTGCAAATTACATGTCACATAAAGTTTCTGTTTGCAAAAATTAAAAAGTTCCAGTTCCATGTTTTTACGTTCGCCTTTGGCTGCCTGGTTTCATATCAAACTGCCTTCAAAATGCACGAAATGCAGTCTCAGACAACCTAATTTTCCAAAATTTGCCGGGAGACCCCCCTTAAAACACTTGCACCATCGCCGTACCAGAGATTGCACCTTCTGCGCACTTATAGACCCCGACCCGATACAAAATGTTCATAGGGCATAGGGATACAGTAGGTAGTATCACTAGGGCAGGGTTTATTCAATTTTGCTTCAGTTTAAAAATGCTCACACTAGTGTCACAGTATGGGAGGTATTAGCTGTGGGGGGGAGTCATGGTATTTTAGGTCAAACCCAAGGAGAGGGTCAGGTAATTTCATTCCAACTGCTAGAGAGGGTCACATAATTTTCAACGATCAATTTAAAATCTCCACCCCCCCTCCCCCCTGCTAATTTGTGACAAGTCCCTTACTATCGGCTAACTCGAACCCCCGCTATCTTGAACTATTTTTTGCTTCCCTTGGGAGTTTGAGTTAGCGGGGTTCTACTGTATATGGATGTATAGCATTTAAAAATTAAAATATTAAAGAGTGTCTGTAGTAGAGTACCTTTCCTGGTTGATTTTGTATGTTAATTGCTTGAGTTTTGTAGCCTTGTTCATTCTGCATACAGACCAAGTGTGAGTCTGCCTGTAGGCTGAAGTTAGCTCCCAAGGCCATGACATGCTCATCTGTAGCATTAAGAATCTTCACTACCTGGCATAACAATAAAACCAAACATTTGAACACTCCTTTTATGAAAAAAAGACAAGTTGTTTTACCATCAATTTCACTGTTATGCGACCGTTTCAGGGGGGGGCCGAATACTGCTGAAATTTTCGTATATGAATCATCCAACAAAATATGACGTCACATCCGGTAATAATTGCCCGAAGAGTCGTTTTCGCGAACTACCGAAATCAAGTTTCGAATAGACATGATTTCTTCGTTTTTTTGAACCTATGGTTTGGTTGAATTTTATACTATGGACATAAAGAAGTTGCAGAGATATTGCTTCGACTATTTCAGCAAAGATTTCGGCAAAAGAGAGAGGTTAGTATTGTTTTGAAGGCAAGTAACACGACGCGAAGTGCCGTGTCATGGCGGATATTTCCCGTTCTCAAAACAAGTGGCGTTCCATCTTTTGGCTCTAATAGTTCCTGGTTCTGTGATAACATCGATTTCTATAGCCCACTCGATTTACAGCAACATGGATGAAACATTGGTGGTCATAGTATGCAGTGTATACTCCGGGAAGGTAATTAGCACTCGCCGTAAAGTGTTGGAGGTCGATGTTGTTGCTCTTGACCCGTGTGTGTTTAATTGAAGACACAAGCGAAATCTTATACTGAAGGTTGTTATTTTCTTTTTCTACATCTCCTTGTTGAAGATTGTTGTTTCCAGTAAGACACAATACATGTATGCCCATGTATATTCCGGATTCAGTCGCTTTGTTCCGTGAATTAATTTTAATTATCATGATCAAAGAAACAACCATTGAATCCGAATTATTATTCGAATCATGTTCTTAGCATCATGACCATTTACTTACAATTCTACTGTACAAAGTAGATCCTTAAGTTTAAACAGTTTTGAATTATCAAACCCTTGATAGGGTCGGTCAGTATAAAATACAGACTGCAGATTGACTGCCAAGTCTGCATGTTTTCAGATAATTTGCAGGCTTTTAAAAGAACTAGGCATAGAAATATGTAGGTATAAATATTAAAATGCCACGAGTACATTTTAGAAGGGTTTATGAAATCTTCCATGGGTTTCAAAAGTGTGTGGTGTATCCACAGGTTTTTTTTTTTCAACTTTTGATATTGGCCAGTTAATTAGCAAAAATCTACACTGCAGCTGGAAAGAGCTGAGTGACCTCAGGCCATTTTACTAATTTCAAGGTTTGCTAAACTGGACATATCAAAAGTTGAAAAAACCGTTGGAAGGGTCTATTGGCATGCGATCATAGTCTTTGGCGTATACTGACATGTAATCAAGGCAGTAGTTGGAGTAATCTTATAACAGACTTGGCTTCTTGGAGCAGGGGACTCTATATATAAGCCTGCTCACAGGGTACTTTGGTGTGGCATGTACATGGAATGCACCTGCTGGTAAAACAAAAACTGCAGACTGACCATAATTTTATTGCTAATTATATTACTACTGCAAAATCCTATTCAAGCAACTATCCAATTATTTCCCAAATTGGACAGCGCAAGTTTCCAATGCACAATATAATCAACACGTAATACGACTACATACTGTCCAATTTGGGAAATAATTGGATTCAAAAAATTCCTTGGACTGCCAAATTGGACTCGGCGTATTTACGGCCTCATCCAATTAAGCAGTCCTCGGAAATTTAATCATCCAATTATTTCCCAAATTGTACAGTACGTGTATAGTCCTGTTACATGTACAAACCTGTCTCTTTGTCTAAATTATATGTGAGTAATGTGACATACATGTACATGTATTTTAAATTTTGAACTTATCCAGTATATATATTAGTGTCATGCAATCACCTTCCGAGTTCATTGGTCTTTAAAAAAATGTCAACATTAAAATGCTAATATTATTTTGTTCTGAATAAAAAGTAAAGGAACAAAACTGTTCTGTCTTAATAAAAATAACCAAGGTGATAGAATATTATAAGCCTTCATACTCGCAATAATAACTGGAGTTATATGATATAAAAATTATTAATGACCAGTTTGTACCAAAGTGAACATTTTGTGGCCCTAAATGTGGAAATATGTTAATTGTTACCATTACAGGTCTAGCCAGTGCAAGCTAAGCAGGCTCTCTTGTTTTATTAATTTTTTGGTAGGTCAATCCTCCATATGTGCATGCAGCACTATGCTAAATACTGCCGTTGTAAATACCAGAATGTCAATTTAAGGAGTATGAATGAGACCGGTGTATGAATGAGTCAGCTCATTCTGATTGGCTTGACTGCTTACACAGCTCTAACCTGAGTATCAAGCTAATTCCTTAGAGTGCGGGATGGGGGTTCGGAGAGGAGGGAGATGGAGAGAAGATCACTGAGGTTTTTGAACTTCAGAATTTATGTTATTGAAGGCACTTTGATCTTTGCAGTGTCATTTTTAAAGTTTGATCATTGAGTTATACATGTAATACATAAATATAGTTAACTACTTTTTTTATTTATTTGTTGTTGTCTGTATTGCAGACTGATTTTAATAACATCAATATTTTATTTTTTAACATAAATATTTTTTTCAATATTTTAAATTGTGATTTAGCTAGTTCAATAATATTCTACTTTTGTCGAGTCAATGTAAATCAAGTTTTAATTACTCTAAATGGTGATACTAAATCAATTGTGCCCCTAGACTTTTTGGAGGTTTGCAGGTTATACAGGAGCATCTAATTAATTTAGCTAGCTTAACTAGGCTAGTTTAAACCCTGATTAACTAAACATTAATACAGACAATAAAACACACTATAACAATAAGGTAATTGCGCTGTGGTCATTGTTATAAATAATATATTATCAATAGAGTCAGTAGACTTTTCCTCATAAGCTGTCTTGTCAACTGATGTCCAGGGGGGTTGGGAGAGGATACTCCCATCATATATGGCCTATACGGGATGTGTCACTAAATAGGGTATGAGTTTTCGACCTAGATTCATAAACAGGGCTATGGGTTTTTGACTCAATGCTATCATAGACAGGGTACATTGGTGCCCTTCAGTCACAAGGAATTATTTTCCCCGACAATTTCTGCAGGCCTGGCTGCCATCCAACCTTGTGTCCGACAAAATGATATCAATGTTGAAAAACAGATCACTTTCGGGAATCAAATGCTCAAATAAATACCTTCTTCCGTAAATACATGTCATCAACAGGGTAGGGTAAGTGGAAATTTTTTGTCATAAACAGGGTCAGGGTTTGACAGCCTGGGCGGCACACCCCCACTCAAACTTTGGTTGAGAACCCGCCCCCACCCCGGGTCAAGATGAAAAATAGCCCTTTTTTACTATCAGCAAATATGTATCAAGACTTTCTTTTTTCAAATCGTTTTCTCATTTTTTTTCTTGGGCTGTTAAGTCTTGTGCATATCTCGTCTAATCAGTTAGGGGAAACAGGAAACATACATTTTCTGAAAAGAAAACAAAAAGAAAATGACAACTTTTACCTATACACAATCCTCAAATTGCTTACCCTTCTTGGCTCTAAAAATCCCCTTTCCCCCTCCCACTGTTATTTTATAAGAATATAGGGGATAATAATGATTACAGTGGAAGACACTTGTTAATACGGACACCCGCTTATTACGGACAGTTTTGTTTGTCCTGATGACACATATTTTCTCTTATATCAGCCCGGTTATACGAACACCCGGATAATATGGCACTTTTTCATGTCCCTTTGGTGTCCGTATGAAACCGGGTTCCACTGTACTATTATGTCATGTCTCTCACAGTGCAGTTGGGGGATGCACTGGCTAAAAAACACCTGCTAGGCAGCAGACAACCAGTCCCAATGAGCCTTATAAGCCTAGTAGCATGATAGAAATATCTGCATGATGTGGGCAGAGGCCAGGACTGCTGTTTTCTGGATCCTGTCGCTGCGGCATTTGTATGCATTGTTGATGCCCAGATGTTGGAGGGATTTATTGAGTATACTATTACTGTATCTCATGCATCCCAGCTGGGCTCCAACAATGATATGGGAATGATAGAAGTCTTTTTCTGCCACAGTCGAGAGAGTTCCAAGATCTAGACCAGGTCTTAATATAACTATTATTGAGGGTAATTATTATAATAATAAACTTTATTTTTGTGTCAAGGGAAAATCTAGCCCCCTGCAGTATTTAGTCATTTTGCCATAATTACATATTATTTACCCCATAAAGGGTTTGATAAATTTTTGGATCTACTTTGTACAGCAGAAAAAGTAAATGGTCATGATGCTAAGACATGATTCGAATAATAATTCGGATTCAATGGTTGTTTCTTTGATCATGATAATTAAAATTAATTCACGGAACAAAAGCGACTGAATCCGGAATATACATGGGCATACATGTATTGTGTCTTACTGGAAACAACAATCTTCAACAAGGAGATGTAGAAAAGAAAATAACAACCTTCAGTATAAGATTTCGCTTGTGTCTTCAATTAAACACACACGGGTCAAGAGCAACAACATCGACCTCCAACACTTTACGGCGAGTGCTAATTACCTTCCCGGAGTATACACTGCATACTATGACCACCAATGTTTCATCCATGTTGCTGTAAATCGAGTGGGCTATAGAAATCGATGTTATCACAGACCAGGAAACTATTAGAGCCAAAAGATGGAACGCCACTTGTTTTGAGAACGGGAAATATCCGCCATGACACGGCACTTCGCGTTGTGTTATTTGCCTTCAAAACAATACTAAACCTTTCTCTTTTGCCGAAACCTTTGCTGAAAAAGTCGAAGCAATATCTCTGCAACTTCTTTTATATCCATAGTATAAAATTCAACCAAACCATAGGTTTCAAAAAAACGAAGAAATCATGTCGATTCGAAACTTGATTTCGGTAGTCGCGAAAACGACTCTTCGAGGCAATTTTTACCGGATGTGACGTCATATTTTGTTGGATGATTCATATACAAAAAAGTCCCAGGCGTCGCGGAGTGTTTCTCCCCGCCCCTGGACCGTTTAAATCAAAACTCCTCTGAGCGGTTTGCAAAAGATTTCTGTCAATCATACATGTCATACCTTATATGGAAGTGTTCGATTTTACTGGAAGGAAACACCTTCCACCTAAGGTACATGTATGACTCTGCTCAAAGGAGTTTTGATTTAAACGGTGACGTAACAGTGAAATTGATGGTAAAAGCTGTCCCGCAACACAGTTGAGCAATTCTTCTATCTAGGCAGCATTATGACAAATTAATGATGCCTGGACGCTGAAATCACACAGGGATTGCAAAAGCCAGTCCAACCATTAGGCACCTGAACAAAGTCTCTGAGATGATCACGGCATCTCACTGGGCACCAAGCTACAGGTCTATAGGGCTGTTGTCCTCTCATCCTTACTATATGGCTGTGAAACCTGGACACTATATCACCATCAAATTAGTCAGCTGGATGCTTTCCACATGCACTGTCTTCATAGCCTGCATGGCAGACATAGAAAGGGGAGGGAGGGGGTGAGCGCGAAGCCGATCACCGATCCCCACTCGTGCCCAAACGCCCCTCCTCCTTCCCCTTTCAACGCCTGCCATGCAGGCAGGCTACTGTCTTCGTTGTCTGTGCTGTGTCAAGTGGCAAGACCACATCTTAAACATTGAGATCCTGGAGAGATGCGAGACCACCGGGATTGGCACTATGCTTCTCAAAGCCCAGTTTCGTCAGGGAGGTGCAGGCTGACAGAATTCTCAAGGCCCTGTTCTACGGCCAGTTAAAAGAAGGGGCACATTCCAATAAAACAAAATATGGCCAGGACTGTACATACAGACTGTGTGCCTGCCATGATTAATAATTTGAATATATGATATTCTTATTTACCTCGTCGTATCTGTCTTGTGGTAATCTGACTAAAGTCTTTTTCTCTTCCATGTGTATCACAAGTCCTGTTACTCTTGGTAATGTGTACTGGAAATTCTTGAAATCCTAAGGAAAATTTATAATAAAAAATGTATCTATTCTAGTTATTTTCTAGCGTCTTTGCGTGCATTGCGGACCTATGATGCTAGATAATATTATTTAAAAGCTGATTTCCTGGTCATGGGGGTGGTACTTGACCTGCATGTACAAATGTAGTGGCTGGCTGGCAATAATAAAGTCCCTGGATATGTAACCTATGCACCAATCAACATTCAAGTTTTGGATAAACTCACTTTGAATAATGGGCTCTTCACTTGAAGAGTGGAAGTTTAAAATAACGAATGAAATCAAATTTTTATTGTGTCGTTCCAGAAAATATCCATACCCCCCCCCCCCCCCCCCACGGAGGGTCACAGAAATTCCGAGGGGTAGGGGGGTCTAAAAGTGATAAATTTCGAAGGGGAGGGGGTACACAAAAGAGTTTTCTTTCCAGAGGGTTTCCTTTCTGAACAAGCACATCAAAATTCGTAAGAAATACTTACGTACTTTGTCTCTATTATCGGAGAATGAAACAAAGCCAAATCAAACGTTCTGACCATTGAAATAATCCCAAACATCTTGTTCTTTCATGCATCTTTTATTTTTTTTAGTTTACCGCCTCTCAAAAAACTGTCTCTAGAAGTTGCAAGCACGAACCTCCGAACTGAACCGTATCAAAATGGCCGACCAAAACTCCTTCCCAGCCCCTGACCGTTGTTTCTTGGAAAAGCAGGTTGCTCAGCTTTGTTACGAAATGCGAACGATTCCTTCGTCGAGTAAGCGCTAGCATGGCAAAATCTCTTGAAAACAAAAACATAATCAGACTTCAAGACAAGTAAGTTAAATTTTTGATTGGAAAGAAAGATATTATCTTTTTTTTTGGATAAATTTGCGATTCACGTTCATTGTTTGTTCTTTCGGTAAGTGTGTTAAGTAGCCGTGTGCGTGTTGATGAAAGTGATCGAAATAAATGTTGCGCTAACTGGTAAGCTTTTGTCGCTATTTTTCAAGTATAAAAGGGTTTTCAATTTCCAGGGGGTAGGGGATTTTCAGATTAAAACTCATGGAAAATCCGGAGGGTAGGGGGGGTCAAACACCCGCTGGAATGGAATTCCGAAGGGTGGGGGTCCAAAACAAAATAACCCTCCGTGGGGGGTATGGATATTTTCTGGAATGACACATTGATGATTTCATTACTTGACCTGTTTTAACTGTAAATTGGAAAGCAAATGAGCAACACACTAGGCAAGTAAATTTCACAGACATCTGGACATGCCAGCAGGCTGTTTAGCCAGAATTTGAAAAGCCAGAATTTCAAAATAGAATTGAAAAGTGGGTGTCCTGGAGGCATGTTCCCCATTGGTGCATTTTTCATTCATTTTCTCTGAGGATTGGGCATCGTCAGGACACCCAGACACACTTCTGGCTAAAAGCTTGCATGCCGGATGTCAGCAATTTCAAAACACTGCCGCAGTAGCAGGAACACCTGGCAATTTTCCGCTAATCACTGTGATGAGGCTATAAAATTGCCTAGTGTGTCACTGGCTTAGGTACATGTATACATACTGCTAACAGGTTTCATGATTGTGTGTCCAACTTCACTATACACTGATGATCTGTTCCTTGAACTGAACAGTGGACAGGGATAATCTAAAATCAAAACAAACACCTCAGTCAGGATTGATCTCTCTCAGGGGCTTCCCTGCATCAATGTGGCCCAGGTTCGATTCCCGGTCGGGAGCCATGTGTGGGTTGAAGTTTGTTGTTGGTTCTCATTGTTGCTCCAAGGGTTTATCTCTGCATACTCCAACTTTCCTCCCTCCACATAACAGGGGCACCCAACGACACAATTTTCCTGTAGGTGTCGGAACGTCATTTTTCGTTATAATTGTGCTTTTTGTGCTGTTTAATGGCTTATTTTCAAACGCTAAGAAAAACGTATCTTTTCGGAATACGTTAGCCAAACTTTCAAACTTCAGAAAATTTTAGGGATTGAATTCTTATTACCCGAAAGTTACAAGCTGCTTTTGCCTTTCCGAAAATTCTAGCTGAACCTATTTTTGTACCCAAAACGACATTTTATCTCTCCGAAAACAAAAGGCATTAATTTTCCCATATTTAGAAAGTTTGAGATGGACTTTCCCTAACCGAATATCCGAGGCGATTATAGGCCCTTCCGAACAGATATTCCACCGAAACGATCCGTTTGGGTGCCCCTGACATAAAGACAACATTCTAAAATTACAATTTAATCTGGAATCCGAATGTCCTTGTGTGGACTGTATCTGTATAATAAACCTACAGTAACTCTGTCATTGAGATACATGTAGCAAAATAATTACATTTAACTAATTTTGTTACATAAAACCAGCACTCAAAAAATTATAAAACTTACATCTGAACTCAGCTCCAAGTCTTAACTGAAGTCTCAAAGGAAACAACTGAGCCCATGGCGTACTCCATACGTTTTATCAACACTCCTACCACATAAGGGATAGAGGGCCACAGGGATGTTCTTGAGACACTAGAAACATTTACAAAGATAGCAGTCAAGGCCATCACTTATTGTGATCTTGCAGAGTGGGCAAATCATGTCCGTTTCAACAAGTGAACTGAACAATTTACCATCAAAATGAAGCGTGGTCATTACAAAAGGGGTTCTTAAAAGAAAATGACTGACAGAACTTTAATTTGGGGACAAAATAAAGTGGTTGTATTGAACGAGGGTGGTCAAAGGCAGGGTTCCACTGTATTACAATACCGGCATTAGTTTTCAACTTTCCTGGTATTTTGGTCTTCAACCCATACCTGAAATGATGCTTCATATACAGAAACCCTGCATTGTCACTGCTGCCAAGAAAGGGTTGACCAAAAATTGTGTATCCAAGTTCTGACACTGTGTGACCTGACATCAAAAGACAAAATCTCAATTAATGAATTATTGGCGGTCTGGGTTTGAGTGCTGGCTGGGATCACTGTGTTGTGTTCTTGGGCAAGACACTTAACTCTCACAGTGCCTCTCTCCACCCAGGAGTATAAATGGATACACCGGTGAACTATTAGCTATAAGGGTAAACCTGTCAAATTACTGGGGAAGTAGCAATACTCCTAGTCAACGTCGTGCTATGAAAAACTGGGATAAGTAGTAATGAATAACTTTTCCCCAGTACATGTAGATGGCAAGTCAACAACACAAACAGAAAGATCCAGTCCAGAATGCTTACATACCTTAAGAAAAGTTATAAAATCTCTTAACAGTTATGATTTTACCTTGCTTGGCATATGCAAAAGCTGTGTTAAAATGTGAGAGGACATCCTTTGCGAAGCATAGTCTCCTTACGAAGACACTCCAACAAAACCACCTGCAAACATTCAAATGTAAATCAACAGCAAAAATAAGCGGGATTAGAACTGACCTTGTCCAGTTTTAGTACCCAGATGACAGAGGTTACTCGTCAAAGTGAGCAAACAAGTTACGCTAATCGTTGGAACAACTAATACTGTAAAAACTCTATTAAGCTCCCAGTCCGGGGTGCTTATATAATTTCAGGCCCCAAAAGGGGGGGGAGGGGGGGGGGGGGGGGGGAGGGGGCTTATTAGAGAGGGGCTTAAATTATAGAGGGGGGCCTTATTACGAATCATACATTTTCAAGAAGATTCACATTAATTTTCTCAAAATTTATTATTACACCACTAACTAAAACAGCTCAAACAAGAAATGGTTTAGTACAAAGTGACTGAAAAGCCAGAAAATATTGCTGAAATGTCATTTACATCAGCCTGACGGAAATCAATTCTGATTTAACATTTACCTCTAACGGAAAAGGGGGGGGGGGGGGAGGGAGGGCTAAATAGAGCTTTTACGGTACATGTATCTATGCAATTACCATTTCCTCTTGGTTAGGCAGCTCCCATTCCTTCTTCACAAAACACCAA
Organism: Desmophyllum pertusum; assembly: GCA_029204205.1. Lineage (NCBI taxonomy): Eukaryota > Metazoa > Cnidaria > Anthozoa > Scleractinia > Caryophylliidae > Desmophyllum > Desmophyllum pertusum. Next base: position 415,888 of record MU827315.1, read on the forward strand.
CATTTACGCTTCACACAGCAGCTCACTGGAACAAAATGCACACTAACATATTTATCCTGGCATAATTTGATGACTTTTCGTTTCAAGATTGGTCAAACTGTTTAACTAGCCTACAATGTATTAATTTGTCTTTTTGGATGCCTGTTTATTATTTTGAATGAAGCTGCTGTAAAATGTCTTTATGAGTGACATTTTTTGTATATGACTATGAGCATATCAAATGTTTAACAAATAAAATATTTATTAATTTATATCAGTCTGCATTTTTCACTGAGATCAATCAGTAAAAAATGTTGCCATTTTCAGTTTGCATAACTCATTTTTCTAAATGATTGTTATGGCAAGCTGACAAAATGTGGAAGAGGTCCACATGAAATTTGGACTTTCTAGCATCTACACAAAGGGGAGACAACAAGACTTAATGCCACTGTAGAAACAAGAGATAAGTGCCCAGGGCTGTCATTAGTAGCCGGCAACCAGCTATTATATTTTATTTATGACTGGCAAAGTTCTGCAGTGAAGATAGCTGGCTACTCAAGTTTGAAAATGACTTAAAAAAAGACAACAGCTACGGCAGGCTATCTGGAGTATTTGACCAGCTACTTTCCTTGTGTAGCCGGCTGCTTCAAAGCTTTAAAGGGACACTGTCCTCATTTTAGCATGATTTTGGGATGTGCAGAAACATATCTAGATCATAGGAAGTTTGAACAATAATGGTTTGATTCTGTAGAATAGCACTCGAGAAATGACAGGAACCCATTAGGAAGTGAGGATGACTAACGATAGCGAGGATGGAAATGGATTGCAAATTATGGATTTTTGAAAAAACGACAGGATGTCAGTTTTTCAAAGTTTCAAGTTTGGCTCGGAAATCTTTGAAATTTTTGCAAAAATTGTTGTTGCAAGATGGAATTTCTTGAAGAAATTGCTTTTATCACTTAGTTATAGTTTATTAAGTCCTTATTTCATAGATTTAGGGACCATTTCGTGCATTTATAACAGTTTTGAGCAAATACGTCGGGACAGTGTCCCTTTAATGACAGCCCTGAGTGCCACTAGGCTTCAGAAAGACATTACTTTGTTTCATTTAACATTGACAGACTTACATTTCACTATACTGACTTTGACCACCAAGTTTTTATTCAGTAAGAATACAAACAGTTTCATGAAGGACCTGTTAAAGAAAAAAAAATGTCACTGACTATAGGAAAGTACAGTCAAAACTCCGCTAACGCTTACGGGAGGTTCGACTGTAGTTGTTAAAAGCCAATGATGGTTCACATAACTGCTCATTGTTGGGAGACTACAGTACATCAAAAGGATATTTTGTAATCATGTTTATTTTGCTGTTATTCTTCATGATCCACCTGATTTGCGGACCGGCACTAAGCTACTACTGTATGTTACATGTAACTAGTCACACAATTTTTGTTGCAACACAAGTTGAAGAGTTTTTACCATTAGTTTTAAAAGTGTGTGACACTACTGTATATAGTTGTTTTCTAGTGTGACTGGCTTTTCTACTTTTATTATTATTAATAGTACAGTTGAACCTGCGCTAACAGACACCTCCCATAGGCGCACACCTCCTGTAAGCGAACACTAATAAGTCTTGGGTCCCAGTCACATACAAACACTACATTTTTAACCTCGCATAAGCAGATACCTCTCTTTAATAAGAGGACACTTTTTCTGGTCCCAAGGGAGACCACTTATGGGAGGTTAAAAAGAGAAACATTTTTTGAGTGTTGCCACCATAAATCAGATTAAACCAAAATGACTAAGCTTTGCACCTTTCAGCTGATACATAACTTCTGCAGGATCAGGCCTCTCTTGAATAGATATCTCTGAAATATAACAATGAACAGTTACTCACGGAAGTAAGAACCTTGAATCTGTCTGTCCCCAGTATTTGCACACCAGAGGTTCATTTGAGGTCGGTTTTTGAAGGAGTTAGATTATACAGGACAACTCTACCTTATGGTCATCTCGTTAATCTGGCCAGCTCACTATTAAGTACGTCAGCCATCGTCGTTTGGTCCAAACAAAAGCTTTGTCATTTTCTTATTTAAGAACCCCATTAATTTTGCCACACCATCAATATATGACCTGATTTTGGTGGCTCATTGGAGGCCCAATAATTATTGGTGGTCTCGTTTCCACTGAATTATTATGAAGTAAAAATTTTTATACCTTCATTTACAACTTTCAATACTGGAGGCAGTGCAGTTATGTTCTTGTGGCAACAGAGATCGTACATTGTCGACATCCAATCGAAACAGACAGTCACTATCATCTGAGAGAGCAGGGGATGTCGGCGTGGATAACGGAGTCCCAACTGCATCAGTGAATGGCTCAACAGGGAGCTGTAATGGAGGAAGAACTGGGGCTAGGGAGGTCTGTTCTGTGGTGAGATCCACTCCTACAAGTAGACAATAATGGATTTTTTTTCTTCTTACAAATCTCTGATGAGTATCTCCATCAATAATGAGTGAATGTGTAAGCAATGCTCAAGCGACTAATAGCATTTGGAGGGGGAGGGGAAATACACTTGATTGGTTGGGTCAGTCGCCATGGGCTGTAAACATTAATTTATGCATATTAATTTTTGCATTCACGAGTTGGCATAGGAGTCTTGGTATATACACATATTTCAATTAACGTTGTCGGATAGAAGCGTAAAGCCTACAAGACAAGACCGAATAGCAGTCTGGGTATTCATTACAATTTGCATATCGGTGAAAAAGAAATCTACAAGTTTTTATTTCGCACGTGATGTATTTGGTTTGCCCCGAATTAGATAATTTGTTTCTCCTTGGGTTTTTTTTCACTAGCTGATTCTGCTAAAAATTAGTTTGGCTGAAAGTACTTACATGTACTTCTACAGGTTTAAAACAAAAAGGAAACGGTAGAAATAATGTTTTTCATGTTACTTCTCATTAGTATTCGGTGCGTGCAGCAGTTTTCTACGTTTACCCATGCTACCTTTCGGTCTTGTCTTGCGGGCTTTTAAAAACATTTCTATCCGACAACGTTAATTGAAATAGGTGTATATAGAAGTTCCCCAGGCTTAATGTTCATTCAAAAAGTTTCAAAGTCAGTGACAACAAATTACATGAAATATTGAAATCCCTGTTTATACCTGTGCCTGAAAAATCTGTTTCATCATCATCTCTGAAAGCCTCGGCACCTACTGCGATATCTGGCTGGTCGTCTGACAACTCTTCCTCTTCATCTTCATCTTCATCTTCTTCTAAAACATCTTCTAGGAGCAAAGTCTTGTGGCACACTGTCAAAATCACTTGTGAGGTTCTCGTTGTTTTGATTTTCTGTCACCTCTAATAATGCCTGGGCTAAAACAGAACCATATATAATCACTTAGTTACACACAGGAACTGAAATGCTATGAATGGACTAACTTAAACCTTTGAAAGCTGATGAGTTAGTTGATAAAGTGTATAATATGAAATCATTTTCTCAATCTGTTTTTGTTAACTCAGAATTATATAAAAACAATTTTAAGCGCTAAAGGTAGAAAAAACACTAAAGAGGTGATAATAAACCAAACAGGAACAACGATGGTTGAGGATGGAGAAGATTAAGACTAATCGGGCAATTTTTTCAAGATGCGCCAACTGTGACATAGCTCAGCGACTTTAACCCATACCCTAAATGGAGTCAGTGACGCATAATACATTGTACATGTACCTGAAATGACCCAATTATTGTTGTTCATTGAAAATCATTGTTATTGGCATGAAATTTTCTACAAAAGATTCCATACACTGTACATGTACTATTGCATCACAAAATGATGGGTTCGTTTGTCAGTGAAAATAATGTTGTCACTTGATTACCTCTCAACAGGGCATTACAACACACTTGGCAAACACGACCTTCCTTGTTGTCCATGTATGGTAACAAGAACTTCATGTTGCAGCATGACGAGCATAAAGCCTGCAATAAAAATCAAACCTGCATAAAGTTTTCTTCTCTAAGTCAGTTGTCAGTCCAGGGACATTTTGTTGACCGGACAAGAAGACATGCAGTCTCGTCGGATAATTTTTTCCCCATGGTTAACTCTGGAAAGATTTTCTGTTTCATATTACAGTTGACTCCCAATAACTTGAACCTTCAAGGGAAATTGAAAAACGTACGAGTTATCAGGAGTTATTGAGGGCTCGAGTTAATTCAGGAGTCAACTGTAATAATTATTACAGTTGACTTCTCAGTCCTGAATTATTGTAGCAGAACTACCCGTCAGTGTGTACATCAGGCCGGACTAAGCTTTGTACTTTTGGTTTTCACATTATGTTTTAAAACTGTATGTTTAATTTAAAAAGGTGGCTATAGTATGGGCACATGGCAGTTTAGTGCAACACACATATTGTGAACCTACATGTGTACATAATATACAACTTCGTTCCCAGGGTCTCTCATCTAGAGACACTGGGAACGAGGTTGCATTAATATACAGCATACCTTGAAATCACTCTTTCCTATTATTAAATTAAAAGTACCAGGTTATATTACTTACTGTACCTTTCCACAAGCTCTGCAGTGATGTCTTCTCTTGATAACACTGAACTTCACTCCACAATTCATACAGTGTGTAGCTACAGCATCAGGAACCCAAATGGGTGGCACACTGCCCAGGCATGCTTCTCCTGAACTAATGCGCCGAGCTTCTAATGACCCTTGAGACTGAACTGTCATGGTTAAGACAGGTGATTGTGCACCTTCATCCAGTCCAGTTTAAGAACGCCTGAGTACCTGTGTCAAAGCCATCCTGTTCTTCTGAAACAAGATCAGAGGCTGTAGCACTGTACTCATCTTGGAAACCAAGACGTTCATCCCCAGCTTGCTCCTCATAAATATCTTGCGTTTCACTATCAGGAGGTTGATTAGCCTCGGCAAAAGAAGTTTTACCTGTCATCGGCAATTGAAACACTGGATGTTCCAGGTTGGTCAAGACTGACAGTCTGTGACTGCAGATCTTGTAATGTTGAATCTACCTCATGACTGTTGACATCTTGATACTGAGAACTGCTGCAAGCCATATCTCGTCCAGGAGACTCTTTAGGCTCTGACGTTGAATAAGCTAATCCATGAGTGTCGTACTGGCTAATCTCATCAACTCCATGACTGTTGACATCTTGATACTGAGAACTGCTGTTAACCATATCTTGTTCAGGAGTCTCATTAGGCTCTGTTGAATAAGCTAAACCATGAGTGTCGCACTGGCTAATCTCATCAACTCCATGACTGTTGACATCTTGATACTGAGAACTGCTGTTAACCACATCTTGTTCTGGAGTCTCGTTTTGCTCTGACGTTGAATAAAGTAATCCAGGAGTGTCATACTGCCTAATCTCATCAACTTCCGACTGTTTCTGTGTTGTGCTCATGTTCATTCCTACCCACATGCCACGTCTCTTGATCTGTAGCACTGCTTGCTATCTGTGCAGAGTGTAAAACTGAGACATCATTTGCACTACAAATTTGTTCTTCCACACTGCCAATAACGTTTCTTTCAGCCTCGTGACTGTCTGATACACCAGCATCAGTCTCAAAAGTCACCACCATGGCTTCTTCATTAAGCAACTCAAGGTTGTGGTTCACGCGCTTTTCATCATCCACGTCAAAGTGCCCAGAAGTAATATTCTCAAATGTGTTCTGAGCATTATTGCAGCATGTGCTGCCATTGTATGTGTAACCTATGTTCGCCACATTTTCTTCACGTTCGTCGCTAACATTCTTGTCAACAAGACTTTGTGTATTTTGGTTTGTAATAGCTTCAGCTGCTTGTATTACTCCATTTATACTACCATTGTCACTGTCACTATCGCTCTTGACATCCAAAGGGCAGTGATCAGATCCTTGATCAGACAACACTTCTTCCTGGATACAAGGAAATGCTGCTTGAAAGCTCCGTCTTGTTACCTGTTTCCTGTCTGTAGCTGATGCACCAAACGTCACCTGCTGTTCTGGTTTGGGTTCTAAATAAGAATTAAAGGGGCAGTGTCACCAAGATTTAGTACTGCTCAAACGTCCTAGAAGAAGTGTTAATAGCAATGAAAATCCACTAATAGTGGCTTGGTCTTGCTAAAAGTTACTCTACTAGTAAAGAAAAACTGTTAAAAAATTTATTTGACTAAGGACGGGTAGGAAGTGGAATGAAACTTGAAAAAGTCAGGCCAACGTTTTCAAGTTTTACGGTGTTCTTGGGGAAAAAAGCTCAAAATCAATTATTCTGGTTTGTTCCCACCTCAGGAGAATCTTGTTGTTCAGGAGCTATTTTGTGCATGAGCGAGTGCAACTTCATAATTCAAGCATAGTTTACACAAAAACTTGGGAGAATTCTCATGATACTGCCCCTTTAAGGAAAATTAAGTTGGGGTTTGTTGTGATAAAGCACATAACATCAGAAGATTTTATTATTTTCTTCCTTGATCTCTTCAAATCTTCCACTCACAATTCACATACATCATAACAGTATTTTTGTTGTTTTTGTTTTCTGCCGCTACATACATGTAACTGTACATAATGTTTGCCTATTTATCATAATTTCATAGTCATTCTGTGTTGTGTGATAGCAATTATTACAAGTGGCCACCATTACAGACAGAACACTGTGAAAACGTACGGTTTTATTTACATTTTATCACTTAAAGAGGAGGGGGGGGGGGGGGGGCTAATTAGAAGGGGGCTAAATAGAGGACATATGGCACTCAGACTAATAGTACCATCAACAATGATCACAATGACTTTACCCTTCCTGGACACAATTCTCACCTTGTTCTTCTTCTTCAAATTCATCTAACAGCTTATCTAAATCCACTGGAACAAATGCACTGGCCATGCTGCAAACACACATTTCACCAGTTACGTAGTCCTCCTCCTCCCCTCAACACCAGGGAGGGTACTATTAGTGACGCGTGGAGGTGCAAAGGTCTTTTCTGGGTTAAACTTTGAAATTAGCAATTTGGGGACTTTTGGGGGTTAGAAATTTTCGGGTGGATTTTGGGGGGTAGAAAGATTTTGGCATGGACCTTTTGGGGTTGACAAAAAGCATACATTATTATTGTAATATTTGAGCTTTTTATTTTATTTTAGGCATTGTATTTCCTATGTATCTATTTCTCTGTCTTGAGTAAATATTAAAAGATTGTATTGCATTGAGTCGACTCACTTTGTGTTAAGCATCATCCCAGACTTTTGTCCAGGCCACACTATACAGTATTAGTACATTCAAATGCAAACTGTATAATGTTACCTCTCTTTGTTACTTAGCTTCAACTTCAAGTACAATAAAGAACAAACCTGAATTAAATTATCTATAATTAAAAACGACGTCGCTCTACATGAATAGACATGAACACACACAGTGTAAGCTTATGTACGACAACAATGGTGTACTGTCATGCAAGGACACGACGTGAGCTTAATTCTACTAAGCTACAAAGGACTTTTTTATTGTAAAGCAATCAATTAAGCTTACTTTTATGCTCTAATACGTTTTTCCCTTTCTTGAATTGATCATAAGGGCTTTAAAATAAACACATGACTTCGATATAGTAGATCAAAATAAGCTTATTTCGATCGCAAGTGCACAAGCTTACCTGTTGCAGGTACAGAAAACTTCCCGTGTGTATCATTTCACATAGCTTTTTCACAAAGCTTACAAAAACAGTAGTTTAACCTTATGTCGCTGCGATAAACACCGTCTTCGTTGCCAAATATCAGATACTCTGTTGATATGTAGCAAACATAAACATATCTTGCTCTTCCTCCTCGACGTTTCGACGTGACGTTGAGCTCTCGTGAGCCAATCAGCGGTTGCTCACAAAGAGTACGTTGTGTACGGTTTAATGAAATGACTCCCCTTTGTATTTTTACGTTATTTTGAGGCGGGAAGTCCTTTTCTTCCTTTCTTCCCGCTTTAAAATAACGTAAAAGGAGGCTCTGCTACCAGGGAAATCAACTGCTAGGTAAATCAAACGAGTTTACATTGGTACCTTCTTGCGACATTTATTCCATAAACACTCAAAATTACTTCATTTTGATCAGGGGCACCCAACGGATCGTTTCGGTGAAATATCTGTTCTGAAGGCCTATAATCGCCTCAGATATTCGGATTAAAGTTTGGAGTTTTCTTTAGAGAAATATCATCCCGAACTTTCTTAACATGGGAAAATTAATGCCTATTATTTTCGGAGAGATAAAAATTTCGTTTTGGGTATAAAAAAAGGTCAGCTAGGATTTTCGGAAAGGAAAAAATCAGCAAGGAAGAGCTGAGGTTTTCGGGAAATGACTAAAAAAGCCCTAATAAATTCGTGAAGTCTAAAGTTCCCCTAGAATGACCGAACAGATATAAATTTTATAGCGCAGCTTAGAATTCATTTATAGATCTTTAAAAGCACACCAGACAGCCTAAAATAGTATAAGCATTTGGGAGAAAACCGCCGTTGGGTGCCCCTGTTTGATTGACTACGTGGAGATTTATATGTTTCTATAGCAAGGCGGAGAGCGCGGGAAAGCGCAAGGTATTATTGATGGGCTTTGTGTTTGTCTGTTTGTTTGTTTGTTTGTTTGTTTGTTGTTTGTTTGTTTGTTTGTTTGTTTGTTTGTTGTTTGATATGAATGTATGTCTCTTTGCCTTTGTTTGTGGGTCTGTTTGTACTAAGTATGAAAAAGAAACAAATAAAAAACGTTAACTGAAAAGATGACAGACATTTATTTTAATTAATGTGATCATCAAATACTTGGATGTCTGTAAATAAATAAGGTTTAAACTCTCATCATACAACTCCAATCGAAGGGTTGAGTGGTCCTATCAATATCCAATATAGGAAATATGTAGACTTTACATTGTACCATCGGTATGAACCTCTACTAACGTCCACCTCGCTATAAAAGACAGGAATTTTCATCCTGACCGTGCGCCGATCCATAAACTTAACTCTTATTGAAACCTCCCTACAACGGCCAGTTTCGAAAGCAATGTAAGCAGTATGTTAATGAGTGTATACAACTGGTTGTGTGACAAGCAAGGAGTAGAGACCAGTAGAGTCTGTGTGACACCAGACAGTACTGTAAGCTCTAAATATTACTTGAATTCTATCTGCTTGTTGCTGTTACCGACGATCATAAGTTGTGTCTATAAAGTGCCTGCTCCTCTACAAATCTCGTAACAAAGTTAGGTATAATGTGACAATTCATTTTCGTGAGAAGGCACAGGAAACAAATAAAATAACGCGTGGAAAATTTGTCCTCTCCATATTACTCTCGTCTTTTCTTCCAATCACACGGAAGTATAATCACCCTTCACTTAAGTATCCCTGGGGATCGTCGACCTCCGGGGATGATTTGAACCGGGGTCCAAATCCGCAAGGAAACCTCCTTTTCTTGTTTTCTTGTGGGGTATACATATATATCCGCAAGCGGATTTGGACCCGGGGGGGAGAGACTCCCAAATAAAAGTGACGGGGGTGATTGCCAGAAATTTTGAAAAGAACCCCTAAAAGGTACCAAAATCTAGTTTTGTGGGTGTGGCTCGAATTCAATTTCACCCCTAAGAGGTACCAATTCTACGACAAAACTAGTCCCTGTCATATATTTTTTACAGCTTAATACCCTAAAGGGTACCGGAATAACTCTAACGGCAGTCATTTTAGATTTTAATTAACACCCTAAGCGGTACCAAACCACAAATTTTAACCCCTAAAAGGTACTGCGATCACCCCCGTCACTTTTATATGGGAGACCCCAGGGATTGGATCTCCGGGGGAAACATTTCCGCTGGTCTCCTTTTCTTGTCAAAACAACTATTTTGCAGAGCCCGTAGCTGTACATGTACATCTTTTTAAAATCAAGTGCACTGTTACTTTGCCAGAAGTTGTGAGGCTGCCAGGATATTTCAATGTTGCTGCAGCATTTTCTGTATAGAAATTAAATTTGGTATCTACTGAATGGAGGTCACTGTTCGATTGTCAAGGAGTGCTTCACAATCCACTCCCTCCGCGCGTCCTGAGGCACAAAATGGTGTGCAACCTGTAAGAAAAAACAACATACGTAAATGCAGAAGATTGTCATACAGTCGAACCCCGATTAAGCGGTCACCCTCGGGCAAATGGCAAGTGGCCGCTTAATCGGGGTTGGCCGCTTAAACAGGGTTTCGTCAGAAATTAGCATAAGGCGTGGTATCAACGTCACTTTATCTGAATACAACACGTTTGGAGGCTCGTGACAAACTGTTGTTTGAATGTTGGTTGAATGTTTTAATCATTCGTCACCTTCTATTTCGGGCTCTTTTTTTTGTCATCAGATTTTTCAAAACAAGGCCAAAACTGCGTGTATTAGATTCTTGGTGGCCGCTTAACAATAGGAAAGCCCTCATCGGGACGGCCAAAAGGTGGCCGCGGCCGTTTAATAGGGGTGGCCGCTTAATAAGGGTTTTATTTACAGTATTATATTGACAATAATTTCGGGACTTTGATAACTGGCCGCTTAACCAGGGGTGGCCGCTTAAAAGGTGACCGCTTAATCGGGGTTGAACTGTAACAACATTTTGCATACAGTTGAACCCCGCTAATTCGAACTCGGTTATTTCGAATTCCCCGCTATCTCGAACTCAAACCCATTCCCTTGTTTTTCAGTCATTTACTATCGGCTATCTCGAACTCAAACCCATTCCCCTTGCCCTTGTTTTTCAGTCATTTACTATCGGTTAATTCGAACCCCCGCTAATTCGAACTATTTTCCGTTTCCCTTGAGAGTTCGAATTAGCGGGGTTCAACTGTATATACAAAATATTAGCTTGAGAAACAAAGACGTATTTTTTTCGGGCGCCAAACTTTTTGCCTCCTTTAAATTCCACATCATTTTTTGGGAAATCGTGAAAATAAAGTTGAAATCGTGAAATACTGTTTCTTTGGCATTCACGAAATTAAGAAACACGCAAAAAGTAGCAGTAGAATAAGATAGCTGTTAGAGCGGTTTTCAATTGAGTGTCGAAAGTAATACGCGTTTGCTTTGTCTTGCTTTACTACGTTCTCTGATTGGTTAAAAAAAAACTCGCGCCACTTTCTTAACCAATCACATGCCAAACTAAAACCAATCGTGGTCATACGCGTTTTCCCGCGCTTTGCGCCGGTTACATGTATTTGCTTCGAGTTTGATTGGTTCCTTGTGTTGTTTTCTTCTGTTGTGATTGGTCAGAATGATTACTTTTGGTTTTGGTTTTACTACACTCAATTGAAAACCGCTCTAAGGATGCCTAGAATATCGCATTTACCTCCGTACTTATTTGTCAAAGGTTGCAGCGGAACTGAAAGCTCATATTTTTAAACTTTTTAACCAGAGAACGATTTTTTAAATTTTTACAATACCTCCGTACTGTTGGCATCTAGCTTGATAGTGTAGTCCAGATCACCTCGGTTGCTTAAACAGTTCTTACTGTTGCTACAATCCACCCTAACAACAACGTCACTGTGAGACTGCAAACAAATACACAGGTCATTTTATAAGCACTGGTGTAACAGACATATCATTCATTTTATTGTGGTCGGGTTAAAAAACAGAAAGTTCCCAGGTCAAATTAAAGCTGCGCTGCTATCGGGGGGGGGGGGGGGGGGGGTTCCATATAAAAGTCACGGGGGTTACGTCATGGATGGCGCATCTTGAAAAAAATGGCCATTTTTTTCAAGTTCGCCGTTCTCAATCCGTCTTAATCTTCTCCATCCTCAACCATCCTTGTTCCTGTTTGGTTTATTATTACCTATTTGGTGTTTTTCTACCTTCGTAAACTATTATTTTGAGGCTTTCTTCAATTTGAAGGTGATTTTACACTTCGCAAAAATGACTTAAATATAATAATAATAATAATAATAATAATAATCGAATATTTATGCAGGATGACCCTTCAGTACAACAGCACTGTTATCAACGGGGTCCTGCTAACTATTTAACAATTATTCCATGAGCCCGCGTTGGATATGAGATGATAACATAACCAATGAGGCGCGCTTCGCGCCGAATTGGTTATAATCATTTCATATCCAACAAGGGCGAATGGAATAATTGTTTTATTAAATACTTCACTAACTTTAGGTTAAACTTCGGTATTATACTTTGTAAAAATTTATAAATCGACTGAGTGATTTTTTCAGTTCGATCTAAATGAAGCATGATTTGAAAACCGCGGCAAAATGTCTGGCGTGGTGTAAGTTGGCAAGTTGAATGAAAAGCCGAGAGCAAGACAGAATGTTCTTCGGAGGGAATCTTCGCTCTGTGTCTTCTAAAGTTTCGTATATTCTGGAAAATTGTGCAAATGATTTAGCTTAAAATGGGGAGATCCGAGATAATTGTGGAGCTGAACATTATATTCATTTTACAAGTTGAACGGAGAGCTGAACTGACGAAGCAAGGGTTTTACTATTTTTACGGTGAGCAAATCATGCGCGACTACAGAATTAATTGTGTTGAAACGAACTGAGCTGAAATCAAGTTCACTGGAGTAAAGAACATTAAGGAAACCCTCAATATCTACATGGATGGAGAGAAAAAGAGTGATCTTCGAAGGTAATTTCTCTGTGAAGTGATCTTTGATTTGTACCCGCCTCAGCGCTTGACGAACTGCCGTATTTATGCTCCGATATTTATTGAATTAAGCTTATTGTGCTGGTTTTAAAAGCTTAGTCCAGCTGGAATTGGCAAGATTCTTCGAAATATAAGGTAACAATACTGGAATAGGCTAAGCTTTAACTTGTGTTGTAAACAGGTTTTCATTTTTTTGAAGAATTAAGCTTAATTGTGCCGGTTTTCGGCGGATTTTCCCGTAAGCTTAAATAATTGTTTCAGGCTGCCTTTAGTGCTCGTTCAGTCGCATTTGTGGTACATTTACAGGCATTTCCCATTAAATATTTCGTTCCAAACTTCGTGCATTATTTAATGGACTTGACTTCATTTGATTTAGAAGGGCCAAAGTTTTTTACGTAATGATTTTAGCCATCTTTTTCAAATTTCACTCTCTCGACGAACGAACTACCCTGTTATGAGCTACCATATTTGGCAGAATCCGTGTTATGAGCTGATAACATGGGCGCAAGGAGCCAATCAGAAGGCCAGAAATGCAATAACAGTGATTGAGTATTTAATAATAATAAATATCGTGACATAGCTCCTTTAAGCCGGAAGAAAATACCATAGGAACTAGTTTTGTTTAGAGGGGTGAATTAGGGGTGAAAATGAATTCGAGCCACACCCACAAAGGTAGGGGTTCCTTTTAATTTGTTTTAAAATTTCCGACGATCACCCTCGTCACGTTTATATGGGTGCCCATAGCGCTGCTCGCTGCTATAAAATGATCACTCTATGGACATCATGCAAATGGCCATCATTTCAGCAAATTATGTAGACGTGATGATATATGAACAATAACCTCCATTTGGCGCGAAAATATGCACGGATATCTCTCCCTGGATATTATCTGTTCCGAGAAGCAAAGTGATCTTTGAGCCCCCCCCCCCCCCCCCCCCCAAAAAAAATAATAATTTGGGTGGGGGTGTGTGGCACACTTCTGAAACCCTTACCCTATTTCAGACCAAAATATGTTGATTTTCCCTACCCTATTTCAGACCTGATCCTTAAAAATTCGGGGAAAATTTCCCCATTTTAAAGTCAAAATGGCAAAAATCTATACCCTATTTCAGACCAGTAGGCAAAACATACCCTATTTCAGACCAAAATGGTCCAAATCTATACCCGTTTTCAAACCAAAACGGCTCAAAAACCATACCCTTTGGTGCCGCACATACCTATATAGCTTATATAAGGGAGTACCCCCCAGGTCTTTGAGGAACATATAATGTCCAAAAACAAATATCAGTGTATCTTTTGGAAGCCAAGGCTATTGTGTTTATTATCCTTCAAATATTTTCATACAAAGTCGCTTTGTTTGGGAGATCTCGGCCAAGATGTCAAACATTGTCAAACGTCAATCTCTAACTTCGGTTATCTTACCAAATTCTGTAGCACAAGTGTCACTCTGATAGCGCTCTCATACTTGTACAAAATAAGATCTCTCATTCCTCGTACATTCTCCTTCCTGGAAATGTTGTTTAGCACTGAAGACACAACAGCTTTTTCCATAATTTCATTTGTGTTTTCTAGAAATGACTTTACTTGCAGTGTCGGTCTGCACTTGTTTACAGGAAACCTCCAGAAAGAATGGACACGACTGCAACATAAAATGAATAAAACAATAATTATTATTACGTTTACAAATGCATGGATGAACCGTGAATTAGCGTCCAAGTACAATGAATAACACGCTTATATACCCGATCTAACATACTTATACACTAGATCTAAAATACTTACAGTCAACTCTCTCTTAACGGACACCTCTATAAGACGGACACCTCTGTAAGACGGACAGTTGGTGTTGGTCCCTGCGCGCCATTTTTCAGTCATGTTACTGTATCTAAACTCTCTATAAGCGGACACCTCTCTAAGACGGACAGTTTGTGCTGGTCCCGATGGTGGCCGTCTTAGAGAGAGTTCACTGTATTTACCTGATCTAAGAAACAGTCAACTTTAACGGACACCTTAGTCTATAAAAACGGACACCTGGAGTTGGTCGCTGCCATGTTTCAGTCATTCTACTGTAACTGAACCCTCTTTAAGATGGAAACCTCTCTAAAACTGACAACGGACACCTTGTCATTAGGATCACCATTGGCACGCCTGATCTGACTTACTGGTTTACCTGATCTAACATACTTATCAGACCTGATATAACATACTTATTTACCTAGTCGTATTTACCTGATCTAACTCCAGAGCTTTGTTATAGCCCTATTGTCAAGAGTCAACCATAAGTCATTAGGATCACCATTGGCACGCCTGATCTGACTCACTGGTTTACCTGATCTAACATGCTTATCAGACCTGATATAACATACTTATTTACCTAGTCGTATTTACCTGATCTAACTCCAGAGCTTTGTTATAGCCCATATTGTCAAGAGTCAACATAAGTCATTAGGATCACCATTGGCACGCCTGATCTGACTCACTGGTTTACCTGATCTAACATGCTTATCAGACCTGATATAACATACTTATTTACCTAGTCGTATTTACCTGATCTAACTCCAGAGCTTTGTTATAGCCCATATTGTCAAGAGTCAGCCATAAGTCATCAGGATCCCATCAGCATCCTGTGCTTCCATCATATTCAGGTCCAGGAATCCTTTCAGAGTTATCTCATCATCTTTCATTTCAAAATTATCTAAAAAACAATATCCATACAAGTTCAGGTTTGCTCAAACTACACTTTAACTATAAAAGGGACTGCACCTCCTACATTTCACCTGGGGGGGGGGGGGGGGGGGGGGGACTCCCATATAAAAGTGACGGGGTGATCACAGTACCTTTTAGGGGTTAAAATTCGTGGTTTGGTACCGCTTAGAGTGTTAAAACCTTTTAGGGTATTAAGCTGGAAAAAATATATAACAGGGACTAGTTTTGTCTTAGAATTGGTACCTCTTAGGGGTGAAAATGAATTCAAGCCACACCCACAAAACAAGATTTGGGTACCGTTTAGGGCTTCTTTTCAAAATTTCCGGCGATCACCCCATCACTTTTATATGGGAGTCCCCCCCCCCCCCCACCGGGCATTTCACACCTTTTGGGTGTAAAATACAAATTTGTATAATTTGGTGCAGTCATGGCACGTTGTGGAGTCAAGCGTCCTGCAAACCAAACATGTTTCACAATATCATGAAAACAAAATACACCATTGACAAAATTGAGATGTAAATAATTTGCAAATGTTTTAACAGAACATTCTTAGCAAAACTGAAACACATTTTACCAGTAACGGTCAATACCCATTTACTCCCGGGTGGAGAGAGGCACTGTGAGAGTAAAGTGTCTTTGCCCAAGAACACAACACAATGACCCAGGCCAGGGCTCAAATGCAGACTGCTCGATCGGAGTCAAACACACTAGCCACCATGTCTCTCAATACTAAGTTACTAGAGAGCTTAAGCACCAACGTTTTTGAGCTACGGACGGCAACCGGAAGTTGTATGTTCTCTTCTTTGGCACGCATTATCGGCTTTTTGTCCGTAACATCAAGTTCTAAATACTAAAATGAGGGCTTTCCAAGTCATTGGTGGGGGTGAAAGCATGCCAAAAAACAAGAACATTCACCTTCCGGTTGCCGTCCGTGGCTCAAAAACGTCTGTGCTTAAGCTCTCTAATTATTACAATATACAGCGTAATTGCAATTTCTTGAGCCTTAAATTTCTCAAACATCCCGATAACTTGAAACCAAAGTCATTTCCCTTGGATTTGTTTCACTTTAATTTTACCCCCGATATTTCAAACTCCTGATTTATCAAACCAATTTTCATTCCCTTGGAGGTTCGAGAAATCGGGAATTCCGCTGTAATATTATTTTTAGATTACCTTTCATGATTTCCCATGCATCATCATCACACTGTTCACCTCCAGATTTCATCTGAAACAAGTCAAATTCTTCCCGACTTAAATATCCATTATCATCCAGATCACACCGGTCAAAGATATCAGCTAGAGCTTCCCTGTAAATAAAAGGGAAAATAGTTTCAGGAAATACTCTGCAAAATTGTCTATGAGTGTGCAGCAGAGAAATCAGATACGTTGAAAATTGTGTATAAGTTCATGGAAGGCCAAAAAAAGGCTCAGACACAAAAAGCCCCTTTGATTGTCTAAACTTTGGTGAGAGATTTGTGGACTACCCTGTGTAGCTGGCAGTTTTCAGTGGCGCGCGATGGCAGAATATGCGAGTGGCAAAGTCACGAAAATGAGCGGCGGAGCATATTTTGCCATCGCGCGCCAACAAAACCATATAGTTATGCAGGCTAAGAGATCAAACAAAATAAAATTCCTTAAATTTGTTCAGAAGGCTTTTTCGTGTGCGTGTGTGTGGGGAGGGGGGGGGGGGGGGGGGGAGAGCGCACGTCTCACCCCCAGATTTTGCATGACCATTTTTTTCCTAGCTCTCACTTTATTTTGCTTCTCACTCGATGAACTAAAGGAAAAAAGGGACTGATCCTAGTCATAAAAAATCACCAAAGGTAGGTTACCTAAACATCTTACTAAGCTTGATGTTTTCTCCAGAGCCAGTGGTAAGATTGGCTTTTTTGATAGGTGCGCTCTTCCTGACGGAAAGTTGACAGCCAGTTGTGAAAGTTATTAAGCTGTATGTTCCTTTCCCTAGCTCACAGCGAAAACAATATTTCTGGGAAAAAGAAAAACAATACATTCAATATTGCATGTGCCGTAAAAGCTCTATAACTCACTTTGGAAAAGAGCTTCTGCCTCTAATGAATTGAACCAAAGTTATTCATTTATTATTTTTCCCAATCATATTGGATTTTTAGCAAAGTAAACAACACAGACTATAACTTAGTAATAAAACAAACAATATTTAATTAAGACTCACTGGTCCAAGCTTGGACTCTGTAAATGTACTCAGCTCTGAATTCTTATCCACACAGAAACACTGCCATGTCTATCATTTTCAGCTTATCTACAACTGAGTCAACAAGGGAATAAATTATAATAAATAAATTATTAATAATATTAAAAGTTTGCAATAGGACAATAAATGATGTCAGCAATCCAGGGGGTACTTAGGTATTTTAGTGACAGGAAGGTGCAAAGGCCTTTTGGGGGGGTTCAAATTAGCAATTTGTGTACTTTTGGGGTTTGAAATTAGCAACTTGTGGACATTTTGGGTTAGAAATTAGCGACTTGTGGTCCTTGTGAACCTTTTGGGGTAAATTAGCAATTTGTGGCCTGGGAGGGGGGGGGGGGGGGTCAGAAATTTTCTGGTGGATTTTTTTGGGTAGAAAGATAATTTTGGAAGGTGAAGGGACTACCCGCTGACCAACGGTTAGCACTCATCATACTCCAAAATGACGTGACGTCATACGATATTCTTCGGATTCACTTCGGGCAAGGGCTCGGGCAAACAAACACGGCGGACGATATCGCTGTTGAATGAAAGCCTGCATCGTCTCCGACTAGCATTATGGCGTCGAAAAAGTTACGGTAAGCGTTCTTTTGTTATAGAGATTGCTTTTCACATTCATTTTAGGTTAAGTTTTACGGTCTGCGACTTAGTTTTTGTAACGTCGTTTTGCAGTCATTTTGGAATATGGAATTTTCCATACATCAAAATGACAATATAATTTTTTAAGTGTTCACCTCAAAATAATACCCCATATCCGAATCGATTCTCTGCTCACCCCATCAGAAAATATCCAAAAGATCTAAGAGGCACTTTAAAGCTTAAATAAAATCTAAAATATTTATTTATTTATTAAAAGTAAATTATAAGCTTAAATAAATTACAAATAATTATTTAAGAAAAGTACACTAAAATAAAGAGTGGAGAGGGGAACATCCAAAAAGCACCCTTGACACCATACGATGGATGCTCCCAGTAATATTCCAATATAATATCTATAGTACATGTATAAAAAAAATAATGTATAATATAAAAAATATATGTATCCAAAATTCTAAAATATATCAAACAGTTGACTTTGTATACTGAATATAGAACTAAGTATTACTAAGAAAAGACAACTTTGTGCTTAAAAACTAGAAATATGGCTAAAATATAGCTCACAAAATGGGGAAGGGCCGTAGTGGGCAGGGAACAGGGTGAAAGGAACCCAGGAGAAAAGGGGAATATTTTGTGTTTCAAAACTTAATTAGCTTTGCTGTGTGATCAATTAGTCAAACAGATGAATATTTTGTGTTTCAAAACTTAGCTTTGCTGTACTGTGTGTGATCAAGTCAAACAGATGAATATTTTGTACTTATAGCTTAAGCACACTTTTTCAAAGTTAAAAGTCTACAACTTGTTTTCGTTGATTTCACTTAGTTTTCGGATAAAATTGTAGATTAACACTTTGGCTATAAAATGCGTTGCAGCAAATTCACGCCTTTTCTCTCTAATTGTGGCACTTTTATTGAGTGTCATGCTTGAATAGCCCGCCGTAATAGCTAATTGATATGGGCAAGTGTCGCGCCATTCTGCCGGATGACGGTTTATTTTTTCAGCTCGCACATTTCGCTCAAATGCTTTTATAGAAACAATATCAAAGAATGTCCATTTTAATTCATTTAATTATAAGTATTTTTCACCTTATTTGATTATTTTTAATTCTCGGAGATACTAGCATATTTGTTGCTACTCATAAAATCCGAGTCGAAATAAAGTTATATGTATGTACCACTTTCTATCTGTTTTCACCTGTAATGTATTAATTGATTTTTTTACTTGTTGTTTTCAGCAGGACAGCTACCACCCTTGGTAAGTTGGTTATACAGTATTTATGTTGCATTGGCCCATCTACATACATACATACACACATACATACATACATACATACATACATACACACTTTATTTGATAAGTAGGTTGAATAAAAGGCAGCCAAAGGGCTGATGTGGACCTACTGTAATACAAATTAAGAATTACATTTGTAAAAATTAAGTTTATAAAATTAAAACTATGTACAAACAAGTCAAAATTAACTAATACTTACATAAAAATAAATTACCGTATATCGCCCAATAAGAAATTTAATAATATATAAAATCATCCATCTTGAATATGAGAATTCAAGGAGCTCCGCTGTTAGGCTACGCCTATCTATATATATTACGACATTTGATTTGCCAGCCGCTCTGATATGTTTACACGGTCCAAAATTATTTATTATTTATTTATATTATTTATTACCAGTCCAACTTTTACAAGGGGAATACATATTTATAGTCTCCCCTAGCTCTCCTCCTAGTGCACAGATCTATTAGTTTGAATGCCTTGGTCAGACAATTTTCAAGTATGTAATACACATTTATAGTCTCCCCTAGGTAACTTAATTATGTACATGTATGGAATTACATACTTGAAAATTGTCTGACCAAGGCATTCAAACTGATAGATCTGTGCAACTTACATTGTTCGAGGAGACAAATTTACATGTAGGTGCAGATTTTAAAGGTGCAACTATGTTTTCTTAACAACAAATATAGGAAAACTGTACTTCTCTAGTGTTATTTAACACTAGGTATTATCACGAATGATAATAATACCAGAAACTTGTGTGACTTTAAGCAGTAAAAGATCTTAATTTCAGGCCTAGGCTGAATTTTCGTTATGTTCACTGGCATTTCATACAATACCATGCATTTTTCTTTCTTAGAGGCTGATTTTGGTATAGTTTCACAGGTAGGGTGGTACCATTCTTGGCATTTGCTGCACTGGATGTACTTTTTGCCGTTGTTGGGCATGCGGCAGCTGCAAAATACTTTAACTTTGTACACAGATGAACTACCAGCTTCAGTGTGAGGTTTCTGTTGGGCTGGGAATGGCTTCATGCAGAATTCTTCCAAGCGGTCAACATAATGCCTTCTCATTGACTGTTGGACATATTGCATTTCCTCTGGAAGCAGAAAACATAGTTGCACCTTTAAATCTGCACCTACATGTAAATTTGTCTCCTCGAACAATGTAAGTTGCACAGATCTATCAGTTTGAATGCCTTGGTCAGACAATTTTCAAGTATGTAATTCCATACATGTACATAATTAAGTTACCTAGGGGAGACTATAAATATGTATTCCCCTTGTAAAAGTTGGACTGGTAATAAATAATATAAATAAATAATAAATAATTTTGGACCGTGTAAACATATCAGAGCGGCTGGCAAATCAAATGTCGTAATATATATAGATAGGCGTAGCCTAACAGCGGAGCTCCTTGAATTCTCATATTCAAGATGGATGATTTTATATATTATTAAATTTCTTATTGGGCGATATACGGTAATTTATTTTTATGTAAGTATTAGTTAATTTTGACTTGTTTGTACATAGTTTTAATTTTATAAACTTAATTTTTACAAATGTAATTCTTAATTTGTATTACAGTAGGTCCACATCAGCCCTTTGGCTGCCTTTTATTCAACCTACTTATCAAATAAAGTGTGTATGTATGTATGCGTGTATGTATGTATGTAGATGGGCCAATGCAACATAAATACTGTATAACCAACTTACCAAAGGGTGGTAGCTGTCCTGCTGAAAACAACAAGTAAAAAAATCAATTAATACATTACAGGTGAAAACAGATAGAAAGTGGTACATACATATAACTTTATTTCGACTCGGATTTATGAGTAGCAACAAATATGCTAGTATCTCCGAGAAATTAAAATAATCAAATAAGGTGAAAAATACTTATAATTAAATGAATTAAAATGGACATTCTTTGATATTGTTTCTATAAAAGCATTTGAGCGAAATGTGCGAGCTGAAAAAATAAACCGTCATCCGGCAGAATGGCGCGACACTTGCCCATATCAATGAGCTATTACGGCGGGCTATTCAAGCATGACACTCAATAAAAGCGCCACAATTAGAGAGAAAAGGCGTGAATTTGCTGCAACGCATTTTACAGCCAAAGTGTTAATCTACAATTTTATCCGAAAACTAAGTGAAATCAACGAAAACAAGTTGTAAATTTTAACTTTGAAAAGTGTGCTTAAGCTATAAGTACAAAATATTCATCTGTTTGACTTGATCACACACAGTACAGCAAAGCTAAGTTTTGAAACACAAAATATTCATCTGTTTGACTAATTGATCACACAGCAAAGCTAATTAAGTTTTGAAACACAAAATATTCCCCTTTTCTCCTGGGTTCCTTTCACCCTGTTCCCTGCCCACTACGGCCCTTCCCCATTTTGTGAGCTATATTTTAGCCATATTTCTAGTTTTAAGCACAAAGTTATGTCTTTTCTTAGTAATACTTAGTTCTATATTCAGTATACAAAGTCAACTGTTTGATATATTTTAGAATTTTGGATATATATATATATTTTATATTATACATTATTTTTTTTTATACATGTACTATAGATATTATATTGGAATATTACTGGGGAGCATCCATCGTATGGTGTCAAGGGTGCTTTTTGGATGTTCCCCTCTCCACTCTTTATTTTAGTGTACTTTTCTTAAATAATTATTTGTAATTTATTTAAGCTTATAATTTACTTTTAATAAATAAATAAATATTTTAGATTTTATTTAAGCTTTAAAGTGCCTCTTAGATCTTTTGGATATTTTCTGATGGGGTGAGCAGAGAATCGATTCGGATATGGGGTATTATTTTGAGGTGAACACTTAAAAAATTATATTGTCATTTTGATGTATGGAACATTCCATATTCCAAAATGACTGCAAAACGACGTTACAAAAACTAAGTCGCAGACCGTAAAACTTAACCTAAAATGAATGTGAAAAGCAATCTCTATAACAAAAGAACGCTTACGTAACTTTTTCGACGCCATAATGCTAGTCGGAGACGATGCAGGCTTTCATTCAACAGTGATATCGTCCGCCATGTTTGTTTGCCCGAGCCCTTGCCCAAAGTGAATCCGAAGAATATCGTATGACGTCACGTCATTTTGGAGTATAGAGATGAGTGCTAACCCTGACCAACAGGCAGCTCGGAACTACTGCTGCATGACCTTAGTTAGTAAGCGGTCCGCCATTTTGTTTTAATACATCTACGAACGGACTCAGAAGCACGACCTTACGTCCCCGTAATTGCACTTATATCATTACTGTGAGTCTGTAGCTTCTGACATATTGTCTATTAATTTTATTATCTTGTTATTTAGTGTTGCATTCTATTGTATTGTAGGACTTATCATCATCGTCATTAAATCAGTTTGAAGCCACGATCGAGGAGTCTTTCTTCAGAAGGAATTTTTTTTAGGATTGATAAAAAGCATACATGTAGGTACCCTGGCATTCTCAATTTTATGTCATATGCACCTCCCCGTCACTAATCTACCTGAGTACCCCCTGGGGTCAGCACACAGTGCACTGATACCTTTCTTGTTAGCAGTGGATTGGATAGTTACAAAGACATCTGAATCCTTTGGAAGATACAGTTTAAACTGATGACTGGTTATGGTTCCATCTCCATCGATAAAGAAACTTCCCTTACTGCTTCCCTGGTTCCAGTCCTAACAAATAAAGATGGTTATTACAGTCAACTCTCTCTAAGATGGACACCATCGGGACCAGCACCAACTGTCCGTCTTAGAGAGGTGTCCAGCTTATAGAGAGTTTAGATACAGTAAACTGACTGAAAAATGGCATGTTGGGACCAACACCAGGTGTTGTAAACATGATGTATGATGTATGATGTCCATCTTATAGAGGTGTCCGTCTTATAGATGTGTCTGCTCACTGTATATCTGTTACGGCAACTTTCAATAACAGTTACATGTGAACTCTACTCAATCAATGTTTTGTTTTTGGTTGCCATCAATCATCTTAGCAGATATATCTCAGGAAACAGGAGTTCACTTCAATGGGTTCAAAAGGTCATGTCAAGTCATTCTTAAAAATCACATAATGGGTGGGTTGTGTTGTATATTTTTTTCGGCTCCGTGGTTGTCATTTGTAATATTATGATTGATGGCTGTGAAAATGCAATTATTGTTACCGGTAGTTGGGTTAATTTGAACTTCAGAGTTTGTGCATTATTGAAAGGCACATACACATGTAACTGCACAGCTGGTCATCCTAGTGTTGTGCTTTTGGGTAAGACACTTTTTAGTATGCTAGGAAGCCATCGTGCTTGTCTATTGTAAGTAACTGACATTTTTCCCTAAATTGAGAAAAAACAAAATTGGGCATGCTGGCCCAATGGTTAGCGCATTGAACTCTGGATCAAGCGGTCCAGGTTCAATCACTGGCAGGGGTCACTGTGTTGTTTGGGGAAAGCCACTTCACTCCTACAGTGCCTCTCTACCAGGGGTTTCATTAGAAGCTGGCTACCGGCAGTCTACCGCTGCCTAAGTTGCCTCTTGCCGCCGCTTACTAATCAAGCCTTCTGGCCTTCTGAGAGTTTACTTATAAGATTTATGAAAGAAAAAAACAACGACTGTAACAGTGTATTAGTCTTTTAAACTCCAAAACTTCATAATAGATATAATCGCAAGATCATTTAAAATACCTGAGATCTACTGTGATTGATAAAAATTGTCATATAGAGCACTAGATTTGACTCCCAGAATGCTGGAAATTGTATTTCCAAGTTTCTACATTTCCAAACAGACCCCCCTAGCATAAAGGGGCCTTATGGCCCCATTCATTAGTCACAGCCGCCTATTCCACCATGGTAAACTTACTTAAAAATTAATGAACCCTGCTCTCTACTCGGCTAGGCCTGTCAAAAATGCTATCCAGGGGGAAGTTGTACATGTAATACTCCTATCTAGGACACTTCAGGCTGCACAGCAACCAAAGTTAATTGCCGGGTACTGATGAGCCACCTGTCTTCTCTAATTCCTTGATTTGGGACAGACTTTAACGTACCTTTAGGTTGTCAGGCTCCTGAAGTTTTTGCTTGTTTATACTTTGTCTTTTATTAAAAGAAGAATTATGCTGTGTAGAAGGGGAAGCAACGTCATCATCAGCTCTTGCTAGTTTTTTTAAGCTTTTCTGTTTACAATCCTCTGCTGTGGTTACAAGCAGTGCTGCAAACTAAAAAGATAAAAATAAAAATATTACATGGTAAAACTATATATAGGATACACTTGTGACTCTTTTCCCTTTCTCAGAGTACCTTGAAGAGAATGAAAAGTTTGTTGTCCTATAAATTATGTTCTGTTAGGGGTGGTGAATGGTCTTGTCATGAAAAATACGGGTCTTGCATGAAAATGATTAGTCACATTTCATGGGTCTCGCAGTCTCGTTTTTTGAGAGGTTCTGTATGTCTCGCAGTCTCAATTTTTTGCAAAGCTGTTTTTGGAGTCTCGATCTTGGGTCTCGCAATCTAAAAACTCAAAAAGTCTCGGTCTCGCAGAGAAAATCGCTAGTCTCGCCATCTCGCAAGTCTCTGCTAGACACTTTAATTTCATGTATGTAATGCTTTCTCTATTCAAGATTATAAAAAAAATTAATGATCAGTGAGTGGACGCAAGCCACTCTGAAAATATTCTGAGTTCTCCCAACAGGAGAAGGTAACTTCAACCCCTGTTGGGAGAACTCTGAAATGATTTAGAGTTGCTTGCATCACTCACTGATAAATACTGTATCTTTCTCAGCATTTATTTTCTTTAATGAAGTGGTAAATGCCATTAGTTTTGCTCTTCTGCCCTGCAATAATGTTGACTTGTTTTAGCCTGTGTCATCCACCTATTTTAAAAAGTGTGCACATGGAGCCGCCATCTGGGATTATTTGGCGAGCGAAATCTGGGGAGGACAAAACTCCCCTGGGTACGGGGTGTGGGGAGAAGTTTTGACGCCAGCCCACACCCCGCACCCTGTACCCAGGGGAGTTTTGTCCTCTCCTCAGATTTCGCTCGTCAAATAATCCAAGATGGCGACTCCACGATCGATCGTGACGGCACAATGATTACAGCGCAAAAAATAGAGGGACTGTGAACAGTCTAATGCATGTACCTCATCATAATCCAATTTTCCATCATTGTTTATATCAGCATCATCAAGAATTCTCTGCACTTCAGATTTAGACATCCTTTCTCCTTGCTAAAGGCAAAGAAAAAATTGGGCATAAATAACAAACAACCAGTCATGGAAAAAATGCCAGTGAGAACAAAATTCCAGAACTTTACAGGATTTCCAGAAGTGGTGCAAACATTATTCACCACTTTAGAAACAAGAAGCTATCTGGGGTGAGTCTCATCTTACAGCCGCTCGTGGGACCATTACTGGGGACGCGTCGTCAAGCTGGCCACCATTTTGTCCCCAGTAACGGTCCCACAAGTGACTGCGAGATTCAACTCGTCCCAGATTGCTTCTCGTTTCTAAAGTGCCAAATTCAGGTATCATGGTATCAGCGTATAAAGAAGGTCCTGTTTGAGGAACGTATTAAGGGCAAGTGGTTTTCCTGTTCAGCTAGTGGTTTTATATCACTTGTCTGAAGGGATGAACTTTGTAGTTGGTAGATGAAGCCAGATAAAGCCTTAAAGAAGACATGGGGGGGGGGGGGGGGTCTCCCATATAAAAGTGACGGGGGTGATCGCCAGAAATTTTGAAAAGAACCCCTAAAAGGTACCAAAATCTCGTTTTGTGGGTGTGGCTCGAATTCATTTTCACCCCTAAGAGGTACCAATTCTAAGACAAAACTAGTCCCTGTTATATATTTTTTCCAGCTTAATACCCTAAAAGGTACCGAAATAACTCTAACGGCAGTCATTTTAGATTAAATTAACACCCTATTAAAGCGGGTACCAAACCCACAAATTTTAACCCCTAAAAGGTACTGCGATCACCCCCATCACTTTTATATGGGAGTCCCCCCCAGGAAAGAATGCAATAGCTCCAACTTGCCCAAACAACCTGGAAAATCTATTTTCTTTGCACCCTGCTTGACGAACTGACTTTCTCCTAAATTGAGGGAATGCATGGGTGACACAAGCAGGATCTGAGCGCTGGCTGGGGTCACTGTGTTGTGTTCTTGGGCAAGACACTTTACTCTCATAGTGCCAACCTCATTCCCAGGGTGTCTCTTCTTCCTGCCCCTAGAGCTCTAGGGGGCTGGGAACAAGGTTGTCATATAGTGCCTCTTTCTAGGGCCCAGGAGTATAAATGGATACTGGTAAATTATTGTCAGTGAGAGTAACCTCGGCTGACAAAAATGCAGAGGGGGGTGGGGAGGTGGGTTAACTGCGATGGACTAGTGTCTCATCTAGGAGATGATTAGTCACTTCATGCTATGGAAACCGGAGTTAAGCACCAGCCAGATAAGTCACCTAGGCTTGTAGATAGACTGTAACCTAACTAGACAAGGACACAAATTACCTTGGTCAGCAATCTAAACAGTTCGTCATAAGTTATAAATCCATCACCATTTGTGTCAATACATTTGAATGCCTTGAGCAAAGAGTCCTTGTTAAGAGGTTTTTCCTTTCTCATGATATCACAAAAATCATTGTATGATATACTGTCTGTTTAGAGGACAGAGAGAACAAGCGTTACAATCACATTACACTCATCAGCTAATAATACTGTACATATATAACGTGCGCTGATTGGTGAAGTAATTGTTTTTCATGGGCTATGTAAGACCCCAGGAGGGGTACTCTGGATTTAAAGTGACGGAGAGGTGCGAATGGGGACATAAAATTAAAACCGCAAAAATCCCTAGGGCTTGAAGCGGAACTCAAAAAAATCCCCTGAACCAAAATTAAACCCAAAAAATTCCCATGCTGAATTTTCGAAACCTAGAACGGATGCAATGTAATGCAAGCCGTAAATATTAAAAACCACCGCTTTTTAACAACAAGTGTGCATGTATTGCATATCTGTAGCACTACGTACGATAAACATTTTTTTTCTACCGCGAACCAATAATTGTTAATTATTAACAATTGAAGAGGCTAGTGGAAAATTTTCTATAAGAGTGGTTTTGGGTCATTGTTCTTTTCTAAAGGTGCCTGAATTTTTGCATGTCCTTCAATTTAATAGAAAAACATTGCCCTGTAATTTTTTTCCTGGTTCATGGTTCATTTTCAAGAAAAAAGGTATGCAAATAAACTCCATTTTCCCAGCGGTTTCTTTACAAAATTAAAGAAATCTTTTGTTTGTCTGAACAATGAAATCAGTGAAGCAACGCTTAGGAAAAACCACACTTAAGAATATTTTCCACAAGCCTCTTCAATTATTATTTTAATTAATTAATTAATAATTTTGTAGCTATTGACTGGGAAATCATATTTCTGATCAGGTCAGTATATGAAAATATCCAACCTGTGTCATGTTTCCAATATTTCTGTACAAACTGCTTTGAAGGATTTCTTCCACCAAACTGAAGGGCTAAAATAATAAAAATAATAAAATGAAAAATGCTCTGACCCTGCCCTGACAGACTCTACATACAAAACACAAACATTGTTATGTACAGTTGAGCCCCGCCATCTCAAACTCTCAAGGGAAACGAAAAAACGGTTCGAAATAACGGGGAGTTTGAGACAGCTGATAGTAAATGACTGAAAAACAAGGGCAAGGGGAATGGGTTTTGAGTTCAAGATAGCAGGGTGTTAAGATAACCGAGTTCGAGATAGCGAGGCTCAACTGTACATATATTTCATACCCAGTTTCAAAGACTGCTTACTAGACTGTTCGCAGCCTCTGTATTTTCTCAAATAATTGAACACGCAAAAAGAACTGCGAGAGAACATGAGTGTGAGTGAGAGGGGATGAGGGGGCCGTGAAGCCTGTTTGCTAACCCAACCCCTCGCACTCCATGCTTGCTTTGCTTGGCTTGCGGTTCTTTCTGCATTATTTTGCATAATTGAGAAAAGAAACAGTCTAAGATTTCTGCCAGCAGCAGGGCTGCAAATAATTTCTTGAAAGGACATGTGTCCGACTAAGTCACAATTTTGGTCGGACAAAACAAAATGAGGTCAGACATCATATTATAAAGTACTGCTTGATAAGCGAACCTACTAATTTAACACGTTGTCATAGCAGAGTAAACTATATGTAGTTTGCGTTTAGAATAAAACTCATTAGCGTTTTGCGTTGGAAGGCAAAAAAAATTTTCCGGACATTGTGTCCGCCACAGTTGCGATTTCATCGGGACATTGGCAAATTTGGGTCGGCTATTGTCCGATGACCGACTGTTATTTGTAGCCTTGCAGCTGCCTATTCAAGCTGTACGAGGGGGGCATGGTTTGTGGTATTGTGGTTTTGGGCCATTTTTCGTACGGTATTTCGGTAATTTCATTCTTAAAGTGCAGCATTGGTCAACAGTACTTCGTAGAAACTGAAATGTTCTTCACTGTATTCCAGTTTCTGGTCGTTACTATAAACCGTTTCAGTAAGATGATGATACTACCTTTTTTAAAATGTTACATGATAGCAAATGTGTGGTTCCAGAATATACACCTATTTCAATTAACGTTGTCGGATAGAAATGTGTTTAAAAGCCCGCAAGACAAGACCGAAAGGTAGCATGGGTAAAAGTAGTAAACTGCTGCACGCACCGAATACTAATGAGAATAACATGAAAAACATTATTTATAACGATTCCTTTTTGTTTTAAACCTGTAGAAGTAAGCTACTTTTAGCCAAACTAATTTTTAGCAGAATCAGCTAGTGTAAAAACATGGAAAAACAAATTAGACACATTATATAATTCGGGGCAAACCAAATACTTCACGTGCGAAATAAAAAAAACGTGTAGATTTCTTTTCCACCGATATGCAAATTCCAATGAATACCCAGACTACCGTTTGGTCTTGTCTTGTAGGCTTCGCGCTTTTATCCGATTTTTATCCGACAACGTTAATTGAAATAGGTGTATCCATACCTCCTCCATGGAAGAAGGTTTTTTCTTTTTACCCCCCCCCCCCCCCCCCCACAGGAATTTCCAGCTTAGCTTCATACTTTCCTTTTAAAAAGTTTGGCTTTTGAGATCCCCCTCCCCCTCGGAATTTCCAATGATTGTTTCCAGTTAATCGTACAACACAATGTAATAATAAAAAATATTATTGTTTTAACATCCAATTAAAAAGCCGTTTCCTTGAAGTACAGTGTAATTATATGATTTGACCTTTTTAACCTTTGTGGGACCATCAGGAAGCTTTACATGCATGGCTGAGGTCGATGTAGAAACTGAAAAATGCGGTTTCGGTATTTCGGCTATTTTCAACACGATATTGTGTTTTTTGTCTATTTTTTTCATGGTATTGCGGTTTCGTCTCATTCGTCATCCTCGTTCCCAGAGCTCTTCGGTTTTTTTTCTTTGCGCCGGAAACGAGTAGCCCTGGTCGCAAGGAAAAAATCGAATTTTTTCATTGGCTGATAAAAAAATGAATGCGCAACACGAATTAATGAATGGATGTCTGGAATTTTCGGACATCCGGTAATGGCTGAGACCAGAGCCTCCGTTTCGCCAACCATGTGACCAAAAGAAACAGAGGATCTGGGAACGAGAATATTCATTCGTCATCTTACAAATTTGGAATTTTCTAACTCAATTTCACTTTTCATTTCCAAAACAAAAAGAAATGAAAAACGGATTTTTCAAATTTCACTTTTCATGAATATTTCTGAAAAACATGTCATTCTTCTCTGGGTATGGGCTAATTTCGAAAGTCCAGGCCAGTGTGTAATATTTCAAAGAAATTAAGGTTTCACTTTATACTGTATAAATGGAAATTCATTCTTACCTAAGATCAATTCGTCAATGGATGTAATTTTCTCGGTTGTACTGCTTAAAACAGCTAAGTACGCTGCACGACATTCTTTCATAAAGTTGTCAAATTTTGCAGTTGATTCTCGTCGAACCTTCTCAGAGAAAGATACATTCGACGCTCTGGATGAAAGACTAGAAATGGAGGACTTCCTGACAGGCTTCGCCCGCTTGATCTCTGACATAGTTTTAACAACTTGGCCTGATTTTTAGCCAATTTTTAGCCTGTTATCATTATGTGAATGCAAAGCGCCATCTTGTTCCAAACATTGTTGTTTGAAACTGCTGACCGGCAGACTCATGGCAACGAATGCTCGGGGGCCGGTGAAGGAACGGTCGGGAGTCGGGGACCGGGAATGCCGGATCTTGGACAGCGGCGGCCTGGAACTGTCCCCTCTCCCAGCCCCGGGCTCCTACTTTCGGGAACGAAAACCGTTAGGGGCGGACCATTTAACTTCTGAGGTGGGAAGAGGGGGAGGGGGATTGGGTGATTTTGAAAAAAATATCCTGCAAGCACATCACTTGTACAAAAACAAAAAAATTCGTACACACGACCACTGCCGAAAAAAAATTTCCTGCAAGGCACTACCTGATATTTGTACTGTGATGGGCGAAATAAAGATGGGCTGACACATGCAACTTCAGAAAAAAATATAATGTACACACATGCCTCGAGAAAAAAATTTATTGCGCATGAAAGGGTTTGAAAAAAAAATTCCCCCCTGACCAAACCACCCAACCCCCCCCCCCCTCCCCCCCTCTAAATACCCCTTAAATAACTGAAGCTGGTGCGAGCTCTTTTTCCGAAATAAAAGACCTAAATTCGTAAAAGCGATAGCTTTCCTCGTAGTAAAGTACCAGTTTAATATCGTGGTCAATATAATGACAATAGGAAAAAAAATTCGGGGATTCGTTACTTTCGGAACTTTACGGTAATCTCCAAATGTCAGATGCAAAAATTTTAAAAAGCCCTCCGATGATAAGCCCCCATCCCAACAAAATAACTCCATGGGCTTTTTTAAATTAAATTTAGAATGGCACATCAAGCCCGGACATCAAGTCACTAATGTAGGGTTTGTTTTGACTTTTGTATCGTTACAATATCGATCTCTTCAGAAACTTCTGTATCCATTGATATATCGCTATGTTTAGGGAATTTTTCCATAGTGGCCTAATCTGCTAATGGGATCGTTGTGTTTTATCCATGGTGAAGTGGGGAGTAAATTGGTTCAATGTGTGAGTAGAGACGCACTTCAGTTCCTCTCGCGTAGGAGGGGGGAGATGACGGATGTGACACAGGCTCGCGCTTTATTTTGCTCCAGCGCCTTCTACGCAGGCTATGGATTCAACAACGAATCGAAGAGGACCTGCGATGGACTAGTCAACTACGAAACTGAGGACTGCGGTTTATTTTGTGTGTTTTTAAAATTGATCGAAAGTTGGTAAACAATTTCTGATAAAGTTTATATAGGCGATAAGTACGTGACGAAATATATTGAAAGCCAAATAGATTTTATATTTAAGCTCAGAACGAATATAGCTACACGTTTGTTGAGATCTGGTGATTTGTTTATCGGCCTTCAAAGTAGTGATACAGTACACATACCGGGTGTTAATTTTTGAGAGTTTTGTGGGTTTATACACGACAGGGGACACAGGGATATACGATTTACCAAAAACAATGTGCCAAAAAAAATATTTTCCGCAAAAATTAATTCCACTAGACTAGCGAAATCTGAGAATTTGTATTTCGGACCCGACTAACCTGTGATCAGGGTGAGGCTAATCTTTCCGTTTTACGTGGGTCGCGCGTAAATTGAGAATAAAAACACGGAACAAATATTTATAGTCTGATGATGAACCGGTTTTACACCAATTGAAAAAGCAAATATATTATTTATCATTTCTGTATTTCGAGCAATGCACTCGGTGTATTACTATACGGTACATGAAACGAAAGTTTTCTCGGTTTGTCTCAGCTATGATCCACAAAATAAAGCACCCACAAAAATGTCATGCCATACTGCCGGCATGCACAAATTCCTTCCTCCGTCCAGCATTCGAAGTCCAGTCCGGTTCCAAATTTACAATATTTACAATAAAAATATGACAGTTCAGTATGCATCAGTAAACACAAATTTGACTTTTAAAATGTACATGACTATCCCATGACCAATACACTTATTACAGAGTCCATACTGATGATCAGTCAAGGGCAACTAAAGCCCCTTCCACACGAGCAAGTTTTCCTTGACAAGTTTTCACTTGACAATTTTTCCTTGCTCGTGTGGAAAGGGAAATTTGACAATTTTTCCTTGACAAGTGTCCTTGTTCCCTTTCCACACGAGCAAGGAAAAATTGTCAAGTGAAAACTTGTCAAGGAAAACTTGCTCGTGTGGAAGGGGCTTAACTTGTTCAAGGATCCTTGAACGTCTTGTCGGGCGTCTTGAACTATTTGTAGACTATTTCCGGGCAATGATCTTCGTTTCCAAAAATTCGCAAAATGCAGACATCGAAATTGTCTATCAAACGATCGATATCAAAACAACATGTAACTAAATCTCGTCTTACTAAAAATGCTGCCATAATAAATAATATTGCCATCTAGCGGGAAACATGTTGAAATGGTTCACTTAGAACGCCCGAAATGATTCGATATCCAAAATTTAATTTGACTATAAAATTCGACATCAATTTATACATTTTTTATGACTGTCTGTTGACACTATTTTTATTGAAACATATCTTACAGAATTTATGAATATACCGCTGTTTTTTCTTTTGTATATATACAACCCGAAAAGGAGTACAATTTATTTTATTTCCGTGAAATAACCAAAAAGAAGTGAGATGCACTTCCCGCACGTACTCCGTGACTTGTCCGAACAATCTGGGCTTTTTCGAATCCGCTCGGCTTTTATACTGCAAAGCTGTGTTACTATTTTGGTCATGCCCATGTATGGATGTGAAATACACCGTATTGGTTCCTCTTGATCGATTGTTTGATTGAATGGGGACTGGAACCAATAAGATGGCAGTTAAAAAAAGCAAGTGACTTGTCAAGAGAAACCGCTTAATTGCTTGTGTGCAGTGAACCGAGACATGCTTGAAGCGTGCATAGCTAAGGTTCAAAAATGTCCTTGGTTGTAGATCCACTGCTTTCTACTGTCACTTTGGATTTATTGCGACCTAAAGAGACGCGAGGAAATCCCGAAGAACACTTTAGAAAGGTAAGCTTTTGTAGGTTCTCGCGGGATTAAGAAAGCAGACCTTGCGTGATGTAAATGTGTACCGTAGCGCGCGAGTATGTTACTACAAGCTAGTGTAGTTCTGCTCAATTTCATTTTGGAACTTTTGAGGAACGCTATAAACCAAATTAACGCTTTCGCTTCTTGATTTTCAGATTTGGTTCGACATCGATAGCTTGAATTTTCAACAGTTTACCAGTAAAGTGGATATTTTTGACGAAGGTGGTGCATTTGACTCGGAAAGCTCACTGGATTCGGACTACGAGCTCAATTACAACGAGAAATATTTCTGCCAGGAAGACCTAATCGAAAGCAAGCTGAAAGATACAGAATTGTTGTACGAATTGCCGTATCAACAGGATGGTATTTGTTTGGAATTACGCGCTGTTAGCCCGGATTCTCTATCAAGTTGTAGCCCGACGAGTGAATCTTCTTCCGACATTGAGATCCAGCTGGAGTACATCGAGCAGTCAGGGCTCACGTGCATCGACGTGGAAATGAAACCCGTCTGTAGTCTTGACTCGACGACCATCAAACAAACTTCAGAGGGCACGCAAACTGACAACGATGATAGCTTCGCGGATTCAATGAACACTGACTCTTTGATCAAACTTGCCAAAGCAAAACTGACGATCGAAGGTTCTACAAGCAACTCAAAGCCAAACTCGAATACATTAAAGGAAGCTAATACTCCAAATGCTAATGATGCGAAAGATTCCTCCGAAACTACTGCCGTGCTACCGAAAGGAAAGCGAACACTAGCTAGATCTCATAAATGTACATTTGAGGGATGTAACAAATCTTATACTAAAAGCTCCCATCTAAAAGCTCATCAAAGAACCCACACGGGTGAAAAACCTTACCAGTGTAACTGGAAAGACTGTGGATGGCGGTTTGCAAGATCTGATGAGCTTACAAGGCATTATCGAAAGCATACTGGTATAAAGCCGTTCAAATGCACTACGTGTGACCGCAGTTTCTCTCGATCAGATCATTTATCGCTGCACATGAAACGACATTATTAAAGAATGCTATAAAGTCAAAGGAGATGGAATCTAATAACATCCCAGCTTGGTGTTCAATATACAGAGCTGCAGTATTAAAAGAGATATAATATCTTGCAAGTGATATTTACAATTTTATACACTATAAACAAAGTTCCCAAACAAGAAAAGGCAGTTAAGCAATGGGTTCAAATGAATCTTTAAAATTGACTTAAAATTTAAAAAAGAGAGAAAAAAACTTATTATTAAAGTGGCAAATACCACTCATAAAATGTACATTACATCGGCAAAACGGAAATAAATGCAAATCATTGAAATGATTTTTTGGGTGTTTGTTATTTGCTCTATCCTGTAGGTCGTCTGTCTTAGCGTAGAACAACTGCGGTTACAAAACTAACCGGTATGTCAGCCTTATATGCGGCCTGGCGCGAGGAACGATGGGGTTTTCCAATCAAATTTCTTATAGTGGTGGCACATATGAATATCATGAAAACATTTTTTTTTAGCAAATTATTATTCAATGTCATCACCTGCATATGCATGAGGTTAAGTAATGTTAAGAGCAGATTTTTTTTCTCAGTGGCTGTCAATATGGGACGCCTGTAGTTTGACAGATTTGATGTTTTTTAAATTGTTCTTCAGTAATAATTAGGACAGAGTTTGTATGGGTCCTAGATTTTTGTCCAGGAGTGGAAAGACCTGTAAAACAAGGAACATTTTTACAAGCAGATTCAGGAATTCTGTTCACTCAAGTGAAAAGAAATGCAAAAAAATTATTGCAAAATAAAATTTGTATTGAGAAAATTATTGCAAAACATGACGAGGAAGTGTCAAAAAGCAACAGGAAAAATGCTAAAACATTGTTTCTGAAAAAGAGTATGAACCCCATTAGTTGATTTTGTCCACAGAGAGCTCATTAATGTAAGCTTTCATGTTTTGATGGCCATTGATAAATTATGCTCCAAACCAATATATGCATGACCTCATTTCTGCATAAATTAGGCTCAAAATAATTTATTACCTGTAAAAAATGATGTCATTATTCAGATGTCATAAATATTATTGGCATCTTGATTTGTGGCATACAGTAGTCCAAAATCTGGACTCTAAACAATAGACTCTGTTAATAGCATATGCATGTTCAACCAAATTTTGGCTGAACATTCCTAAAATATACAATTTTTTACTGACCAAATTGCTACTGCTGTCAATCACTTAGTTACCCTGGGCCCAGAGGTTTTCATTCTTCTCTTTCTCAATCGAATTTGAGCCGCGAAGCGGCAACAGTGAGCCGCAAAATGGCGACAACGAGAGGCGAGAGAAAACTCCTCAGGCGTGTCGCTTTGATCGCTTCGATCGAGTTCAGATAAGATAAGATAAGAAAGAAAACCTCTGGGACCAGGGTATCAATATTATCACTCAATTCCCCAGTAGTAAGCTATATTTGATTGAACAGGGTATCTTTTAAGATAGTTTAGCATCGCTGTATATTTTTATTTGTTAAGAAATAAAAATATACAGTGATGCTACACATTTTCATGTTTCATCATCGAAAAGATAATTTATGGTCAGATATGTGCAAATGCAGGCATCAAGTGGTTTCCATGGCAATGAAACAACTATGTCATGATATATAATAATTATGTTTAATAATTTGTTTCATGCACTGTGTGTACTCTATTGTCTGATGGAGCTGGATAATAATAAGAATGACAACAGTGGCGGATTCAGGGGGAGGGTACAGGGGGTCTGGACCCCCACTTCCTCCCAAACTGCATTTTTTTACTGATTTCAAATAACTAAAACAGTTTTGAAACTAAAATCCTAATAAAGGATCGCAATATGGCTGTTACCTTTTGCCACTCAGATAAATATCTCCTATTTACCTACACGGTCGTCACTTCTTCCAGGGTTAATGGAGTACATGTAGTATCTACTGTGTACCAGTTTGGACCCCCTCTATCAAAAAATCCTGGATAAACATGACCTTCAAACATTTCAGTCCAGAGTCCCAAGTCTAGAGACCATTCCCGATTTTCCAATAACTTCCGGTTTCCTTCGTAACGCGTGACAAGGGAATAAAATACAGTTACAAGATGGCTAGCACAGATATATATTGGTGACTGAACAAGAAACAAAATGAGAAGTATTTCAAAAATCTTAGACATATAAAAAACTATTTTAATAGTTTCTCAATGTTTTCTTCCATCGAGGAGTGTTTTTGTTTTGGCTCGCTCCTTTTGTTTTCAACGCTTGTCATGTTTCTTAATGAATCACGCTTCTGTTTCTTTTTTGCGTGTCACGCACCGTTGTTGGACATTTGTACGCATAGCGGACCTACTTTACTTGACAGGGTGTAGGGGGCGGGGTGGGGGTGGAGGGTAATGTCGGTTGGGAATTGCGGACGAAAATAGGTGCAGTCCTTTTTATATTGTTTAAATTTTCCTGTGGAGTTTGACTCAGTCTACAGATACAACATGTGTACAACTGAAAACGCTACTATAATTTGTCAACTACATCTCAGTTTTAAAAATCAGTGGCCGGACATACTAGTTTATTTCGTGGTCCTCTTTCCGGGACCACGTGAACAGTAGGAGGAGGTATAAGGCATTGTCAGGAGTGATGGGCTCCTGGCATTGTTCGATTGTATATCGTGAGCAAGATATTGGGAACGAATTAAGTCTCACACGTCACAAATTCGTGATGTCATCATGAGTTAGCTGGAACGCCTGGGAAGACCCCCGTGGGGGGACACTCCCTTATACGTGCCGCTTTTTTGGTCTGGAACAGGGTATAGCAAACGACATTTTTTGGTCTGGAAGAGGGTATCAGTGAGTTTCCTAGAAGTTGGCACAAAGATCGCTAATTGATACTCTGGAATAGGATTATGTTAGTCAGACGAAACGAAACGCGTAGGAAAGAAGCTGTACAACTACAAGTTCACAGTGCTGCTTACTAGATCTACTAGTTTAGCCTTTTGGATTAGAAAAAAAATCGTTAAAAAATAGTCTGTAACAGGGTATCTTTTTTTTTTACATTTAGTCTGGAACAGGGTCGCAAAATTAGCGTTTTATGGTCTGGTACAGGGTAAGTGTTTTTATAGCCCAGCGGCACACCCCAACCCAATTTTTTTGGGAGTACCCCTCCCCCCGGGGGGAGACCCAATCAGTACACTACTGATAACACAAGAAGCAAATACTATCAGCAACAAATTACAAAAAAGCACTGTGTAAATAGAATGGAAAGTACCAATCTTATGAACATCAGTCCAGCGCATTTATTGATACAGTCGAACCTCCACTATAAACGGTCACCTCTCTACAACGGCCAGGATTTTATAATGTGTTGCTTTGTTCAAACTTTATTACCATTATTATTTTATTTTAAACTATTTTATATTTCCGCGTGGAGACAATAAGTTAAACCAGAATATTGACTTCTGGTTTAACTTATAATTATTGTTGAATAAAACTTAACAGAAATACTTTAGCTATGATGTGCGATGCACCGACTAACATTCGTCTTAATAATTAAGTCCCTTTTATATAATTATGTACATGTATGTAAACTATGTATTCTATATAATCCTTTTGCTTTCGGTATACAATAATACAATATGTTTATTACTCTCCCCAAGCTCTCCCCAAGGGTATCTATGATGATGCCTGGGAGAGACTCCCATATAAAAGTTGACGGGGGTGATCGTCGTACCTTTTAGGGGTTAAAATTCATGGTTTGGTACCGCTTAGGACGTTTAAATCAACTAGTTTTGTCGAATGAATTCGAACCACGCCCACAAAACGAGACTCTGGTACCTTTTAGGGGTTTCTTTCAAAATTTCCGATGATCAACTCTGTCACTTTTAATTGGAAGTCCCCCGGGTGATGTTGATTTTAGAATGGATTCTTGGTGACAGCTTCTCATGAACAAGGGCGTGAACAAACGATATATGGTTTTAACTGTAAGTTCCTGTTGAGGCTAATACGTCCTTACAATCCACAAAGGTACCGTTTTTGGCAAATATTCGTTGAAGTACTCGAAGAGTTTCCGATTCTTCAGTATTATCCAATCAGATCAAAAACTAGCGCGAACACTCACGAGTTCTCCCGAAAGCAATCGCGCCAGCAAATACGTCATGTTGCTTAGCAATGTCGGGGACGAACACCGCGGGCTCAGTCCCGTCTCGGAGGCGGGATTTCGTCATCAACTGGCATTTGTTCCACCGACTGACTCAGCGCGAGCACTCACGAGTACTCCGAAAGTAATCTCGCCAGCATAGCGCAATAAGGATACGTCATGTTGTTGCTTAGCAACTTCGGGGACGAATTCCCCGGGCTCAGTCTCGTCTCGGGGGGGGGGATTTCGCCATGAAGTGGCACTTGCCCCGGGGGCACTTGTTCTCCTGACGGAGCAAGTGTCTCTTTTGTTTGTTGAACCAAAAAGTCTGGTTTCAACATACTATGGACCACCGCTTTCTCACTGAAAACTCTTGAATTGAGTGTCCTACAGTGTACTAGGTGATCGCAAGGAATTTTGGGCACGACAAAGGTCTGAGATTCGATTGACGATAAAGGTGTTAAGCTTTTGCTAAATGGAGGGATGTTGATAGTGTTGGCACGCGGTTTACTTAGCTTCAACATCCTATCTATAGGTAATAACTGCAAATACTTCTTATACAGTGTTTTACGAGCTTCACGATTAACTTCTCTGTGCCTCTCTGGGCCCACGTCACTCATGACTGATATAACAGAAGGATTAAACAGCTCTCTTTTGGATAATCTACTCCTTGTTGTTAAAGGTTGTCGTAGATTTTCCACACCCTTGTCGATCTTTGACTTTCTCTTTTCTGCAAGTCTTCTCTCCAGGTTACATATTTTGGTGATGGATTTAGAGCGGACTCTACAGCT
Source organism: Desmophyllum pertusum (assembly GCA_029204205.1). Taxonomy (NCBI): domain Eukaryota; kingdom Metazoa; phylum Cnidaria; class Anthozoa; order Scleractinia; family Caryophylliidae; genus Desmophyllum; species Desmophyllum pertusum. Next base: position 455,369 of record MU827315.1, read on the forward strand.
TTATATCTGCCAGGGAGTCGTCTTCCTCTTTCTTCCAATGTCCTGTAAGGATCGCTGATGTCTGCTTTGGACTTGTGACCTTGTGGTTTGTTCAAGAAAAAATGTTGTCGATTTTCTCTATCTTTTTTGTCAGATTTTATTTGCGTCATGGAAGATTTCATTTCAGGGTTGTTAAAATTATCCCGTCTCAAGCTGATTTGGTGTAACTGGGCGGAAAAAATGTTCATGGTTGACACATCAGTTTGCGTTGTTTGTAGCCTGTTGTCAGTAGATCTAGATGCCACACAACCGAATAAAGAACGACGACACCATCCTGAAAATAAAAACAAACAAAAAAATATGTAATAATATTGTAACCCAGCTAGGCTACTCAGTAGAGACTGAAGATTTTTGTTTTGAAGTTTCCATGGCATGAAGTGATTTGGAGCATGGCTATTTAGTATTATGGGACGCTAGTAAAATACAATACAATACTTTAATTGACACTCCCTTACGGGGCTATTCATTGACAATAAAATTACAGTAAAAATTACAATTTAAAATTATAATAAAAATTACAATGATAAAAAATCGGATAAAATAAATGACTCCTAATTAATCTAGTATCCCTAGCATTTTGTCTGGTTGCCCTGAAAATTCGCCGCTATCCATTTGTATTCCTGGGTGGAGAGAGGCACTATGGGAGTAAAGTGTCTTGCCCAAGATCACAACAGAGTGACCCAGACCAGGCAATTTTTTTTACGCCCACTTCAAGATGGCGGCAAGATGGCGGCGTTAAGACTTTTTCCACAAAAAAGGGAACACAGTTCATGAATTGAGTTGATTCTAACTCACAATAACCTTATTCCATAGCACAACACAATCGAGCCGCTAGCTGCCCGAAACACTAATTTTTAAGGCAATAACGTGCTCCCATAACATACGTCAAAACTGACCAATACTCACTGGTTTACTACGAACGAATCATAAAATCGCTACTTAACATCAAAATTTAAACCATTTTTTAACCCCAAACAGTAAAACATTGGCTAAATTCAAATTCTAAACTGTTGATAAACCCAAAACAATATTTAGTCGCTTAAAAATATACAAAATGTAAATGGACGCCATCTTGAAGTGGGCGTAAAAAAACAATTTGCCCAGGCCGGGACTGCTCGATCTGGAGTCAAACGGGCTAATCATTCTGATCATTAGCCACAGCGTCTACCCCCCCCCCCCCCCCCTTATATTATTTTGTTACTGAGTGTGGGTGGAGGAGACATTCACTCACCTGCTCTATTTGCAGTGGGAAATATTTGCCGCTCTTCGTCACTAAACCACTCGACAATTCCTAGTAACAGTGTTAAGAAGGAAAATATAAATAAAAATAATTCCATGAGCACGCGTTGGATATGAGATGATAAAATAACCCGGGGGGGGGGGGGTACTCCCTTATATAAGCTATATAGGTATGTGCGGCGCCAAAGGGTATGGTTTTTGAGCCGTTTTGGTCTGAAACGGGTATATATTTTGACCATTTTGTCTGAAATAGGGTATGTTTTGCCTACTGGTCTGAAATAGGGTATGATTTTTGCCATTTTGGCTTTAAAAAAGAGAAATGTTCCGAAAATTTTAAGGGTCAGGTCTGAAATAGGGTAGGGAAAATCACATATTTTGGTCTGAAATAGGGTAAGGGTTTCAAGAAGCGTGCCACCCCCACCCAAATTTTTTGGGAGTAACCCCCCCGGGAAAATAACCAACGAGGCGCGAAAGCGTCGAGTTGGTACAGTCATCTCATATCCAACAAGTGCGAATGGAATAAGTTACATTAAGGCGGAACTTAACCTAAATTTCAATTAAATTTTAAGAGGTTTAAAGAAGGGATAGAAGAAAGAAAATGATTTTGGAACACCAACAGACAGTTGATACCCACGCGGGTGCTCTTGCGTGGTTATCAACTGTCGTCAATGCTGGTCAATGTCAATCTACTAATTTTTAAATTCTAATTCTAATTTTAAAACTACATCAAATCTTCAATATTTCTTATTTTCCTAAATTTTACAACTCCTTTGACAAAAACCATTTCCTCCCAAACATACCCAAAAATCACCCAAAAATTTACAAAACACCCCATAACATAGATTCATGGGAAATTATTTGGAAGATTTCGACACTATAAAAGAATACCCACGAAGATTTGAAATGGGTAATCAAAAGATACTTATTATAGATCTTCAAAAATGTTTTCAAGCACAAACCATTAACGATCTGAACAGTCAATTTGGCCTTGCTTTCTAATAGTATGCATGATGAAGTCTGTACCAATCACAGTCAGGAACCAGTTACAGACTGACCAGTCCGATATCTTCTTTTGGAGACTTTCCTTACAAAATAACGAGCTAACACTCGTACAAGTCGTGAATGGGTGAACAGTGATAACATTACTTCTTAGTCTCTTAGTTTTTAAAGGAAATACCTAAGTCATCATGTAGAAGGACAAGCTGATTGATTTCCCATCCACACAGATCTTCTCGACGTGACACACTTACGGAATTCCTGTAAACAGACATACACATTAAAGCGGTTTTCAATTGAAAAACCAAAGTAATAACAATGGCCAATCACACAAACGTCAACAACAGAACGAACCAATGAGAATTCGAGCAAATACACGTAACCGGCGCCAAGCGCGGGAAAACGCGAGCGACTTGTTTTGGTCTTGCATCTGATTGGTTGAGAAGGTGGCGCGAGATTCTTACATGTAAACCAATCACAGAGCGTAGCAAAGCAAAACCTAAGCAATTCCGGATTACTTTCGACACTCAATTAAAAACCGTTCTACACACTACTCCAGCCTGAGTACATTTTCAGGGACTGTTCTGTTCTATTTATTTTAAGGTTTTTCAGTGGCAGGTATTCTCTTCTCGACAACTTTTTGACATCTTTTTGACAACTAAATTGCAAGAACTGTGGGAGGAGGAGATGTCAATTGTCAGAACGCGAACGTGGAACCTGACATCTCCGCCTTTCATAGTTCTTGCATTTTGATTCGCCAATTGAAACGAAAGCCATCAGAAAGTTGTCAAAAAGATGTCAAAAAGTTGTCAAAAATTCGCGCATCACTGTAATGATTTCGCCACAGCAGGTAGAAGAAACAGGACTTGCGTCCCAATTGACATCCAGCCCCTAATGAAACAATTTACACATAGGTACAGAAACGTTAACACTGGTAAATATTTGTTTGGTATTTCAGTTTAATAACAGGAAATATGTTTGTTATTTCGATTCACTAGATACTTATGGCTAATTCTTTTATTCATAAATGGAAATTGAATACAGTGGAACTTCGATTTCTCGAGCCTCCACGGGAAACGAAAATTAGTTCGAGAAATCGGGAACTTCGAAATATCGGGGGTAAAATTACAGTGAAAACAAGTCAATCCAAGAGAAACAACTTTTGGTTCGAGAAATCGGGGTTTTTGAGAAATCGAGGGTTCGAGAAATCGAAGTTCCACTGTATTACAGGACTGACCATAATGATAAATCAAAGCTCTTATGGCCATAAGAGTTTTGGTGTAGAGCGGTTATAATAGCGACAAAGGAAGAAAGGCTTTTAATCATGAGCGCCATAAGAATTAAATGGGAAACATTTTTATCGTGTTTTAGTTAATTAAGCCACATCTTTCGTTTCTATAGATATTGGTTGTCTTTTGTGTTTTATTTTTCCCTTGTCCAGCATTTTTAACGAAGTAACCAATATAATATTCATTATCATGTCCTGAGAACCTGAGAGGTTGAAAGTTCTTGACATTAGTCCGTAATATTTTCACGCTCCAAACTGTTGAAAATATATTCTAGAAGAAAATGAATTGTAACTGTGGTATTGTAAAAAAAAAGTGTAGGCGTCTTATGTAAACGTATGGCTAAGTGCCAATTGTATGTTTTATACAAATCAAAATAAAACAGTGTTTAATTAAAAAAATGATTTTAATAAATTGATGGTGCGGTAATCGCTTTCATCTCGTGATCGCCAAAGAATCAGACCTGTAGAAATGCATGTGACAAGATTTTGGTAAATTCACAGCATACCATGATATTAAATTGTGTTTTCGTCCAATCCTATGCCTCCTTGAATTGAAGACAATTAAGTGGAAGCCTTGTTTTAGTTAATTCTGAGCAAATACTAAAGGAGTAACGGGAATGCGAAAGTTTGACACAAAATGCGAGCAACGATGCTGAGTTGTTCTATAGATCACCCTTACGAAGCCAGGGCACGGGCTACCATGGTAACCATCATAAATAGCTGGTGGTCTTCATCTGAGTCTAGAGACAATAGTGATACAAATGTATCCAATGGTATCTTGATGAAAATACTAGTAATGGTAATAGTACAGTGGAATCACCATTTCTCTAACCACCATCCATAAACGAAAATTGCTTCGAGAAATCGGAACTGCGAAATATCGGGGGTAAAATTACAGTGGTTTTTGAGAAATCGAGGGTTCGAAAAATCGGGATTCCACTGTATTGGTAATGGAAATAGTTATCCATCATGTCCAATACAATGAACATTTAATAAAGGAATGGAGCACCCACATCTTCTTCTACTGATCATTCAAATCATTTTGTCTTCCCTACACTAAACCGCAACTACAGAGAGTCACGGACGAGATACTCTTGGTTCAGGACTCTTTGTGAAAACTGTTTTGATCATGATACAAAAAATTGTGAATAATACTGATTTGTAAAACCCAGACCTCTGGGTAAACAACTTTTTAACTGCCGTTATGTTCAGTATCAGGAATATGAAGCATTTGCTCAATTATGTTTCCATTAGTATTTCCATAAACAATGAAATAATTGATTTCTTTTTAAGTAACTCATCCAAAATGAGTCAATTTAAAATTGGACTCAATTATCCAGTGAATTGAAACACAAATTATCCAAAGAGCCTTACAGAGAGGCTTACAGAGAGCCTTACAGCATGAGCACGCTTGTAAACGATAGCCCGCGGCTTCAAACTGTTATGATCTTTCGTTGTTTATAAAATGAAAAATGCAAGCGACAATTTTTATTCGATGTTTTCAGCTGTCGCTACCGAGGCATGCACATAAGGCGGATTTATTATAATCATCGATCTGTTTCTCACTTAAACGGTAATATATCAATTCATTAGCTGGAAACATCGTAGAACTTACCTCATATCTTGCGTCGTACAATGATGGAAAGGCTTCGTTCTTAGACTGTTGTTAGCCGCATAATCTCGTTTCCTCTGATCCTTACATACACACCGAGGGCGTAACATCAGACTCGATTCATCCATGACTGTTCACACGGTATACTGCCGCCGAGATATGTAATTTAAAAAATTCCATCTATGATAAATTTTGGTATTTACTTCAAACCTTTTGCCCGGGCGCTGTTACACAACAACAAAAATGTTCGTGGCGCCCGGAAACCTCCCGCAATAAATAAATGAAGATGGAGGCTTAAGTCTATCCAATTAGCAACTTACTACACAGATTGTGGTTTTATGCGTATCTTTATTTCATTTCCATGTTTTATAAACTAGTTACAATAGGCACACAGTGGGGTGACCGTCTTAACAGCATGTGTTTCAGCACCTTAAGTAAACCGAAAACATGGTTTTCTTTTCTTATTTAACTTAGAGTTCAATCTGACACCTCCTTTACGTAGTACTGATTCAAAAGCTTTTAAAGGCTCAAATAGACCGAGATATATTTGAAAGGAATCTTTAGTCTAGACTGAAGAATGACAATAATAATACACTGGTTAATTAGTCCTATGGGAAAGTTATACACTGGTTCCAACTGAGCTTATAATGTAATAATAATTACGTGGGAGTATGCTAAATTAGGTTCATTTGAGTTCTCTTTAGTTCAATCAGTATACAGTCGAACCTCCACTCCCGGGGGGGTACTCCCTATAATGGACTATACGGGGAGGCTCCGCCCGAAAGGGGTCCTTTTTTAGGCTCGAGGTATGTGAAAGGGTAGGGATTTTACGAGTAAATGATATTATTGTTTGGTTAACATCTCTACTGGTAATGCTTCATGATTTCTGGTGATATATATTGTTCATTAAGTTCATTACAAGGGTATAGAAAAGGGATGCAGTGCTTCTACTGAAGGTATGTGAAAGGGGTACCATTTTCATAATTTCTATGGAAGGTATATGAAAGGGGGTACCTTTTCTGTGAAAAATGGTATATGAAAGGGTAAGGGGTTGGACCTCTGGGCGGAGCCTCCCCGTATAAAAACCTTTTTGAGTACCCCCCCCCCCACCCCCCCCCCCCCCCCCCCCGGGCCTCCACTAACAGCCACCTCTCTATAGCGGCCACCTCTATAGCGGCCACCTCTCCACAACGGCCAGGATTTTTCGTCCCAATCGTACGTCTATCCATACTTTTCGCTCTTATTGAAACCTCCCTTCAACGGCCACCTCACTACAACGGCCAGTTAATTCCGCCCCAGGGTGGCCGTTGTAGAGAGGTTCAACTGTAAACCAAATAGAAAACGTTTTCCGTGTTCCCACAGAGTTACGAGTGAAGTTTGGGAGAACGAAAAATGCTGTTTCTACAGCAACTCCGAGTTCTCCCAAACTTTCACGAGTGTTACCATAACACAGGGAAAACGTTAATGTTTCGATTATTTTTTGAAGTAAAAGCACAAAGCAATTTTCTATGTTTTCACAGAGTTACTGATGGTAAATGGTTTTGAGCCAATCAGAGCGCGCGTAGTATCCTGTTTATATCATAAAAAACATTTCTCAAATGGAGACGCGGCTTACGTTTTAAATATTAATAATATCCAAATAATATCCTAAACGCGAGGATGAAAATTTGACGGCAGCGAATGCACAATTTCAAAATACGTAAAAAAGGAACTCGTGAAATTGTCTTAACAAACTATAAACTTGTGGGTTTTTTTTTCTTTTTAGGTTAGTAACCAGCTAAAACCTGCAAATAACCGTCAACAGCGTGACACGTGATCAGGTCTACCTAACCTCGTACCCAGATTTCTTTATGGCGCGGAAAGCCTTCCCCGCGCCAAAAAGAAGACAAAGAAATCTGGGTAGTATTGAAGAAAGTATTTAGCGGTATGAATTCTTATTCAGTGGAAAGGGTATGTTTTCTTATAGCCCTGCCCTGAGGAATACTATGCCCTTTTGCCGTAGTGCCAGCCTGATTTAGTTACTTCATTTAGGGCGAGGATAGCTGCGTGAATGCCTTCCATAAACGTCATATGACTTTCGCTTGTGCATGTCATCAAAATCATCACTTTGCTCATCATTAAATCCCCTCTTTATGTTGGGTATTTGTACTGGCTTGGATCTCTTTGCTGGTTGGGATCTTTCTCCTGTTCATGCCCGTATTCATCATTGTTTAGAATTCGTTCCCGTGGCCACATGTCTTGTTGAACCTGGTGCCTAGGCTCTCTCATTCTCATTTTCTTGAGAGTGAACTCAAGCTTGGCTGCCTTATCAGACAGCACTGTACATGACTTGGTTTCCTGTTCAAATCCCTTGGCAGAAACCGTGACGTCATAGGAGCCTGGGACTAGCAATCGCCAAAAGTCGCCGTCACGTGCCGAAAATACATCATGGCGGCGATTGGCGACGGCTATCCTTGCTTGGTCTATTGGGTTATCGTCCTCATCCTTTACGAACCCATGCACGCCACTGTGGACCTAATAACAAGAAAATATATAATACAGTATCAACTGATTAGGAAAACTGACATCCGCCGTTACATGAAAATTACAGTCGAAGCTCCTGTAAGCGAAAACCCTCGAGAAGCAGAAAAAGTGTCCGCAACTGGAGCTGGCCGCTTACGGGAATGTGTAAATACAGAGTTTGTATGAGCTAGAGTTCAAACGGGGTTTTGTCAAGGCGGACGTAAGTAGAGCTGTCCGCTTACGAGAGTGTCCGCTCAGAGAGCTTCGACTGTATAGTACACAGTAGACTACGAGTAGTCCCTAATTTTTCTCAGATCGAGCGGGCGGGCACGCGCGAAGCGCGTGGGAATATCCTCGCGCGAGAAGACGCGACGCGAAGAGGCTATTTTTCGCGCCTCTTCGCGTCGCGTCTTCTCGCGCGAGGATATTTCCACGCGCTTCGCGCGCGCCGGCCCGCTCGATCTGAGAAAAATTAGGGACTACTCGTAGTCTAAGTACACAGCGATGCAACTGATTACATTTTAGGAATATGCCATTGATTAATAAGTGCCATTAATATCTACACTTGCCGCGCCAATCAGAATCTCGTTCCCCAAAAAGACAGGCGCTACCTTCAGGTCCCTTTTCTTCCCCTCTTCTCCCCTCCCTCGTTTTCTCGCTCCAACTCCCTTGGCCTATTTTTGACTTGCCCCAGTTCTCCTCGTTCCTCTGCGACTGATATAGCCATACGAGGGAAATTTAGTGATAGCATGCAGTCGCCTTTGCAACCGCTTGGTTCGTCATGCAAAACTCCTAAAACGGAAATGGACGCTATTCCACATAGAGAAGATGATCTAAGAGAAGCATTCCCCCATACATGATTGGTCAGTTCGAATAACGCGATGTCGGAGCCTCGATCAGAAGGAAATAAAAATAACTTTCATAGCATGGCGCGAAAACTAGTAATATATTTCAAAAAATTATCATGGGCACAGGGAATCCTTCCCTTAGATCATGCTCTTCGATGCTCTCTTGTATTGCATTATTCACTTACCTGTTCTACATAACTGAGAAGCGCTTCTTTGTTTTCCCTCCAATACTCCGGTAACTCACTTGCATTGGGAAACTTCTGGCAGCCGAGCTCAAGCGTTATATCAAAGCAGTTGGAGTGCACGTAGTTAAAATCTTGCATTCCCCCTGACACACTGAACCACTTGGCGCCATTTGTTATTCCATCAATGAAATGCTCTCGCGGGATCTCTTTACATTTCCAAGGTGCGTTCGCGAGGTGCATTGTGGGATGGGCCTCTGAGTAAGAGCGCGCGAGTTGTCTGAATACGTCATCATCCGGCGTGGCACTGTACACGCTCTGTCCCGAGGGATTGTCGTCATACGGGTAGTTTGCCACAAGAGCTCCGCTGTGCAAACTCGCCGACAGCACAAAAGGAATCGAATTGATCCACTTCATAACCGCGCGGGTTTCCGGTTGTGGAGATCCGTTTGTGCTTGGGAAAAATTGATCCGGGAAATTGCGATTCAAGTCGACCCCATTGGCGTTAGGTCGACTAGATTTCCACTCGTCATCTGCAAATGTGGCGGCCATTTCGTACCCATCGGGATTCATGCTCGGCATAATGTGTATTCTGGTTGTGTCCACAATATTGGTGACTCGTTGGTTTACACCGTAGTTCTTGCACAGATACTTGATAAGGTGAAGCAGCATCTCTCGTCCTATCGCTTCATCCCCGTGCATGTTAGCAACGTATTTAAATTCAGGTTCCCCCGGTTCGTGTTTCCCTGGGTTATTAGAAATTTCCATGATCCACAATTTGCGGTTCTGTACCGAGGTCCCAATGTCGTACAAGTGAGCTATTTTGCTGTACTTTCTGGAATAATCCTTTAACAACCATGTCATTTCTTCGTAGTTATGATGTCTAAAGCTGATATTCTTCTCAGCGATTTCACTTTTGAAATCACTTTCGAATTCCTTTTGGGTGTTCTTAATGGCGTCTTGATTGTGCTCCTTGATATCGTCTCTGGCCACTTTATGCTTTATGCCTTTTATCGTCGCAAAATTTCCTTTCTTGTTGTTTAATGGTTTGGTAGTCGTCGATTCGGTATCGCGTTTGCTTTCCTTTACAAGGGATTCTTTTTCGCTGCTTTATCGGGTGGCTTTCCCCATACAGAAAGCACCAAGCTTTGAAGCACCAAGGATAGTACTAACACCTTGAGATGAAGCATGGTCGATGTGCTTGTTGTACAGAGCTCAACTTGAAATGTCTGCTCATTTGGTTAACATTATCAATTTAGAGTCGCTTCAGCGTTTCTGACATCACCTAAGGAGTGGTTAATTGCCTACCACACCTTTTAAAGTTTAGTTATGATCTTTACGTTGTACATCGCATCACGGCTAACCATTAGTGAATGATCATGGTCGTGTTAAGTGGTAACAGCTCCCGGGGGGGAGTACACCTTGAAATTCGTGGTTGAGGTGTGCCGCCCGCTTCTTTAAACCCAAAATTTACGATTTTCCCCGACCGAATTTCAGACCTGACCCTTAAAACGTTCTCCCTTTTCAAGCCAAAGTGGCAAAAATCTATACTCTATTTCATACAGGCTGGCAAAGCATACCTAATTTTGAGACCAAGATGTTCAATTTCAGACCTAAATGGCTCAAAGACCATACCTTTAAGGCGGCATACATACATATAGCTTATATAAGGGAGTACCCCCCGGGGAACAGCTAAACAGCAAGATGCATGTAACTGCTAAAATTAACACTAATAGTGCCAAACAAAGGCTGTGCCTTGCAGTTTGGTAAAAAAATATATATGCCATTGCTTTTTGGAGATGCTAAGGGTGGTAAAGCAAAACAAACATTCGTGATTTGTCTACTAAGGGATTTAAAAATACAATTAACTGGCCACCTGTTGCGAAGTGACAGGTTAAATATTCTACCTGCTCAGCACTTAACGCAAAATCCCCAGGTCGAATAAACCTTTAAACTACACTAGGTAGTATTTATATATTTTTTGAAGTGTTTTCTGAAATAAAGACATTTCCAATAATTTTAGTATACGACAGGAAGTTTCAGTTATTTACATCTCTTTACTGAAGATCACGTTTTGACCAAACCGGTTAATTTGATTGTTTGGGAATTTGATCAAACAGCTGTTCATATTAGTGAGAATATAAAGTCTATAAGACCAGCTATGGTTCGTTCCTTTACGGAAATAAAATACAAGAAATATCAATGCCTTTCCTGATGCAAATTGAGCAGATGTTCACTGTTCATGAGTAAACACTATAAATTGCCACCGCGATGAGGAATTATTTATTACTAAACCACGCCCATGGTAAGGATAAGAGCTAAATAAAGCGACTGAAAAAAAAGTTCTGCGGATGAATGTCAGTTAATGGACAAATGATCTAATTGTCATTTTGGAGTGATAAAATTTCACATTGTGAAAACTGTTTGAGTGCTTGACGATTTTGGCGAAATACGGCTTTTATATTTGTTATTTGGACGGCTAGACGTTAAAATGTATCGCATCTCGGTTCTAATAGTGTGTAGTTTAATTCTAAGTTCACACTTTGCAAACAGCAACCCGTTACTTAGAAAAGTTCTCGACATGTTTCACGGTGTCAAACAAAAAGAATCAACCCGCGACGACGGAACGGCGAGGAAAAGCGTCGACATCTTGAATGTGAATGAGTTTAAGCACCATGACTACGAAGAGATGACATGGTTTTTGAAGTACTTTGCTAAGAAGTACCCAGACATTACAAGACTATACTCCATCGGGTATAGCGTGCAGAACCGTAAGCTATGGGTGATGGAGATCTCAGACAATCCTGGTAAACATGAAGCTGGTGAACCAGAAATCAAGTATATCGGTAACATTCATGGCAACGAGGCCTTAGGACGAGAATTGCTACTACAGCTGATAAAGTACTTTTGCGAAAACTACGAAGATAGTTCTAAAGTTAAGAGTCTTGTGGATACAACAGGGATACATATTTTACCTAGCATGAATCCCGATGGTTACGAGATGGCAGCGGTTCGCGGTAAGGGTAATAAACTAGTTGGGAAGCGAAACGCGTTCAGAGTCGACTTAAATCGCAATTTCCCGGATCAGTTTTTTCCCAGCACTACAGGCCTACCCCAGTCAGAGGTCAAGGCCGTGATGGACTGGATCAAAGCGTATCCGTTTGTACTGTCGGCTAGCCTGCACAGTGGAGCTCTGGTAGCGCTTTATCCCTACGATGATTCACCATCAGGACAGAGCCTGTACAGCGCTACACCTGATGATGATGTTTTTAGACGTTTGGCAAAGACATACTCACAGGTATCTCATTAGACTGCAAAACAGTCGTTTTTTCTCTAAATCGCTGGTCGCGTGGATCCTCGCGTGCGAAGCGCGCGAGCCTCACACTCCAGGCCTTTCGTTCAAAGACCGCGCGCATTTGTTTGACAGACCAACGCAAAAAATACGACTGTTTTGCAGTCTAGTATCTCATTCTCGCTTCTTATTTTCGCGATTACAAAAAAAAATCACGAAAACTAAAGGGGCCAGGGAAGTTGTATGAAAATAGTTATAATACTCAAAAGTGATTTTTAATTGGTGTCTATTTTACGAGTAAATGATTGTTTCACTGTATTTTTTAAATATAGCCTAAATCGAAAATTTGCTGGAAGAAGAAAATAAAATATTTTAGTTTTGGAAAATTATTGGACAGAAGTATCCTGGCGCCATTTTGGAGTTTATGACGTCACCCGGTTGCCGCTATTCCTGCACACCGAAAAAGAGCTATTTAAAAAAAAAAACGTACTTCACCCTCTTATAAAAAAGCTTAAAATTTAAACAAACATACTACAATTTAAATTTTCGACTACAAAGCCATCATCAGGGGGGGCAGGCAGCGCCCTTTGATCTTGCCGCTTTTCTGCAATACATGATCGCACAAGTAAAGAAATCTGTCAATCATTCGAGAAACGTACCTCTACGGGAGTTTGCAAAGGAATTTTCATCCATGGTGTCCCACAATGACCAAAGTTCAGTTAAACAGCGACCGAATCGTTCCCATAGATGTTTGAACGTGGAATCGCCAAAATATTTCTGAACGAACACAAACGCACGTCATGTCAGCCATCGTCCGCCATGTTTATTTTAAACAAACAGTACTTAGTCTCGCTCGGCCAAATTTCTAAAATGTGCAATCATATATACTAGGTCCCAGGCCTCGCTGCTAGCCCCCCCCCTGGCCATCATAATGGTACCCTCCAGATTTGTTTGTAAATCCATGTTTTCTGAATCATTACTTTCAACTTGACAATTAGGTGTAGAAGGCGCGGTGGCCTATGGTTAGTGCGTTGGACTCGGGGTCTTTGTGTTGTGTTCTTGGGCAAGACACTTAACTCTCACATTACCTTTCTCCGCCCAGTGGTAAATGGGTACTGGCGAATTTTCACTCGGGGCAACCTGACAAAAATGCTCGGGTGTAACCTGCGATGGAATAGCATCCCATCCAGGGGAGTAACGATACGCCTAGTCGCTTCTTGCTATGGAAACTGGAGTTAATCGCCGGCCTGATAAGCCACTAGGCTTGTAGACAGACGTTTAAAATTTAACGTTTAAAATTTAACGTTTAACATTTAACGTTTAACGTTTTAGGCACATCCCGTGATGCATTTAGCCAACCCTAAGTGGAACTGTACCGACCAAAAGGAAGAGCACTTCATAGATGGCATCACAAATGGTGCCAGCTGGTCGAGTCTGTCAGGAGGCATGCAGGATTATAACTATGTTCACTCAAACTGCTTTGAAATCACACTGGAGTTAGGCTGCGATCGATTCCCCAAAAGTAGCGACTTAGAGAAGTACTGGCATGACAACAAAAAGGCTCTAATCGAGCTTACACAACAGGTAAGAAGCTGGGTTTTGTTTATAACCTTTTCTTTGACTTTCAAAGGAAAAATGATTGATTTCTATTTGCTATCCTTAAGCCCAAACGAGGATGAGAGTTGTTGAGAGTTGGCTCTCATGAGAGTTTTCTTCAACTCTCATCGACTATCATGACCTCGAGCCAAACGAGGCAACACTCTCGACGACTCTCAAGAAAAATTTGAATAGGTTCAAATTTTATGAGAGCGCACGAGAGTCGCTGAGAGCGCGTGAGAGTTTCAGACCAAACGAGAGTGAGAGTTTGAACTAATTCTCATCCTCGTTTAGCCTGTCTCTAAAACAATTAAACTACTCAGCTTCGTTTTCTATGAGCAATAGTCAACTCGGCTGCGAATGTTTGACTATTCGCTTAAAAAAACCCTCGAGTTTGAATGTTTAATTGTTAACCAATCGTGAAAGTTTGGGAGAACTCGAAACGGTTGTGGAAAGTCGAATTTCCTCGACATTTCTAAATTCTCTCAGACATCCACTCAAATGTTTTTCTATTTTTAATTTAAACTTTAAAAAAATAATGTCAATATACTAATTACATAATACTTACACATTTGGCTTGTGTCTAAGGTACATTATGGCGTGAGTGGATTTGTTAAGAACACCCAAGGTGAGCCTCTCTCCGATGCAACCATTAGCGTCGCAGATCGTCGTCATGACGTCACTACGTCAAAGGATGGAGATTACTGGCGCCTTCTCGTACCAGGCTCCTACGAAGTCACGGCCAGAGCAAACGGTTTCCAGCCTCAAACACATCTGGTGGAGTTACGCTCTTCTGAAGGAAAAGTAATCAATTTTACGCTGAAGCCGAATCAAGAAGTCGGGACGAAGCTATCTCTTGTGGCAGGCGAAGACGAGTTGTTGGACCGAGTCATAGTAAGCTTATATTTAAATTGGGAAAATTTGAAAAGGGAAAAGCTCTTGGATCGAGGTTTGTACAGATGAGGACCATATTTTTTTTTTCGTGGACAATATTGATAATAACGGGAAGGGAATGGGTACTAGCGCTTATTATCGGAGGGCTATTTGTGTCTAATATTGGGGGTTGGTGGAGGCTTATTTTCGGGTGGGGACTTTTTTTTGGAAGAATGTCATGTCATGCCCAGGCTGATTCTAGGCTGAAAATATTCTTAATACATTCTTACGACGTATAGTATTTTTTACAACGGCCAGATAATTCTGTACCACTCCAGGGTGGCCGTTGTGGAGCCGAGGTTGAACACCATTCTTAGCATATTCTTAAAATTTCGCCAATCTCAGCCTCATAATTCTTATAAAAAAGAGTGTATTTTCTGAAGCTTGCGGTATTTAACACTTGTAACACAGACTGGAACCTATGTGACGGAAGATACTGCTGATCCAAGGGAACATATTATACAACCAAGTCATAATGACAGAGACGAACAGTCGTACAAAAAACACGTGCTGCACCCGGGCTTAACGACAGGTATGTTTTGAACTCTCTCTAATAGGCGGACACCCTCGGGACCAGCTCTAGCTGTCCCCTTAAAGAGGTGTCCGCCTAAAGGCGGGGTACACGTGAATTTCAATGAAATTTTAAGAGGTTTAAAGAAGGGATAGAAGGAAAAAAAAAAAGATTTTTGGAACACCAACAGACAGTTGATACCCACGCGGGTGCTCTTGCGTGGTTATCAACTGTCTGTTGTGTCAATCTACTAATTTTTAGCTTCACATTTTAATTTTAAAACTACATCAAATATCAATATTTCTTATTTTCCTAAATTTTACAACTCCTTTGAGAAAAACTATTTCCTCCCAAAAATCACCAAAAAATTTACAAAACACCCCATAACATACCATCATGTCCCCATAACATAGATTCGTGTTTTGAGCAGAGAGTTTTTGGATTGCTTGAAACGTGAACGAGATATTTCCATTAAACCCATGTTAAGTGACGGAAAAATGGCATTCAGGTTAACTCCCGCCTTAAAGGAGCTGAAAAATGAACCTGGAAGTATGTTGTGTGAGAGCCAAATTTGGCACTGATTTTTCAAGGTTTTCCCAGCATTACTCTGGCAGAATTTGTTAGATTTCCAAAATTGATGCACGGTTACAAAGATCCATCCTTTCTGCATCAGATGCGTGTTAAACTAATCTCGTCACGTGTTCATTGATGACGTCACAATGGCTTTGATGTGTAAGACTCCAAACATATATGCGTAGTTGGTACGTCAAGGGTTAAGAGGTGTCCGACTTAAAGAGAGTTTAGTTACAGACAAACAAGTGAAATTCGGCCGGGATCAGTTAGCTAAGCATGTCCGCCTGAGAGAGATGTTTGCCTTGTAGTGGTGTCCGCTTTAGTTGACTGTATATCGGTCTCACTAGCACCTAATTTAAAATATCGCCTCACGTACTTTAGCGAAAAATAGAGACAAATTTTGATGACTTTGACGAATCATGATGGGTTTGACGAAGCGTGAGGGGTTGAACGAAGTTTGAACACACACACACATCCCTCTGTTGTAACCAGGCTATCTATCACCGACAGTCATACTAATTTATACAACAAATATTGTCTTTGTTTTCTTCTTTGTCCTTGTATTTAAGGACCAGGTTGTCTATTGAGGATGAATTACTTCATGGCGTAACTGCGCAGGGGAGTGGAATGAGCGAGGAGAGCAAAACAGACGATTCGTCCGGGGAGGGAGGCGGGAGTGGTGACGACACCTCTTCACATGACAAGCAGGAATCAGACAGACCTGTTATTATCCAGAAACCGCTTAAACTAGCTAAACCTGCCAGTGTCCAGGCACCCGCCAAACACACCAGTGTCCAGACACCAGCAAAACCTGCTAGTGTCCAGACCCCAGCAAAACCTGCTAGTGTCCAGACCCCAGCAAAACCTGCTAGTGTCCAGACCCCAGCTAAACTCAGCAGCAACAAAACTTCACCTGGGATCAACACCAAACCTACCAAACGGAATAGCGTTCAAATCCCAAAGAAGCCGGCCTCCGTGGAAGCGAAGAAAGAAACACAACTTAAAATAGCTGTCACGGACAAGCGTTTTTCTAAGCTGATTGGTTCAAACGTGGCGTGCCGTTTGGTCGGAAAGAAGGGTTTGAAGAATGGGATCCTTAAATGGGTGGGTCACTTGCCCAAGTTGCCATTAGATAACGCCCATCTCATTGCTGGCGTGGAGTTGTTAACCGATGATAAACTGGGAACGGACGGTACATACCGTGGAGTAAGATACTTTAAGAGCTCTCCGAGGCGAGGCTATTTCTTCAGGCTGAAGGATTGCAAAGCTAAGAAACATTAGAAGTCGCTTAGTGATAAACTAGAAACTGTAACTTCTCACGAGTCACATTACACTAGAAAGGTGAACTGAAATATCGTGACAAGCTACTGTTCATGGATGGTGTATCTTGAAAAATTTAGCCAGAGATCCTTCGTAACACCAAAACTATGGCCTGAGCTTTCGACCTTTGCGGGGTTATCGCATATCACTTTTTTCTCAGAGTATTGTACAAAGAAATTCGGTTTCTAAGAGGCCGAGACCGACGCTTCTTATTATGAATCAGTTCTGGCTTCATATCACACATTGACCCATATTCAGACTGAATGTTTTTATATAGTCATCATTACAGAGCCAAACAGAGGCTGGTTTCAGAAAGGCCAAAAAATGGCTCCATGGCAGGCATAATATATCACAAAGTATAACACCCGAGTTTGTTACACGCCAGCCACGAATCAGCAGGGATTTTATATACAAGCTTACATGTAGTGCATAGTTGGTTTTGAGGAGCTCGACGATTTTACTGTACATATGTTCGTGTATAAATATAGCTGGATTTATCAAAACCGTGTCAATTGCGCCAGGGAGAGCTTGTCACTTTGACAGGTAAAACACCTCCTCAATCAATCAATCAATCAATCAATCAATCAATCAATCAATCAATCAATCAATCATCAATCAATCAATCAATCAATCATCAATCAATCAATCAATCATCAATCAATCAATCACTAGCAACGTGTCAATGCACAACAGGCCTGCTCTGGTTCCCTAACCGGCTCCACTGCAGCCAGCTTGACTCAACTGCAAGGAGAATGACCCCTTTTTAGCCAAAAATACCACCCGTCAGACCCACCCCCACCCCCCTGGGTTGAGGGCCGGCACTCCGCAACTGATGCCAGCGGGTAGCCTGGTCCCCGGCCACTGTGCAGCAACCGGTCTGGACGGAAGCCCCCCCACAAATAAAGGCGCGGGTGAGGCCAGACCCTCGGCTATCGCCGAGCGTCTGGCGAAAATGTTTTGGTGAAAATTTGACAGGGTTTTGATCAAATCAGCTATAAATATATATTGACAAATATACTAAAGAATAATTCATTTACGAAAGCAAAACGGAGATTATATTCCGACAATAATAAATTATACAAGGCAGAAACTTATCTGCTACCAATGACATATTTTACACGTGAGCCCTACGATTCTTGCAGATTCTTGTTTATCGAGTAATTTGTGTTGCCTAGTTCCTGTACGGCTTTTTCCCAGGCCTTCACGGTCAATACGTTACTTTTTCGCTCGGACCACGTGACCCGAAACGGATTGACCGCGGCGAAATATAGAGGCCTGGGAACTAGGCAATAATTTGTGTACGCTTTGGCGACTTTATCAGGTATGTTTGTGACCCATGGTGAGACAAAACGCTAGATTAGGTGTTTATCGTACCCAAATTGTCCAAATTAAGTTGAATATTTTCTTTTAAAGAAATGAAACTACGCGAACAAGATTTTACTCGAGCCAAAATATGTCAGGCATACGATGTCGATGTAGTTTTGTATTTGCTTATTAAACCTTGATTGTTTTGGTTTGAAAATAAACTATTTCAGCAGTAGACTTCTTAATTTTTATCTTACCTTCAAAATGCTCTCTTTCCGTCCTTCTTGGGTAAATAAATCTGCCAAAAAGACCGTCGAAGTTGGGTTTTAAATTGTTCAGTGCAAGCTGGTAGAATTTGTTGTGGTACAACTGACAACACCGAATGAAACCAGACGCGCGTGGCATAGCAGCCGCGTTTTTGGCGCGAAAATTGGCTGAGCACAATCTCGCCCCAGGGTCTTCTCGGCGATGCTTTCCATGGCGGCTGGAACAGGGCTGAATAACGTCTGCGCATGTGTGGGATTTCATGACAGCAACAGCAAATTTTTGGCGCGAACGTGTTGTTGTGTGGTTTTGAAACACGACGGCAAGGAGAGATTAATGTCTTTTATTTCCGCTCCAAAACGGGAATATTTCCTTTTCCCAAATAATAATTTGAACACTTCAAAGTTTACATCGAAGATTTTTCGCCATGAAATGCCGTGGAATACGAGAAAACTTGAGTATATCATTACTGCTTCGTTTCTGCATTTTCGCGGACTCTGACATCGTGGGCCGCTTCGTGGCTATTTTTCAACGAGTGTTCAGAAAAAAAACCCTGGTGTTCAAAGATATGTTTTCACTCAGTAACAGGCGGATCCACTGCAGAGGGGTGTGGCGCATACAACTAACAAATGATACTGCAATTTACATTCCTTTATTCCTTAATATTGATCTCAATGGCGAAAACAACAATCTATCTGTCCAGCTTAAAACCGGAGAGTCGGAGGCATAGCTTACATTAATTATCATTATTTACAAGCACTGGCATGGTAACCGCTGAACAATTCAATTCCTTTCGTGGTCTGAGCACACGACCCAAAAAATATATTTGAGCAGATCCAGGCTGCTCGGCAACGAGGTGTTTTCTATCACGATGTTTCGTAACCACGTTATTATTAGTTACCACTCCCTCGCAACCATTATTTGAATTGTCACGCAACGCCCCAAAAACATTGCGTGACGAAGAAGACTATCACGCACTGAAGGCATCTCTGAGATGTTCAAAACGTTCCTTTAAAACAGGATCAAACTCAACATCGTCAACGTGTCTTTAGTTTACAGTAATTTGTACAACTCAACAATGTCTATTCTAGAAGTCAGACTTCCATTTCGTTCCTTTGAATGGCTTTATACTTTATGAAATGATTTCACAGGAGACGACAATGACCTTTTCCTCTCAAGGTCAATCAAGAAGTCAAAATTGTCCACAGTCGTTTCCACGTATCCAACAATTCCTCTAATTGAACCTCTCATTGGGCTGACGATCTGCGTACCTAAAATTATAAAGAGAATATGCCATTAATTATTTGGAGAATAAATTAAATAAATTAAAATTAAATTAAAAATTAATGTGGTGAACATTTCTTTCTAACCAAGTGTCGATTATAATGTTTAGTCTGTGGATGAAACCCTAGCATGTGAAAATTAAAATGAAAGCTATTGAGCCAGCCTCGTACCCAGACGTCTCTCTTATTTCCAAGAAAATGGGCGCGCAAAGGAAGGAGGGAAGGCGAAAGGTCGCGAGACGTCTGGCAGATTTTGTTTTCAAGATGGCGGAATGTTTAATGGCGGATGATTCCGTAATTTTAAAAATGAGTGTAGCAGGTTAATTTTGCACAATTCGGAAGTCTACATCCATTATGTAATGAAAATGCAGTTTTCTTTCTAAAAAACGGACTACAACATCACTATAGGCTTCGTCATTCTGAAGTTTCCTGCCACAAATCGAAGAAGCAGCCTGTGCTAGAATTATGAAAAAGTTGCACGATCAAGAAACAAGAAATCTCTTGGAGAAGCTGTTCGAGACCCGATCGTGATAGGTAATATTTGCATATTTATGCGAACGTTCGTTTCGGTCTTTGATTTTTGTATTAATTCAGTTGGAAATATGGCAAGCGACAAGCTACTTTGTTGCGAAAAGACCAAATGCAGCTGCCAAGAAGTTTGCAATGTACAGTACTCATTGCACGCTGGTGTTCTGTGTTATTACTCAAAAGGCAACAAACCGGTTGTAATAGCGGTTTCAACCTCCAGCCAGTTGGTGAAGTTCAAATTCGAATGGCACTGTTATTATACTCAGGGTTATACTGGAGCCATGTTATATATTAAAGAAGGTAATATTATATTTAACCGTTTCCATTTTATTTCTGCAGTGCAAATTTTTGTTGACAGATTTTCAGTTTCAATAGCATAATTTATCTCAGGAATGTTTAAAATAATGTACCCTAATATAAATTTACATTACAATATACAGTAATATTGCACATCAATAAAAGTTGTTTGTCATAGCCTGCGAGCAAGCTCTCTGGCAGGCTAGTTTGTCATCGCATTGGTGCCCTGGCACTATGGCAAGGTGGGTAATTCAGTTTAGCATATTTGCTTCCTACTACTACTCGGCACTTGAAAAAGCTTCATTGTCCTAGTGCTATTGGGCAGCCAAGTGTGGAATGTACCCAATTATTTAGAATAATGAATAATGTTCAGCTATAAAAAATATTGCAATTGTGTAGGAAATGATATGTGATTAAAAAAGAAAACATAATGGCTTGTTTTGGCAAATCCTTACAAAATAAGGTTTCCATTGATGCTAATAATGAAGTACATACATTATTCACAATCCAATCTTCAGTTGCAATGATTGTATTGCAATAATTACAATAGACCAATAGTCCATTTTACAGTTGTGTGCTTAGAATCCAGGCCTTTCAACAAGTGAGGCTGGAGGTGACTTTGTTGTGATACAAACCTTGCTTCTTTTCAAATGTAAATTATTCTGTTATTATGTAAACTAGTTTCTGATCTCTATCATATCATGGTCACCCTTAACCTCGCTTTCATACAGAGGCTTGGTTACATTTCACAGAACTGTAAAATGGTCTATTAATGCTCTAGCCATGTACTACCAAACTTAAAAAAATATAATATCCCTCCCCGTAAGTCCTTTTAGCCTTGTACACCTTCTGAAATATCCCTGACTGAGACAGGGTGTACAATTATTTTTTTATCAGAAATTGTATGTTTTTAGCTCTTTGATTTTTGGTGAGCTCACTAAGATTTTCCAGAATATTAAAGAGGACATTTATAGAGAAAATTAGACTCTTGTTTATATGCTTGTATTGCCTAGTTTACACCTGAACATGTGGGAAATCTCAAATCAGCTCTCCAACTTTTGCAAGAGAAGAGAAACAGGAGAAATAAATAGTATGAAGATCAAAGTCCCTAAAGTTTCCGATAAAAACAAAGAAAACGTGCTCAAATTATTAACAAAACTGTCAATTGAATTGAGCCACATTTTGAGATAACTGACAGATGATGTGAATGATGATCCTGGTTTTTGTCGGTTCTTTATAGATTAACCGACCAGTGGGGTGACATTTGTGTTTATGACTGTTTTGTGGGCAGTTTTGTAGATGCCCCAACATACATAAATGCATACTGTTACATACATAAACTTTATTTAAACTCAAATAACCCTGCCACCCCTTTCCTTTGTGATTTGAGATGTATTATGTTGTCTTTGTATATTATTGGGTAGGAAAAAGAGAAAAAAAAAATCAATGAGTCATTAATCTAATTAAAACCACTTTATTTTAATTTTTAATTACACTAACAGTGTTGTTTTGATAATATTGAATAAGTAAAAATTTCATACAAGAAAATTTGTGTTTACTATAGATCATAAGCTCTTGTGTCTGTCATGCTTCTACTTCTTCTAGACCCCAATTGGTTTCATCCTCTATGGTTAGACCTCTCATCAGTCAACTGAGTTCTTGTTCCCCTTTAAACCCTGTAATAATGGCATGACAACACAGTTTATATTAATTGATAAAGAGTTATACAAACCAAACACCTCCAAAAACTAACAATTTCCCTTCGGTAACACACACAACAACCCCCTGTAAAAACTCACCTCCCTCCACCTATCTAACCCTCAGACCTGTGCTTTCATTTCATTCAAATACATGTAGACACTGAAGTCACACTGAGTTCTAGTTGTTGGATGAATTGGATTTTGGAAAAATGAAGTCTTGGTTTTAATTATCAGACAGGATATTAATTTTCAAATAGCCGGACTTATACAGGCCCGTAGACAGGATTTTAATGGGGGGGTGCGTTGGAGTGGCGAAGTTTGGATGGTACGAGCGCCAAAGGCGCAAGCTACTAAGGGGGTCGGGGGCATCCCCCCCCCCCCCCCCCGGGAATTTTGAAAGATTTTGTTTGTCTGAGACTGCATTTTGTGCGTTTTGAAGGCAGTATGATATGAAACCAGCCAGCCAAAAGCGAACGTAAAATCATGAATATTTCTGGAACTGTTCGGTTAGAGAAAATACCGATGAAAAAATACTAAAAATACATGTTGCTGACCTTCGATTAAAGACATTTTTAAGCCAAAGGAGTGAATATTTGGATGAAGAAAATGACTCGCTTGATGTTGTCTTTGTCGATGAAGACGATATGTAAACACGTTCAAAGCTGCGATTGTTTAGCCTGTGTACATCCGCCGCCTCCCCTCAAAATTTTGAGGGGAGGCGGAGGATGTACACAGGCTACGATTGTTTTGGTTTATTGGAACCAGTTAATGATTCAGACTTAATGCATTTTCAAACTACACCAGTTATCGAATTAGAGCACAAGCACTACTGTTTCACTTTCTTTTGAACCATCGGTCCACTACAGGTGGACCTCCACTGCCCGTGGGGGGGGGGGGGGGGGTGGGTGCGGACGCACCCATCGCACCCCCCTCCCTACGGGCCTGCATATATATTACAGTACTCCAACCAAAGCCACCCAACAAAATTCTGTACAAATTAGCGAATGAAACCTCGGATGTTTAATAACAATAGATTTCCCACAAATTATAATGGATCTAAGCAAGCTGCATGCTATAAATTACAGGTTTAAAGGCTTAGCCTTTACGAGGAAAACCAACTAGACATAAAGGCTTAAATAAATTTTGTGAGCATTAATAATAAATATAAAAAAAAATCTCATTATACGTACATTACATTCCTAAAAGTTGCAGTGCGTTAAACCAGGTTCTAAAATAAACAGCAATTGATGATAGCCTTACCCGATATAGTCAAGCCATCAAATGATTCTTCAAGGTCGATTTTCTGCTACAAAGTTCGAATGAATCCTCGCACTGATCCTCGACGTCCTTGGCAGCCATAAGTAGCAAAGTATTGCGAATTTCGAACCCTACGCGTATGGTTTTAGCATCTACATTGTCTACAACAAAATACTAGTGAAATCGAGCACTTGCAAAGCTTAAAAACTCGAAAAAATGAGGATTGCCAAGAAAACGACAAAATTGCCAAGAAATCGACACGTTTTCTCGCAGGCGCTTCGCGCCTCGTCTTTCCCCTTCCCATGGTCCCTCGCGCTTCGGGCTCGTGCCCAGTAGCTCGTCCAATCGCAAAAAACAAATGCGAAGTGCCTGAGGAGGAGGCTGCTATTGAGCAGTATTTTCATGTGGTACTGTTTATTATGCTGTACAAGGTGGTTCTTACTTTTTAAGTCTGTGGATATAACCCTAGTGTGTGACCATTCAAATGAGCTTTTGAGCAGTATTTTCGTGTGGTACTGTTTATCATGCTCATGTACAAGATTAATCTAACTTTAAAGTCTGTGGATGAAACCCTAGTATGTGATCATTCAAATGAAAGCTATTGAATAGTACAGTACTTTCATGTGGTACTGTTTATTATGCTGTACAAGGTGGTTCTAACTTTAAGTCTATGCATGAAACCCAAGTGTGACTATTCAAATGAAAGCTATTGAATAGTACTTCCATGTGGTACTCTTTACTGTGCTGTACAAGATGAATCTAACTTTTACGTCTGTGGATGAAACCCTAGTGTGTGACCATTCAAATGAAAGCTATTGTTCAGTATTCAAACTTACCAAGGTTTTCAAATGGGAGACCAAGAAGCTTCTTTCCTGTGGGAGTCTGAGCTTCTGAGCTCAGTGATTCGCATGACGTCTGATCACTGCACACACTAAAATCTGCGCTAAATCGTGTTTCATCCTCTAATGATTTAGTTCTTCTGAGAGACGAGCAGTTATTTGCTGGTCTCTGACCCTCTGGAGTGTGTGACACAGTTCTTTTCAGAGTCTCTTTAGCGGGCATGCACTCGCGTGACCAATTAAGAGCTCCAACCGAGCGCAGACCATTGATGCGTGGTACCCGTAACGCTTTCGGTGTTGACTTCGAAGAATTCACCGTAACGTGAGAGCCACGGACGCTAGGATCTCGAGATTGCATGACAGTGATCGCGTGAGACCTGAGACTTGGTGATCTGGACGCAGAACGATATGACAGTCCGTCCATAGATTCGTTGATTTCTATTCCCTGGCTTCCACTCAGTTGGTAATCACTCGGTTCAATCGATAGAGTAGGGATCTGGGTTCGGTCGTCTTCGTAAACCATGTTGCTATGGTAATGACAATTTTTCGCGCCATTTTTCTCCACAACCACATCCGGGACACTATGTACTTTACGTAACGGCATTTGAAGCACCTGAAAATAACAGGAAACAGTAATTATGTTACAAGTAATTATGTTAAGACTTAGGAGCTAATTATGACTCACATAATTACGCTTTTTTGTACTTGTCCAATTAGTATATATAACAAATACGCGCCCTAAGTGTTTGGAAAAGATAGATTAACATCAATTAGCCTTTTTCATTAGGTCCTATTTGTGGGACAAAAAATAATTGTTATGAAAGGAAACTACTTTTGGCACTTTTGATGAAAACTACTTACAGTTGACTCTCGATAATTCGAACTCTCGATAACTCGCAGTAAATTCGCTTTCCCTTCAGCTCATTTTCTTACTAATTTTACCCTCTATAACTCGAACTTCCAATAACTCGAACGTTTTTCAATTTTCCTTGCCTGGAGGTTCGAGTTATCGGAAGGTAACTGTAATTCAATATAGAGACGATACAATAAGCGACAATAAAATAGAAGCTACGTTTTCAAGCACCAAAATTAAAGCACAAAAGCACTGACAATAAGCGAAACAATAAATAAATCACCAACAAAACTACATTGTCACCTTTCGTTGGCAATTTACTAGACTGGTAGCTAGCGCAAGAGTAAATATAGTGAGCCAGTTAGCGAGAGCGTGCACGAAATATGCGCGCGAGGAGAGAAATAGAAATGGTTTTCCCGGCCTCGCGCGTACTTCTCCCACGCGCGTACAACTTCCACGCGCGACCCTTAAACTGGTTCGGTTTATACTCGTGCAGAATTCGGCAAACAAGAAACGAAAACAGACAGAGACCGACTCACTTGAGACAGGGCCGTGTTACTTCTGGCCCTCATGGCATCAAGCTGCACTCTGCTGGCGGATGACAGCCGCCTACGGTCATACGAGTCCGTATAGAGCGACTTGGACTTTTGTAGACTGCTGAGATTGCACGTGAGGAGAGCCCACCAACACTCGCGGACTTTCTTCTGTATCACGCAATAAAATACGAAGATTGAAAAGCCTTGAAGGCTGTTGAAGATAGCGAAGAGGTACTGGAACACAAGGCGAGCTTCCTTCACAGCAAAGAAACCAAACATCCACGTGATACCGACTAAAATGAGAATTCCAAACGCTCGTTTGATTTTAAGCAGCCCTTCACTGGTGCGGTCTGGATCGGCGGTGTTCGGGGGACGTGTCGCCAGTTTGTACATGATTAACGAGAACGTAGCCGTGTTTATCAGAATGACAAGTAACACAGGAGCCATGAAAGCCGCAAAGAATGCTATGTTTCCAATACGACAACTGAAAAACAAACAAGACCGTGTTATTTGAAAATAAAAATATATTTAACAATTATTCCACGAAATCGAGTCGTACATTAACTCATAGCCAACGAGGCGTAGCCGAGTTGGCTATGAGTTCACCGACGAGATTGAGTGGAATAAATGTTTTATAATATACTCACCACAGGATATTGCAATTAAAATTACTGGGAAAGAACGGAAGGAAAAAACAGAGGAAAAATGGATATTTATTATTTGAAAAACATTTCCAAATAAGGTAGTAATGGTAAATTGCCTCATATGCCTTGAGTAGGGAACCAATCAGATTGTCCAAATTGCAATATCCTGTGGTGAGTATATTATAAAAAAAATGTTGAACTAAAAGTGCCAAAGTTGTATAATAATATTCAGACGTTTCGGGTTTTGCCCTTCATCAGTGTTATTTGACCCTGCGCAGAAACCAGTGTTTACGCAATACAGTGGAACCCCGATATAACGAAGTGCCAAGGGACCGGCAAAATATGTTCGTTATAACGGGGGTTCGTTATATAGGGGTTCTGTTCCATACATTTTACTGTAACTTTGGCCGGGCGGGCTGAAGAATATCGTTCGTTATAGCGGCGGGAGACTTCGTTATAAAGAGGTTCGTTATATCGGGTTCCACTGTAGTTTCTTAGTGCCAGCTCGTGACCCTCAAAACAGTTCATATTCTCGAGTGCAGTTGGGAATCAATAAGCACGAGTAAATTTCAAGTGTTTTCAAAGGCTAATAAAGTTGTGCTTATTTATTGCAAATTGCAAGACAAAAATCGTACGATTTGTTAATAATGAACACTTAATAATTACTGAGGGCTTCAGTGGCTTAGAACAATTTTCTGAAGTGCACTGCACCTGCAAACCTTCCGATGGCTTTAACATTTTTTCTGACGCAGAAACCCATTCCAAATACAACCCCAACCGTTTTTGTAACGCAATATTTCTTGTAACAATCGTTAGGGCTGGTTTGTGCACTTTTTATTTTATTTTATTTATTTATTTTATTTTATTTACACAATTCGCCAATGGCGGGTAAATAGACAATAGGACATTACGTCCCTTGCTAGGCCTATCTACCCAGCCCAGCCCCAGTAAGAATCCAAACCCAAACCCAACCCACCACTAAGTTATATATGATCTTAAAAAAATATATATATATAATGCTAACAAGAGCACGCCTGCATGGGATTAATGCGGCGGCATTTGGGGCAGACAATTGACTACACTTACTAGTGTGTTCCACCATAGCTACTTTTATCCACAGCAAGAGTGATGATCACAACGATAAATGGCAGTCCTGAAAAAAAGTGAAAAGAAAAAACTTGTAAGCAACTGTTATTTAGGAGTTTTTGACTGTCGAAAGTAACCTCTCTTTGCCTTAGTTCTAAGTTCCCTGCGCTGTTATTGGTTCAAAATGCACCTGGAAACTGGTCTAACCAATAAGAACAAACGTGTTGTTTTCTCAGCCAATCAGGTAAAAATACAAAACCAACCTTGAATTGGGTTCACTAATTTTCCCGCGCTTAGCACCGGCTGCAAGGTTACACTGCAAGCTCTGATTGGTTCATTGTATTGGTTCATCTGATTGGCCAGATGCGATTACAGTCGAAGCTCCATAAGCGGACACCCTCGGGAAGCAGAAAAAGTGTCCGCAACTGGAGCTGGCCGCTTACGGGAATGTGTACTGAATACAGAGTTTGAATGAGCTAGAGTTCAAACGGGTCTTGTCAAGGCGGCCGTAAGTAGAGCTGTCCGCTTACGAGAGTGTCCGCTCAGACAGCTTCGACTGTACTTTGATTTTGGTTTTACAACAGGTTCGCGCGTTATTTTCGTTTTCTTGGCCGCAAGTCTGTTTTCCAAAACACAAACAACGTGTACAAATGACTTACCCCACCCCATTGCGGCACATTTCCACATGACGTAATCACCATAGTCTCTGAACACTTTAACAAACGCTTGGTACATAAAGTACGCCTCGATCAACATCCATAAAAACGCGACTAGCAAGAAGTAATGCATTAGTGCCGCTACGATCTGGCACGCGTCCTCAGTTGCCGCGCCCCTGTCCACCCCCGAGACAAACACAATTAGCACACACAGAAGCGAGGCACACAGGTGTAGTAGAATCTTTGCAGCGATCTGATCCTTTCGAAGCTTCCTGTGTTTAAAGAAAAAAGCAAACCACCATTAGAACTAAGCACAAATTTATATGAAAATGTACGCTTTAACGTGGAATGATATAGTTACACTGGTAAGAATTTTAAAGTCGAAGACAGCTAGTCTGCACACAGCTAAAACGAAAGAGGACTGAAAGTACTGCTCAATAGCTTTCATTTGAATGGTCAAACACTAGGGTTTCATCCACAGACTTAAAAGTTAGAACCACATTGTACAGCATAATAAACAGCACCACATGAAAGTACTGCTCAATAGCTTTCATTTGAATGGTCACACCCTGAGGTTTCCACCACAGACGTAACTACGAGACTAAAATTCATTCACCATAAGAGTGAAAGGATTAAAAGAGAGTCTTACTTGAAAAATCCGAAAGTGAAGATGGTCAACGACAGTCCCAAAATTGACAACGCACAGCCGATGTAACTTATTAGTGACAGCACCAGGGAATGTTTCCCACACGCCTTAGACGACGGACCATCGACATCCTGTAAACAGTAAGAAAGCCACCGTGTTAAAGGGTAAATAAAGAAGAAGTACATTGCGGGCAGATAAAGTGAGTACACTTAGTCTAAGCTCTCTGAGCGGACACTCTTGTAAGCGGACAGCTCTACTTACGGTGGCCGTGATAAAACCCCGTTTGAAATCTAGCTCATACAAACTCTGTATTTACACATTCCCGTAAGCGGCCAGCTCCAGTTGCGGACACTTTTTCTGCTTCCCAAGGGTGTCCGTTTACGGGAGCTTTGACTGTGTATACAGTAGAGAGGAAGGCTAGTGGTACACAGTTTCTAAAACTGTCTTGGTTGAAGTACTTATTGGTAATTAACTGTAAGCACCTCATTGCATTGGAATCACTTGTTTTTAAAACTGTACTATGTCACGATATTTTAAGTCATTTTTGCACAAAGTGCAAAATCACCTTCAAATTGAAGAAACCCTCAAAATAATAGTTTACTGAGGTAGAAAAACACCAAAGAGGTAATAACAAACCAAACAGGAACAAGGATGGTTGAGAATGGAGAAGATTAAGACGGATTACAAACGGCGAACTTGAAAAAATTGGCCAATTTTTTCAACATGCGTTATCCGTGGCGTAGCTCCTTTAACTGTAAGCGCCTCATTTCAGATCTTACCTCCTAACAAGAGGGGGGAAGGGAGGGATTTAGGCAGCCAGAAAGTCAACTGGATACTCACCACTAATGCTGCAAAGTTGGTCATGTGATCACATTCACAAATGATCGTGTCATCGACTATACCACGCAGTGAACAACCAGCAGTGGACCATCCATCTGGAATTACAAAACAATACGAGATATTACAAACAAGATCTTTCATAAACGAACAGGCACAGTGACCTAATGCTTAGTGCGTTGGACTCCGGATCGGGCGGTCCGTGTTCAAGCCCTGGCCTGGGTCATTGTGTTGTGTTCTTGGGCTGGGTTACTAATACTTGCGATGGACTAGCATCCCATCCAGGGGCAGTAGCAATACTCCTAGTCGCTTCATGCTACAGAAACTGGAGTTAAGCGCCGGCACTGATGGGCCACGTACAATAGCTCCTCCGATCCATTGGATTGGAACAGACTTACATCTTTTTTAACCCTTTCACTCCCAAGAGCGCTAAGTTCAAAACTGATGAAAAAATCTTGAATTTCATTTTGCAAAATGTTGAAAGTACTACTCAATAGCTTTCATTTGAATGGTCACATACTAGGGTTTCATTCACAGACTCGAAAGTTAGAACCACTCACGGTTTGACTCTGGGAGTGAAAGGGTTAAAGGAGTAGTGTAAGAGCTCTAGAAAACGGAATTGTGTTATACAAAATTATTGTTCTCAGACTATGGCGATTTAGCAGAACAACTTCACAGAATAACTTCCAACAGATATTGAGGCAAACTATAGCGATCCTTGAATAAAGTGTCTGGAGGTTCTTCAAAATAAACACTGATGAAACTTACTTTTTTCGAAATCCCACCACACACACCTTGTGCTGTTTTTGATGATCTGTTTAGAAAAGGAAAAACAAGTCAATAATTAAGTTTTCATTACAAAAGTATCTTCAATTTGACAATAAGGTATGGGCCTTTTTCACAGCCCGCCATGTTGGTAAAAACAATAGCTTTTTATTCCCCAAGGTCCCCCAAGCCTCGCATTCAGACGTTTCAAAACGAGTTTACGCGTGGTTTCAGATGCGGAAACAAAGGTTTTTTAAAAATCCTCTGGGATTTAAGATGGCCGCCGCGTGATTAAGGCCCATACAGGAACAAGGATGGTTAGCTATCAAAGTCGATAGAAACCGAAAGCGAACAGAAAAAGCGAACAGAAAAAGCAGTGTTTAAGCATAACCGAGTCTATTAAACATAGAATATCGATAAAACTGATTCATTGACAGTTTTGTTTCATACATTTTGCAGGGGCGCAATGCACGAAAAACTGTGGGTATGTGCCTGTTTAGCCAATCAGATTGCGAGTTTACCAACAATCAGCCACTGGGTTAAAGGAGCTACGTCACGGATGGCGCATCCAATTTTTTCAAGTTCGTCATTCGCAATCCGTCTTAATCTTCTCCATCCTCAACCATCCTTGTTCCTGTTTGGTTTATTATCACCTCTTTGGTGTTTTTCTACCTCGGTAAACTATTATTTTGAGGCTTTCTTCAATTTGAAGATGATGAGAGTTTTCTTCAACTCTCATCGACTATCATCACCTCGAGCCAAACGAGAGAAATTAAGACTCCGAGAGAAAGGCTTTGGGCAGGTTCAAATTCGATGAGAGCGCATGAGAGTCGATGCCGGAGAGTCGAGAGAACGCATGAGAGTTTAAGGCCAAACGAGAGTTTGAAATCTCAACAACTCTCATCCTCGTTTGGCCCGGACTTTAAAGAAGCTATGTCACGATAATTTAAGTCATTTTTGCGAAGTGCAAAATCACCTTCAAATTGAAGAAAGCCTCAGAATAACAGTTTAATAAGGTAGAAAAACACCAAAGAGGTAATAAGAAACCAAACAGGAACAAGGATGGTCGAGGATGGAGAAGATTAAGACGGATTGCGAATGGCGAACTTTGAAAAAATTTGCCATCAAGATGCGCCACCCGTGACGTAGCCCCTTTAAGAATAACTCTTTCATACTTAGTATTAGTAGTAACTCACCTGATCGTGAGGCATTCTGAACTGGATGATAACCGGTGTGGTGAGATTAGCCACGTGTTTCTTTCTCAGACTTGCAGCTAGTACAGGACTGCTCTCGGTGACTATATCACCAGTAGAATTCTCCATAGTAAACCGTGAAGCTGGAGCCGATCGCTCGACTTTGGACACTTTTTCCGTAGTAAAACTATCCTCGCATACCTCCGTTTTACGATAATCCGGCGCAAACAGGACGCTTGTTCGATAGTAAACTATAGTCAACGTGGTGTTGTCGGTTGTGTTAAGAACTGAAGCGGGAACAGTCACACTAGCTTCGCTTCCCACGTTTACACCACTTGTCGAATTCACAGTCGCGTTAAAAGTGATTTTGTCCTTGGTCGTTTCAACAGACAAGTGTATGCCACTGCCGGTGTGTTTAATTATTTCTCTGCGAACAGCAATATTCGGCGTGTTTTTGCTGAACTGACCACCCTTGTCGATGTACTTGTCAAGAATCTTCACAAATCTAGAAGCGGGCAACAAAGAATCAGTAAAAAAATCCGTCTTTTGAAAGAGTTTTTAAGTGACAATACTCAATCAACCCTTGCCACAGTTCAAAATTGGACAAAACATCCCAAGGTGCGTTTTGTAGAATATTGAAAAACAAACAGTACCACATGAAAGCACTGCTTGATAGTTTTCATTTGAATGGTCACACACTAGGGTTTCATCCACAGACTTAAAAGTTAGAACCACCTTGTACAGCATAATACACAGTACGCATTATTCAATACTTACTTGCCAGATGTGTTATAATTTTGTCGAGTTTTTTGTAACACGTCAGTCTTAGCATCCATCACGTGACTAATCGTGTCCAACACGTGATCGCCCACGTCAGCTGACGTCGTGTTTGTCTTGACCACATTGTCAAGAATGTTCGCTGTAATGGAGATGTCCTTTTCCATCAATTGCGAAGACTTCGATGTAATATTGTTCACTTCCTTCATAACTTTAATTGCGTTTTTATCTGTTACTGGAACCTGGGAAAGATGAATAACATGGACGATTTATTTTGAGTCACGTTGGTACTGCTTTTATGCTAGTCGAAAATTTTGCCCCTGTTACGCGTCACACAATCGTACCTCCCAAAAGATCGCGTGACGAACCAAAAAGAGCGTCTGCGTAGGAGGGCATTTGATTTTAGTTTGAGTTAAGTTGGTTTTGTTTTTATGCAAGTCACGCGTCACGCAATCTTGACTACTAACGAAAGCGTGACGAGCAAAAAGAACGCATGTGAGGGAGGGTACGTCGGAAGGAGAAAAACAAAAAGTGTTTTATTTGATCTGCAGACTGCATGTGATTTCTCTTCTCAAATACTTACCCTGTTAAGTTTCTCCAAAGCACGTGTTATTTGCGATCCTTGGCTGGTTTCTTCTAGAAAAAAAAAAAAAACGAAAATGTTGACAATGACATTCATTGAAAGCTAAGATAACTGACCAACTGTCTTTAGACCCAACTCTCGGCCCCTCCTGGCCTGATAATAACACAATTTGGAAAAGCTTCAACGCATTAGAGATTAACAAAGCTATTGCGTTCCGTGTCAGTAATGCGAAATGCAATAGACCAATTTCGATATATTAATATTCTAACTTGGCTCCGAGGCTTAGGGGAATAAAACAAAAGAAATAGTAAAGAAATTACATCGAGGTTGAGGGATGAATAAATCATTTCTTTGTTTTATTCCCCTAAGCCTCGGAGCCAAGTTAGAATATTAATATATCGAAATTGGTCTATTTAAAATGCCGAAGTTTACACATAACAAACCGAAGGAAATTCTCCCAGAGCCACAAAATAAATTGTGCATTTCGTTAAAGCTCTTTAAGCCCCGCGGACTTATTTCCATTCACAGCGTTATAGAAGGGGTCTCAGAACATTAGATTTCCAAACACCGAGAAGAGAGTTGAAAATACGACACGCAGCGGAGTATTTATGACGAAGTTCGAGGTGTTGGGAAATCGGACGAAGCACTGCCTCAAGTGTTTGATATATCTTCTCAATCGAAACAAAAACTAAGGAGTAAACGGAGAAATAAAGTCATAAAAACCTATGCTAATTAAGACCAGGTATCCAAACCACCGTCACGGTTATGATTTATTTTGTTTTAACTTGATCAATTATTAATGACTTTGAGAAATTTGATATAAAGTTTGGCGTTTCAACGTAGTCTAACTTTTTTTGCTTACACTACAGTGATAAATGGAAACAAACCCGCACATCTAACCAACCTAGCGAAGTAACATTTAATTGAGAGAGACATTTTCAGTGTAATATCATCAAGTATCTTCAGTACCTGATGAATAAGTAAGATTTCTGCTGTAGGGCCCAGGCCCCACCTTAGTGTAGGCGCGCACGCCAACGTAGTACTGTTGATTAGTTTCCAGGCCACTGATGTCTTTAGACAGTGTCTTCTCTTCGCTCATAAACGTCTCTTTGTCGCCATTCGGTTTGTACAAGACCACCTCGTATTTGGTGATCTTTCCGTTACAATCCTTCGCATTGGGAATCCACCAGGACACTTTCATGGTGTTTTTTCCATGTGGTATAATGACGACATCACGGGGTGGACCGCTCGGGGCTATGAACAAGAAAGAAAGGAAATATTATTAATATTTACGTTCTCATACAAAAGATAAACAATTGGGTTGGTACTTTTTCCAGAACTTTTCCAGGACTTCTACAGGACTCCTGTAGATTTTCCAGACTCCAAATGCACAAACTATTATTTTGTTCTTCAACACAAATTTTTCCATTTTGCTAGAATTTCCTCCAACCGATTTAATTTATTTTGTGACCGTTCTTTCTTCGTGTCACTGAATTTTCCTTGAATTTACAGATTTTCAGGACCGGCCAAAGAAAAAAAAACACTCGTATTCAAGGATTTTCCAGTCCTGGAAAATACCAGAACAAAACTCCAGGACTTTTCAGGATTTTAAGGAGCCGTACGAACCCTGAATTCTAGTTTGTTCCAGATCCTCAGATTGTACGGAAAACCAGCGAATGGCGCGCCTTGTTTTTTCCCGTTCGTTTTCGTCGTATTTCGGTCGTTTCCCTTACAATCCAATCTTGTACCCAGAGCTTCATTCCTCCTAACCAGCGGTCGAGAGACGCGGCCTCTAGGTACGAGATTAGAGAGCTTAAGCACAGACGTTTTTGAGCCACGGACGGCAACCGGAAGGTGAATTTTCTTGTTCTTGGCGTGCTTTCATCCCCACCAATGGGTTGAAAAGCCCTCGTTTTAGCATTTACAATTTGACATTATGGAAGAAAAGTCAACAATACACGCCAAAGAAGAGAACACGTGGCTCAAAAACGTCTGTCCTATTGTCCACAATCTGAGAGCCTAGGATCAGTTACAAACAATCTATAGACGAGCTAACCTGCTTGTTGTGTTGTAAACGGATGCGGTACACTATATGGTCCTTCGTCGCCATCGTTATAATGAGACGCTACCTCCATCAGGTACGTGGTGTAAGGATGTAAGCTGTCCAACGTGATCACCGTATCACGACCCTTGCTGGTCTTATTCCGTTCTACTAGTACCCAGTCCGAGTAAGGTGAGTGCGTTTTGTAGCGTACAATGTACTTTGCTGTGTCCGTTGGTGTCGGATCGCTCACTCGTACCTGCATTGTCCTGGACTGGACGTCCGTGATAGCCACGACAGGACGGGGAGCTGGGAACGAAATAATAACTCGTTACCGGGTCTACTCCTAGTAACAAAATCAAGCTTCCTGAATAGATCGAGGAGTCGTTACCAGGTAAAGCCACACTCGGGCCAAACTGGCCCACAGTGCCGGAGCTTATCCCGGTTTCCGTAGCATGAAGCTGACTAGGAGTATTGTTACTCCCCATGGATGGGATGCAAGTCTATCGCAGGTTACCCCCCAGGCATTTTGTCAGGTTTCCCTAACAGTTCGCCGGTACCCATATATACTCCTTGTTGGAAAAGGCACTGTGAGAGTAAAGTGTCGTGCCCAAGAACGTAACATAATGAACCCAGTCAGCGCTAGAACCAGGACCGCTGAGTACCACAATAACTATAAAGATATGGAATGGAACACTCTTAGCGATACCAAAACACGATTTTCAAGTCAACCCCTAAAAGGAACGACGAACAACCCTGTCACTTTTATAATATGGGAGTCTCCCCCCCTCCCCTTCACACACTAATGTAGGGGGCAGGGGGGGGGGGGGGAGTACGAGCGACAACACATACCATGTACAAGAAGATGAATATTCCGTGTTGAATTGATAGAAAGTGATGGATACCACGCCGTACAGGACACGACTGATCCTCGGTCCTTATACTTGACACGTGCTAGCATCAACACACTCCTCACGCTACCGTTGATAAATTGCGTGCGATGGATGTTGGACATTGGTGGGTCAGGAAGCCGCATTCCGTTCTTGTACCACTCCATATGGGCCCCGGGCTGACCGGAAACCAAACACGTCAGATTCACGGAACTGGTGCGGTTGAGCTCTACTGTTGCGCTCGGTGGACTCACTTCCGGTACACTTCCTGTGAGGAAAAAGCGCGTCAGGTACCGTGTTACAGTCGAAGCTCACGTAAGCTAGTCTCCTTTGCAGCCGTTATTTGGGTCGTCACGCAACGCTTCTCCCCAGAGTTGCGAAACGAGCCAAATAACGGCTGCGAAGGTGACAACTCGTAAGCGGAATTCAACACACTCGGGAAGCAGAAAGTGTCCACAACTGGAGCTGGCCACTTACGGGAATGTGCCGGTAAATACAGAATTTGTAGAGGTATAGTTCAAACGGGGTTTTGTCAAGGCGACCGTATGTATAGCTGTCCGCTTACGAGAGTGTCCGCTCAGAGAGTTTTCAGGCGTTTTTGAGCCACGGACGGCAACCGGAACGCGAATGTTTTCTTATTTGGCGCGTATTATCCGGCGACTTTTCGTCCAAAACGTCAAGTTGTAATTGCTAAAACAAGGGCTTTCCAACTCACTGACGGAAGTAAAAGTGGGCCAAAAACAAGAACATTCGCCTTCCGGTTGCCTTCCGTGGCTCAAAAACGTCTGTGTTTAAGCTCCCTATTAAGCTAGGGTGAGGTTCGTACTGGGGAAATATTGGTCGAGTTACTTTCATTGTAAGTTTATAGGAACAAACTGAGGGTGAAGTCCATAAACTTGCAAAAACAGAACGAAACCAATATTCCCCAATACGAACCGAACAAGCTACCATCCGCGTCACAATTAGTTGGGACACTTCACTCCAGGTCAGAATATATGCATCCATGTTTGCATCTCTCCCTCCGCCCTGAATGTTGAGTAAAACACTTTGTGGTGTCTGAAGTTGTTCATAACAACATCGGAAGAGGGAGGGAGGGGTGAAGTAGCCCAACAATTATGACGCGGATTGTAGTTCAATAAAGTGTCTATTATAATGGCTCTTTTGCAACTTTGCTGATAAACTAGAAATCGGCGGAAACGCGCGCGACAATGTTAAAACTGACCGTTGAAGAGAGGTGGCCGTTGTAGGGAGGTTTCAATAAGAGTAAAGTGTATGGATTGGCGCACGGTCGGGACGAACAAATCCTGGCCGTTGTAGAGAGGTGGCCGTTGTAGGGAGGTTTCAATAAGAGTAAAGTGTATGGATTGGCGCACGGTCGGGATTAAAAATCCTGGCCGTTGTAGAGAGGTGGTCGTTATAGGGAGGTTTCAATAAGAGTAAAGTGTATGGTCGGCGCACGGTCGGGATTAAAAATCCTGGCCGTTGGTAGAGAGGTGGTCGTTATAGGGAGGTTTCAATAAGAGTAAAGTGTATGGTCGGCGCACGGTGGCCGTTGTACAGAGGTTGCAGTTGAGGTTCAACTGTATGAGATTTATTATCCAACGTTTTTCCTTCCCGGAATCCAGACTTTGAACTGTGTTTGGGTTCTGCGCGGTCAGGAGGACTAAGGGCTACAAATAACCTGTTAAACCGGTCTGGAGTAACAACAACCTCGTTCCCAGGGTCTCTCATCTTAATGAGAGACCCTGGGAACGAGGTTGGAGTAACAAATATCGTGGGATATCTGTTCTCGTTTCGCGCGTTATTTGCACTCTGAGTCGAGTTGGATAATAAATCTCTTTATTATTAATTGCTATTATATACTTGTACAATTTTCATTCTTGTGTGGATTTAACTATTGATTTCACAGATTCTTCAGCATTAACGCATTTATCAGCACACTATGCTTGAGAAAGAACTATTTGTCAGCAATACAGGAGAAAGTAATTCAACACACTTATTTATGTCTTAATCAAAATCATAACAAAAATTCTCGAATCTGATTGGTCATCAGCGGGCCCGATTTGAACACTAATAGGTCAGTTTACTTGAATGGGTTCCTTTTTTCGTGCATCTCAGTCAAACAAACTCAATTGTTAAGTTTTTAGTCACCATGACGTTTAACCGTTGGTTATTTTCCACAAATTGTGTTATAGTTATACTCGTGAGTTTTGGTAATCACTCGTATGATTACAGAGCAAATTGGACTGCACTAAGTCCTATTGCCATCGCATAAAACCTGGATTTCTCAAAAGCAGCAAGCAAATGATATGTTAAATAAAATAACGAAACTTCTAAGTGTTAAAAATAACACAGTAATGACTAAACTACGAACAAAGCTTGAGCCATTAGACCTAAGGCGCACGAATCTTACTAAGTCCGCATAAGCATATTGTAGAGTCCGAATCTCATCCGTGTAGGCGTTTCATTCAAAGACCGTAGACCACAAATATGAACTGAGATCAAACGCAAACGGTAAAATACTCATTCCTATGTCCTATACTAAAATATATAAGGATTATTTTATTCCAAGGGCAGCAAGGTTCATCTTTCAAACATTTTAAATTCCAAATTTGCACACAAAAAAAATTTATCTTATTTATCACTGTATTTTTTTAAAGTTATTACTATTATTATAAAGAAATGCGATACTAATTATGTAATACGTAGATCCAAGTACTTGATTATTCCCTGGTGTCCAGGAATGAATCTTTACCTTTGGTAGGAAGGCATTCATAGATCTCCACTCGCATGCAGATGTTACCCTGTGTGTTCCACGCCAAAGGATTGAAGCGAATGTAACGCGCAAATATTCTGCGTGAAAACATTTTCTTTATCACCGTGTCGTTGTCCCAGTTACCTTGGAATGTCTGAAGACAGAACAAAGTTCATGTTAGGGCAGATTTAGACGGTACAACTTTGTCGCATGCGATATGCTTACGACAAGCCTACGACCACGAATTGTTTCGTATAAATCAAACCATAGTTACAACAACAACAACAACAACAACAACAAACTTTATTTTACCCCACAAGTTACTAAAAGTATTTACAATAATTGGACAGTTATGATCAAACCTACAACTTGCTTACGATTGTCGTGTACGACACGAAAAATGTCGTAGGATTTTAAAACATAGCCCCTTGCAAAATACTTGGAGTGTGTTTCCTGTATCGTTTAGTGCATTCATTAGCAGACGTCTCAGGAAACATAAATTTATTTCAACGGGTTCAAAAGGTCACGATGGGACCGAAGGTCCAAGGTATCAACAAGCAATTCTACATGTAGTTAAATGTGTTGACAGTTGTATTGGCCACTGAATTTTAATGCATCTTCTCGGAAAGTCATTTTTTTTATCCAACAGCCGAGTTTCAAAACACGAAGGAAATGACAATGTTACTTGTTGAAGAATTCTCTGTTACTCATCATACCTTGCCTTCTCTGGCTCCCCTGTTCCTGTAGGACCTCCACGTGTATCCATCAGTACTGTAATTCATCTTATACTTCGTTACAAAGTTGTCCCACATGTAACCTTGAGTTGCTACACCGGAATAGAGCGAACCCGACTAAGATCAACCTGAGTCATACAACAAACACAATCACCGCTTAGTATAATTCATCAAGTTAAAACAAAGGAAATCATAATAGACTGCAAAACAGTCCGTATTTTAGCGCAGGAGTAGCACTGAACGTGGCCCGAAAAGGATCTGGAACGAGTGTGAAAATTACGAGTGGGATTGGGGAGAGACTCTGAGGCTCTGCGCGTGAATTATCGGCACAGCGGTCAAACGCACTGCGCGCGCGAAGTTCCCGCCAAAACCTCGCTGCCAAATGTCTTAAAAATTGCGAAGTCCAAAAGTTAAGAAATTTACTGAAAAGTTAGTCTTTGTACGCCGAGTATGCATAGATAATGTAATAATTGTTATCCAAAAAGTTTCTCAGCTCGTATTTTGGTTTACCACTGCATGTTTTATAACGTTTCCTTACAAACTTCGCGCCATTACGCAAATGAAATTCAAGATATTTTCCTCAGTTTTGTACTTAGCACTCTTGGGAGTGAAAGGGTTAATAACTGTACTCCACACTCACCTGTAAGTATTGATTCTTATCCAGCTTATCAGTACACCATCCACCCCAGATTATTCCAACACCAGAGCTGTTACTCCAGCTCCTGAGTTTGTTGTTAAGTCGAGCATTGGAAGCGTGATGCTGGTTCCAGTGCGATGAGGCGGTAATCTGCTGGTCTGTTATCTTCCGATCCTCAACACCCACTGCCGTGTTACAATCTGTCGTTTTGAACACAAATTGAGAGAGAGAAATTAGAGTCTTTTTGATTATAAAGTGACCCGAATGTTTTTAACTTGATTAGACCGACGTAAACTGAATAAAACCCCGCAATAACGAATTTGTGGGTAAACGAGCAAAATCTTCGGGTTTTTGGATGATAATTATTTTGCCTTAAAATTAAACAATGTTACGTTGCACCTAGACTACGAGTAGTCCCTAATCTTTCTCGGATCGAAGCGCGTGGAAATATCCTCGCGCGAGAAGACGCGACGCTAAAGCCTGGTTTTCACTAGCGACGCAAGCACAAGCGCAAGCAACATACGCAGACACAGTAACGTGTTGATCATCAGTGCCTTTTGTTTAGGCCAATTCAACACGTTACTGCGTCTGCGTATGTTGCTTGCGCTTGTGCTTGCGTCACTACTGAAAACCAGGCTTAAGAGGCGCGAAAAATTAGGGACTTTTCGCGCCTCTTCGTGTCGCGTCTTCTCGCGCGAGGATATTTCCACGCCCCACTCGATCTGAGAAAAATTAGGGACTACTTGTAGTCTACGTTGCACCACTCAATGTATCATTATAGTGCCCTCTGGCAGCATATAATGAGCTGTTGACAGAAAACGTACAGTATTTTTCAATGGAATATAATATAATTTTAAAAGATTTCCATCTCTGTTTATCTGTTTCGCATTCAACTTGATGACATTCGATTATTCGTTAATATATCGGGGTAGATTTTAGGTTTTGGCTTCTGGATTGTGTTCGTTATAACGGGGATTTCGTTATATCGGGGTTCTGTTCCATACATTTTACTGTAACTTTGGCCGGGTGAAGAATATGGGGACTTCGTTATACCGGGGTTCGTTATACCGGGGTTCGTTATATCGGGGTTCCACTGTATAATGTACTTGCCTTCACTTGGTTGACAGCCATACAGCTCTAGCCTGGCACAAGAGGCCGTGCCTTGAACAAACACGGGATGAAAGCGAACAAGACGAGTGGTCAATGGCTCAGTGAGATTATTATACACCGTCCGAAATTGATTGATGTTGCCTCTGAAAAACTGAAAAATACAGCAGTATGTAGTTATCTATATTCAAACGCGCAATACGTCTCCTTTGCGTCAGTTATTTGTATCGTCGCACAACGCTCTTCTCCACTACAAGCGTTGTGTGACGGCAGTAATCACGGTTGCTAAAGAGAGTGACGTGCAAACTAACAAAATACAGTCGAACCTCCGCTAACGGACACCTCCCGTAGGCGGACACTTTTTCAGGCCCCAAGGATGTCCGCTTAAGAGAGGTTCGACTGTACAAGGGCGATAAAAGCTTAAAAGCTGGTGGATAACCATAATTCAGTAAATTCACGCTCTCGGTGCCTTGAAAGTGTATGATTTCGCAAATTTGAGACATTAAGCAGCGGCAGTTTTGGCGGGAACTGCGCGCAGTTCGTTTGTCCGCGACAAAAACGAGCGGGAAAAATAGCGCGCAAAAATTGGGGACTGCGGCCATTTTTCCCGCTCTATTTTTTTCTTTTCGACTCTCGCCTATATATGGAGGAGGAGAGCGTTGCGTGACGAGCCAAATAACGGCTGCGAAGGAGACTAAATCTCGCCGGCAACGTTACTATTTTTAGCGGCTACTTAAAGGAGTTATGTCACGATAATTTAAGTCATTTTTGCGAAGTGCAAAATCACCTTTAAATTGAAAGCCTCAAAATAATAGTTTACAAAGTAGAAAATCACCAAATAGGTGATAATTAACCAAACAGGAACAAGGATGGTTGAAGATGGAGAAGATTAAGACGGATTGCGAATGACGAACTTGAAAAAAATTGGCCAATTTTTTCAAGATACTCCATCCGTGACGTAGCTCCTTTAATGACAATCGCTAATTTACATGTAAGTATTTGCTAAATTTAAAAAATCGCCTTTTAAAATCTGTAAAAATTGAAAAAACATTTTATTAACTCATCCCTGATGAGGCTTTTCAGAGTTAAATAATAACACTAGACCTGACTTACCTTGATTTTACCGCCGACTGTGTAATTAAACCAACTGATGTTGTCGTAGCTAAACGTTAAGCTGTACTGTCCAACATAGTTGCTTGCGGCACCCTGCGTTGCAATTCTAGTGAGGGTGTGAGGAAATAAAAGGTCTATTTGAAGAAAAGAATTCTTATCTGTGTCCTTCGCACACCATCCTCCAAAACTAGGAGAGAAAAAACATACCACTTAGATGAAGTAAATGCGACTGTTCCCCAAACAAGAATGAGGGTTGACAAGAGTTCAAACTCTCGCTCTCGTTTGGCCTGAAACTCTCATGCACTCAGCGACTCTCATGCACTCTCATCGACTCTCATGCACTCTCATCGACTCTCATGCACTCTCATCGACTCTCATGCACTCTCAGCGACTCTCATGCACTCTCATCGACTCTCATCGACTCTCATGCAC
The DNA here is from genome assembly GCA_029204205.1 of Desmophyllum pertusum. Classification (NCBI taxonomy): domain Eukaryota; kingdom Metazoa; phylum Cnidaria; class Anthozoa; order Scleractinia; family Caryophylliidae; genus Desmophyllum; species Desmophyllum pertusum. The sequence continues at coordinate 498,058 of MU827315.1, forward strand.
TCTCAGCGACTCTCCAGTCGGGGAACAAGTACACTCTTTATTTTTTATCAGAACCTTTTTTATAAGAACGTTGAGGCTCAGATTGACCAAAATTTTAAGAACATGCTAAGAACATAGCCAGGTTGAGACTTAGCTAAAAACATTTTTATTCACTTGTTTCTTGCATCGAGCTCTAAATACAATATTCCAGTATCCTTTCAAAACATTAACAAAATGTAATATTTCAAATGTCTCGTGAATACGCAGTTCAAATGAGCTCAAAATACTTGAATGCAATATTTTATAGTAACAACATGATATGGCAAACATGTATAAAAACCGCTAATAGACTGTCTTTTGGTCTTTTGGTGTTTTATACAGGTTTCCTGCAGAGTTTCCTGGGTTTCACGTTCGAATCTTTTTTGTGTGAAATTCTATACCATGTAACTTTATAAGAACATGTTAAGAACGTTTTCAGGCTGAAATCGCCCCAAAAATAAGAACATTCGGTTTTGGTTCAGCCTCAGCTCGAAAATTAGACGTTCTTATAAAAAAAAAGAAAAAAAGAGTGTACCAGTTGACGTCGGGACTGAACCCGCGGTGTTTGTCGCCGAAATTGCTAAGCAACATGACGTATTTGCCGTCGCGATTGCGTTCGGAGTACTCGTGAGTGCTCGCGCTAGTTTCTGATTGGATAAAAAGATTCTGAAACACTATATTTGCTTTTTCTTGAGACGTAGAATGTTTTCTCTCGTTTGGCCCGGGCTGATGAAATTTGAAGACAACTCTCGTGCAACTCTCATCCTTCCAACTCTCGGCTTCTCTGGGCCACAGCATATCATCAACTCTACACGAATCTTGATTACAATTTGAGCAGGTTCAAATTCGACGAGAGCGCACGAGAGTTACCGAGGGCGCACGAGAGTTACCGAGAGCGCACGAGAGTTTCAAGCAAACTCCCGCTCTTATCAACCACTCTCGTTTAATTATTTCGTAGACTGCAAAACAGCCCGTATTTTAGCGCAAGAGTCGGGCTGAACGTGGCCCGAAAAGGATCTGGAACGAGCGTGAAAATTACGAGTGGGTCGCGCGTGGATTATCGGCGCTTCGCGCCTCTCATTCGCGCGCGTCGCGCACAACATCTCGAGAAAAAGAGAGACTGTTTTACAGTCTAATTATTTCGTTACAGATTATAATTGCTGACTGCACTAAAGTTATCCGAGAATTTCTGAGGGAGAAAAGGACATTTGATATCGTGATTAACCATATAACTGTGTCCACAGTTGGCCGGTTTCAATAGGTTTGTGTTAGGTGTGCAACTCACCTAAGCTTATCTGACTTATTGTTTAACCTTGCATATGACGGTTTTGCCTTGTAAGAGTTTTGCGAGGAAGCAGAGATCTGTTCGTCTTTGATATTTCTGTTCTCCATTCCCAGAGCTGTTGAGCACGCTGCCAAAATAAAAATACATGTATATAATTAATTTATCATAATCTGTACTAGAAAGCTACAGCCCAGCGCGTAAATCCCGGGCCGAAAATGAGAGTTGTTGAGAGTTTAAAGGGGCTACGTCACGGATGGCGCATCTTGAAAAAATTGGCAATTTTTTTCAAGTTCGCCGTTCGCAATCCGTCTTAATCTTGTCCATCCTCAACCATCCTTGTTCCAATTTGGTTTATTATTACCTCTTTGGTGTTTTTCTACCTTAGTAAACAACTATTTCGAGGCCTTCTTCAATTTAAAGGTGATTTTGCACTTCGCAAAAATGACTTAAAATATCGTGACATAGCTCCTTTAACCTCTCGCTCTAGTTTGGCCTTTGCCTAGTTCCCAGGCCTCTATATTTCGCCGCGGTCAATCCGTTTCGGGTCACGTGGTCCGAGCCGTTCGTCTCGGATACGTCACCGAAACGAATTGACCGTGAAGGCCTGGGAAAAAGCCGTACAGGAACTAGGCAAGTTTGGCCTGAAACTCTCATGCCCTCTCGGCGACTCTCGTGCACTCTCGTCGAACCTGTTCAAATTCAGTTTTCTTGAGAGTCGTCGAGAGTTTTCTCTCGTTTGGCCCGAGATGATGATAGTCGATGAGAGTTGAAGAAAACTCTCTGAAAGCCAACTCTCAGCACCTCTGATCTCATCCTCGTTTGGCCCGGGCTTAAAACCTTGGCACAAACGTCCATACAGTAAACACTGAGAAATCCAAGCATACGGGAATGATCCTCTTATTGCGCTTGTGTTTCTAGTGAAAACCACAGATTTACGGCCTTTTAATAAGGAACTGCGTAGTCCGTAGCCTTTAGCAATGTTTAAATACGCACTCAGTACAACATTCTCAAAGTACGTAGTCTACTTTTGAAAATAAATCTTTATCCGGCAGAGGTATTTTGCCAAATGCCAAACGCAGAATGTAGTATTTGACCTTATTATACGACATGGCATTTTAGAATGATGCGAATACGCACCAAAACGAGTGCAAATATGAGACCGTATTACACGGGTCTCAGTCCCCCTGACCTCGCGCTACGGAAAACACTGTTGAAAGCCTAAATTTTAGGAAAGAATTATGTCGTATAATAAACAATTTATTCAGCGGAAAGTTGTGTAATACGGCTGGGCATTTTTACTCGTCAATGTTTATTTTTTCTCGCCTAAAGGCTCGAAAATATAAAAACTGACTCGTTAAAATACCCAGCCGTATTACACAACTTTCCGCTGAATTACCTCTATGTATTTGGGGTTAAAAACTCATCTACATGACAAGGTTAGCCTATTTAGCACTCGGTTAGTCTACATACGGTTAGCTTTCAGTGTTTGTTATGGCAGACATTAGACAATTATAAGACTTGTATGGATTCTGCGTAAGGCGTTTGGCGTTTGGCGTTCTCCAAAATACCCCTGCGATCTTTATCGGGGAACGCGAAAAAGTTGTCTTGTGCATGCATGAAGTTCGAGAATCAATTTATAAGAGCACAAGCTGGGGTCGATAAAAAAACGTCTGCTCGTTGCTGAGAAAATATTCTTTAAGCCTGGTTTCCATATGATCGCAACGATCACAAGAGTGGTTTCCATATGATCGCAACGACGATCGTTGCGACTGCGATCGTTGCGATCATATGGAAACCAGGCTTTAGGAAACAAGGCAAATAAAACGACTGAAGTACGAAGACAGCTAGGCAACAATTGTGTTTTTTTCTGTCAAGCACAACGATTTCCAGATTCAATTGAAAAACACAGAGAATAGGAGCTTTCCCGCAAGCTATCCGGGTTTCACCGGGCGTCTAACGAATAGCGAAAATCAGTCAAAGTCGCCGATATTTATTATGGATTTCGAAGTCGTCAAGAAACACCTTTCTCTTACCCACATGCTAAATTGAAAACTGGATTGAAAAGAATCGAACGCTTCTGGAAATATAAAATACTTAACGCTAAAAAACAACAATTGTTTTACCCACCATAACAAGCTGATTGTGTGATGTATATCAAAACCGCTAAAGGTCCTAAAGCGTCCAGACGGGTCATAGTGTATAGAGAAGAACTGAACACATTTTTCTGCGCGCTTCTATTCAAATTACTACGCGTTCTTTTGTGAAAGCGCAAAAAAGAAATTTAATTTTAATCATCTTTCACCGGAAAATACAAACATTGGGTGTGAAAAATACTACGCTATTCATTGAAATGGTAATTTTGGGTATGAATGAAACAACGAGTCAATCTTAGGACGACCGTGTCGTGCAAACACGCAAAAATGAGATCAGCGTTCAGATTAAACAACATAAAGTACAAACGTTCATATGGCGTACGAATCGACGTTTGCCTTTAAATAGAAAAAAAACCTTTCGTGAAAATTAAAATTTTACGGCGTAGACTTTTAATGACATGATCGCTCAGCTATCAAAACTATGCCAGATCTTTCCCTGTTGTTATTTTGAGTACCTATTCATGTAATCCAAGTCAAATAAACCTTTCCGTTGATTCAGACATCGTGACTATATGCGAGCCCAGCTCATCCGGTATATTTTAGCGAGATTTTGATTTTTACGTCCTTTCGTTAATAAGCAAGAACTTTTGAACCCAAATTGACGTTCATGATGAAAATATTGACCAGAAAAGTAAGGCGGGGATCGTGTCAAATCGGTTCATATCACGGTTTTGTGTTCATGTTGTAAGCTACGTGACCCTAAAGAAACCCCGCACTACGTCGACTATGACATCACTGGCATGTTTGCTTTTTTTCCATTCTTCAGCCCTGTCTGTTTTGAGCACTGGAACAAACATTGTACTCCCTGACAAAAGTCACACACGAAAATATGTCAGATATTGGTCTTTCGTTCTTGGTGTTGAACAATTTCTTCTCCCACACAGGGAATTATGGTAAAACGGTATGTTTCTATATTAAACTTGCCTGTACTACTAATAAATACATTGTAATGAATTCCGATGCATACATTTACATCCGATTAACAGAATAACACAATGTTTGAGGGTGACAGGGTGTGGGACACTGGCTCAACTCTCGTTATAGCGGACAGCCTCGGGACGTAGTTTGGTGTCCGTAATAGCGAGAGTCCGCAATAGCGGGAGTCATTTTCAGTCAAACCTCTATAGCTTCCGCCGGGTTTTGTCCGTAATAAACGGGGTGTTCTCAAGGCGAGTGACACCCGTTATTACGAACAAAATCCAGCCCTCCACCCGGCGAAAGCTATAGAGGTTTGGCTGAAAATGACTCCCGCTATTACGGTCTCTCGCTATTACAGAATTACGGACCCTTCCGTGGTACCAACATAACAATTTTAATGTTTTGACTCTCGATAAAGCGGACATCTTGAACTTCTGAAACAACATCCAAACTACGTCCCCGAGGGTGTCCGCTATAATGAGAGTTGACTGCAAGGCCGTTGTTAGTTATTTCGTATGTTCTTTTTAAAATCGATAGAACGAACATTATTCAGGAGAAGGGGTTGTATCAGCTACAATCTTGGTCAAATTTCCTTGAAAACTTGAAAAACTACTTAGTTCAAAAGTGTTTTTGTCGACATTGAACAGGGTGGGGTGGGGGGGGCAAGATGTGTGTTCCAACAATTATGACCAGAATTGTAGCATGCTATTGTACATGAAAATGAAGATAGGGTATGTTCAGCAAAAATCGCAAGACACCAGTAAATGAGTAATTTTGTGTTCAAAATTGTTTGGGAAGTCTGAAAAAGGTGAGAAGGGAGACTTGTCAGAACGTTGTAAAGAATTTAACCCCGGGGTGGGGTACTCCCAAAAAAATCGGGTGGGGTGTGCCGCTGGGCTATAAAAACCCTTACCCTGTACCAGAGCACAAAACGCTAATTTTGCGACCCTGTTCCAGACTAAATGTTGAAAAAAGATACCCTGTTCCAGAGGATTAAAAAAAAAAAATTCTAACCCAAAAGGCTAAACTAGTAAGCAGCACTGCAAACGTGTAGCTGTAAAGCTTCTTTAATACTCCTACGCGTTTCATTTCGTCTGACTAACTACCCTATTCCAGAGTATAAATTACCGATCTTTGTGCCAACTTCTGGGAAACTGATACCCTGTTCCAGACCAAAAAATGTCGTTTGCTATACCCTGTTCCAGACCAAAATGGTCAAAAACCATACCCTTTCCAGCGGCACGTACCTATATAGCGTATATAAGGGAGTACCCCCTCCCGGGAATTTAACAGAGTTTTCTTTTTTTCAATGTAAATGCCCAAAAACACCTTCCTTATTGCTGTATTTTTGATTTTATAATAAAAAACCTCCCAAAATTAGGAACTACAGAACCCCATTTTTATCACCATACTTTCTGTGAAACATTGCAAAGTTTTTGTACAAATATAGTTTCCTGAATAAATTTGAAGCTGTATGTTATGATGTATGTTAACTAAAAGACAAAAAAATTGCATGAATTACATGAAGCCATCCTCCCAATGGATACGGCAGAAAGACAATTCTGAACAAGAAAATAATTACAGTCGAACCTCCCATAAGCCGACATCCTTGGGACCAGAAAAAGTCCACTAAGAGGTATCTGCTTATCAGTCAGGGAAACAAGTACCAGTTGATGGAAAAATCTTGTCTCTGAGACAGGACTGAGCCTGCGATTTTCATCCCGAATTTACTAATCAACATTAGAGGCGTACCCAGGTTTTGTGAAAGTTGCCCCTGAACATGATGTATCCTCATTGCGCTATGCTGGTGTGACAATTTCCGTAGTACTTGCGAGTGCTTGCGCTGTTTCTTGATTGGATAATAAGGATTGGAAACTCTTCAAGTGCTTCAATGAAGATTTGCCAAAAATGGCACATGTTCTCCCAACTGTTTTTTATGTGGCTGGGAGTCTGGGACCATGACTACATGTCTGCATATGGGAGGTGTCCATCTACAGATGGTTAGCGACAATACCTTTTCTGGATTGGGTTGTAAATGTTTTTAAGAAAAAGTGTTTTAAACAGTAAACATATCCTATATACAGTCAACTCTCTCTTAACGGACACCTCTATAAGACGGACACCTCTATAAAACAGACAACTAGTGTTGGTCCCTGTGTGCCATTTTTCAGTCATTTTACAGCATATAAACTCTCTATAAGCCGGACACCTCTCTAAGACAGACAGTTGATGCCAGTCCCGATGGTGTCCGTCTTAGAGAGAGTCGACTGTAGAGCATTTTCACATGACATCATGGCGGCCATGTTGGTGTTCCCAAACAATGACATTTCTCTCCTAGTGTTTGGGAACACCTATTGAAGGCTGCTGTAAAAATATTCTATTGAGTTTCCTATACAGATTGTTCATGGTTTAAAATAAGCTTGTCACCACCACTACCCCTCCCCTCCTCTCCCCACCCCCCCCCCCCCCCCCAAAAAAAGGAGGCTTTATAGAACTTTTATGGTAGTCACTGTTCCTAATTTGTGGATTGCAACATTATTACCATCAGATAAAATATACATTTAAAACACACAGACATCTATTTTGTGTACATTATGGTTAGAAATAAGCTTGGCGCTGTCACTACCCCTGATTGAATCCCAGGGGGGATTTAATAGGGTTTTTAATGCAGTTCTTCAATTTGTGGTTAGAAAAATACATTCCCATCAGATATAATATAAATAATATTTAATTTAAAACACCAAAAAAATACATTATAAAGATAGTCAAACAAATATATAAATGGTATGATAATGAACTTACTACTCTTCCCAGTAGACCGCGACACCCACAAATTTTTTTGCCGTCTGCGGCCGTTTAAAATTTGAACTCGAGGTGACTGAATTCTCATCACTACTGAATTCTCATCACGTACGTGATACCACGCGATCGGTAAATTTGAACTTGCGATGATCGAATTTCAACTCGCTGCACATAAATATCGCCTTGGATGTGCTCAGATAGTGTTTTTATTGGATAAAATCATCAAGTTCACCCTGTCAGCAAGTTTCAACCATGAAGGCGGTTTTTTATGCTTGAATGGTGCGAATGCGAGTTGAAATTCGATCATTGCAATTTCAACTTTACTGATCGCGTGGTCAACAAAACGGCTATCACATAATAAGAAATCAGTCGCCTCGAGTTCAAATTTGAAACGGCCGCAGACGGCAAAAAATTTGTGGGTGTCGTGGTATTAATTTTCGCGGTTTTTGCAATGTATCAAAAACACGAAAATAAATACGATATTTTTGCAAAATTTTAAGCCTTTGTCGTTTGAGCCATTATTTTCTCTGAAATCGCGAAAATAAAGCCTGTCAATAAAGTATGTCAATTTTGCGAAATTAAGTAAGAGCGAAAATTAGAGAGAATAAGGTATACAATATTTAACACCTCTTCGTCGATATACCTAAAATAATATTGAATCACAAATTTTGATTATGTTACATTTCAGGATGGATGAACAAACAACGCAGAAATATGGTGTGGAAGATATGAATCATCGCATAAAAATTCTAAACAACAGCCCCTGAAGAAATTATGCAAAACACCATTAGACACCAAAATTAATGTTTCATACCAAATAAATTGAAATACAAAATAAGACAGTATATATAGCATTTAGGCCTAATAGGATTATTTGTCTACTGTTTTAAAAACTGTCTCTTTTTTCTTAGCTTTGCTCTTAATTAACTGCCAATTAGAATAGGTGGGTCCCCTGAAAATGTGAAATTTGTTTACTTAATAAAACATCGGTTTCAAAATTCAGTATTTTGAATTTCATTTTAAAAAGTATTCCTGCTAGTTATTAAACCGAAATACAAATGTTATAAGCTTCTTAGCACGAATTTTATCAGTTGTGAAAGTTGCGATAACTTATTACTTCACTGTATTAAAATAACATAATGACTAATAAAAGAAATATTTCTCATGTTTCAAATTTTCTATTTTCCTCCGCCATGAGACGGCATTCCAACAGGTGAAAACGGTTTAAACCTGTTTTGAGAAGATAACTCCGTCGCGTTCGCGTGAATAGTCTAAAATAAAAACAACTTGGGTTTAAAAGGTAACTTTCATAATACAAGTCTGACATCATGTTTAAAATAGCCCGGTAAAATAGTCACATAGATGAACAACGGGTAAACAACAATGGATATTTAATGGTGAAATGAACATTTGAAAAAGCTTCAATTTGACGAAAAGGGTATAGCTCGTAAGAGTAGTATTTTATCTAATATAACATATCAGAATTCGGTGTTTTTTTCTGTTTCTGTTATGACATACAGAGATGGTTTTGTTGATAATTTTCGCGGCGGAGCGAGATGTTAATAAAATTTCTTTTATCCATGCGCGAATCGGTGATATTTTGGGATAAGATTACCGGTTTCACTGTGAAACCCAATTATAAGGACCTAACACAAATTAGCTCACCCACATAAATCTAGTACATTAAACACAATGAAAGAAACAAACAAATGATTGAAAAAGTGAAAAGTAATCATTGCTGGTTACATTTCTAATTCCCTAATAAGAAAGTGCAAACATTTGAAAGGGGCGACCGAAAGAGCTAATTCGACTTTTCACAACTATTCCATCTAGTCCTTTTATTACTCTTTGGCTATTCATTGGAACGGCAAAAAATATATATTTCTGAATGCTCACTTATTTATCCGCTTAAACCGTGCTTTACAAAGTGGAAAGATAGCGCGGTAGCCATAAAATTAAAAGAATAGCGATTTCAAAACTTTCAGCTGGAGACAATATGCTTTCGCCGGAAAAAACATCGGTCAAGTCACGCTGGAAGAGCTCAGTCCGCGCTTTAGAAATTCTCCTTCTTGTACGAAACATTAACAAGATTAAAACTGCATGTTTGGAATCTTTCAGAGAGAAATAATTCGAGAAAGAGTTTGGTTTACGTCTGGTCGAATTTGTTGAATAAACAAGATTTGTTCGCTAGCTGTCAAATGATATGAACATGCAGGAAAAGATAAAAAATCTGAGCTTGACCACAATGCTTCTTCACCAAACTACCGAGCTAACTAAAGTCTCTTTTGAAAAGCTATTAGTTTAGATATTTCCAGTTCTCTGAAGGAAAAGAGATAGCCGTTGACACAGAGAACAAATATTAGCAGATCAGACATGAGCTTAGCCGTGATCTCGGGTCATATTCAACATGATTCAACGCCGAAGACACCAGCGCGCAACACGAAGACACTATAGTTATTCGATTTACAAACTCAGAAGCCGCCATTTAGCTCAAAAAAGTATTCCAGTGATCCACGAAGGTGTCATGATCCGAATGAGCAACATTTGAGGCCGCCACTTACAAATTCTCCTGAAAATAATCGCTAAATACCAAAGCTTTCCATTAGCGCCGCGCTAGCTTCAAACGCACAAACACTTTCGAAACACTTACCTCCATAAACTCCTCTGAACCATGAAATTACCAGAAATCCCCAAAGCAAGAATGACTTTACCCTCATAACTCTTTGTGTAGCTTTACGATTTTAACTGTTTCGTTTGTTCGGCGTCAATTATTCACTGTACAATTCGACAAAGTATGTGCTGAACACAAAGACGCATACAAGACAGCTATTGTATTACAAGCCACTAATAGGTTTTTTAGTCACAGTTTGATTGACAGTCGCGTGGAAGTGACATAGTACGAAACACAAACAAACTTCACGAGTCCATCCAGAACATTCAAGAACATCAAAACCGACAAATCAACATTATTTTTACTAATCGTAAGGGGTTTAAACTCTGTCATGGCGATTTTTCAAATATTTAAACCTGCAAAACGCTTTTGTTGCTGAAGTACAAACGCTGTTGAATGTCACAAACCAGACGGTCTGACTCTCCTTGTGAGAGGTGAAAATCATCAATCATACGGACACGACTAAAATACTTTTTTGCGGGATTGGAGATACTGTATATGCGAAGAATGAAAGATGCAAAGGTCAGATAACTTTCTCCTACTTTTTGCTACAAAATTATCGAGAGAAAAAACTGCTCGAAGGGAAAAAATACTAATACAAAAGTCAATAAACAAAAAGAACGCCCGATGTTGAAAGGGATTTATATTTTATGCTGTTGTTTTCCTTGGACAAGTGCCTTCTTTATGAAATCATCTTGTTTTAGACTTTTTCTCTCGTAGGTCGGAGTCCTAAAGATCTAACATGTCAAAACTGTATCATCGAAATGGTCGCACCTCCGGGCATCTTTCAACGGGGCTGAGTGGTAACCAAGGCCCGCTCCAATCGCGAAGTGCGTGGCGAAGGGCATTTCCGCCCACCAAGCAAGTTCGCAAACAACTTCGAACGTCATATAGATCATATGCGTTTAGCGGTTTTTGAGGGGTTCTTCAGATCAGCTTTAGTTCACTCTTTGTCACTTTTGGTAGATCGATTGGCGGATCGCCACATCACGAGCCTCGATAAACCATAAACCACTCACATACAGTCACATAACATTCCGGGCTGTCAGATTGTAATGTGCCCCAACAAAACTCAGTAAAATCGTGGGATGAGGAAAGGGGGTTGGAGTTCCCCACATAACTACATATGAAGTCTCACGTTCGACTTACGTCCAATAACTTCCCTATGTAAGTGGGTATGTATGGCAGTTTGAGCTGTTTTGGTCTGAAATTAATAGGGTTATATAGATTTATTGACCGAAACTGAATGCAAGGCTACCTCGACAAAGGGCTGATTTATTTAATTTCGGCTAACAAAATTAGCCTTCCTCAGGGCCAGGGTGACGACTCCATAAATTTAAATTCAAAAATACATGAGTGTATGACGTTTTGGTCTGAAATAGGGTCAGATGCAGGGTACAGCGTAGGAAAATTGTAAGACGTCGAATGCAGAGGGCCACACAACGCAGAAATAAATCGCTAGAGATGCATGTGTCAGACGTCACTTGAAGTGTGCTGTAGAAGACCTGCCTTAGCCCTTTTAAGCCTGGTTTTCACTAGTGACGCAAACACAAGTGCAAGCAACATCATACGCAGACGCAGTAATATGTTGATTTGTCGTAAACAAAAGGCACTGATGATCAACGCGTTACTGCGTCTGTGTACGTTGGTTGCGCTTGTGCTTGCGTCGCTAGTGAAAACCAGGCTTAACGGTAGTGCCAGCAGTTGCAATCAGTTCAGTTTTAAACCAAACCAAACTGAGGGACTTAACTGAGAAGACTTGTACTGTTAGTTGCCGTTGTGCCAGCCTTACAATCAGTTTGGTTTAGTTCAGCGCCCGGGGGGGGGGGGGGGGGGGGGGGGGGGGGTGGGGGGTACTCAAAAAAGTTTTATACGGGGAGGCTCCGCCCAGAGGTCCAACCCCTTACCCTTTTATATACCATTTTTGACAGAAAAGGTACCCCTTTCATATACCTTCCATAGAAATTATTAAAATGGTACCCCTTTTACATACCTACAGTATCAACACTGCATCCCTTTTCTATACCCTTGGAATGAACTTAATGAACAATATATATCCCCAGAAGGAAGTGGAAGGAAGCTGTCTTACGATGGCTAAGAACTTCAAACCTGCAGTCCACCTCATACCTAAATGACAGTTTTCCCTACCCCTTTCTATACTCCAACTCGTGACTGAATCCCTACCCTTTTCTATACTCCAACTCGTGAAATCCCTACCCTTTTATATACCTCCAGTCTGAAAATGTACCCCTTTCGGGCGGAGCCTCCCCGTATAGTCCATTATAGGGAATAGGGAGTACTTCCACCCCCCTCCCCCCGGTTCAGCGCAGGAATAGATGATATTAATTAATCAATCAATTAATTAATTAATTAAAAATGAAATTAACTATCAACTGACCAGTTTTCAATTTGCCTACGTAGCGCATATTTTGGCTCAAGTATCTGCCGGATTTCCGGCTTGTCGCTTTTAATCTCAGTGCTGTATAATGATATTTTTGAACACTGAACTATTTCAAGTGACAGTGTGGTCCAAATAGGGCGCATAACGGAAGCAATGATGTCAGCGTGGTTCTGGGACTTGTTGAACTGCACGTCTTTACCAACTGATAATTGACCGAATCACTGCAGAGTGAATCAGGTTCAGACAGGTTCAGTTGTTTTGGAGATAACTAAGAAACAAATGTAATTTTCGTAGACTCTCGTTTTATGGAACCAAAACTAAAATATCGGAAGAAATTTTGCGTTTAAAAAATGATTGGGCCAGAGGTCTAGTTTGAGCAGAAGCGATCTCGCGCATCTTAGAATACCGCGTACAATATGAAACTCAAAACAATGAATTTACTGCATTCGGCCATGAATGACGACATCAAAAGTCTAGCTTGAACATATATTGCGGAAAAAGCCGGGCCAAACTAACCCAGTCACTTCAGCCCCTATATGTAAAGATGTAGGGTGGGGTGGGGAGAACGAAAGTTGCCGATAATTTTTTTTAACCCTTTCACTCTCAATAGTGCTAAGTTCAAAACTGAGGACAAAATCTTAAAATTGTCGCAAACAAACAGTACCACATGAAAGTACTGCTCAATAGCTTTCATTTGAATGGTCACACACTAGGGTTTCATCCACAGACTTTTAAAAATCCCGGGCCAAACGAGAGAAAACTCTCGGCAACTCTTATAAGAGAACTTTGAGCAGGTTCAAATTCGATGAAATGCATGGCCACAAAGCTGCTACTGCTCCAGGCCAGCAGGAAACTGCAAAGAAAAGCATCGGGTTCTCTCTGACGTCATATAGGTGTACCGTGTGACATGAAATTTTTGCGGGTTCTAATTTTTGTGATTTTTGCGGTTTGTTTCACGATCCGCAAAAAAACGGTTTCCGCAAAAGTTTACTCTGTTTATGAAATATCAGTATCATCCATTCAAAGCAAAATTGCGTTAGCCGGCTGCCTAAACTCTCTCCCAGACTACCTTCGCGCGGCCGTTCGGTTTTTCGCTTCGTCCCCACTATCCGAGAGCCTGGAACAGGCTAAAATTGCGTTGGTATCTAAGAAGATGTGCCATCGTACAACTGTGAACACATTTTCTAACTGAGAATCGCAAAAATCAGTTCGCAAAAATTAGATCTCGCAAAACACAAAACTCGCCGCCAATTCGCAAAATTAAACTCCCGCAAAAATTTCATGTCACACGAGATAAACGCTTTGCGTTGTCCCTGATCTGAGGTGACCATCGAAAAAAGAAGTAATATTCTACCTGAACATGTACAGGACTGGATGCAGGGAAGAGGGATATTCATTGCTCAAGGATGAAAGTAGCAGAGAAGTAGTGGAAAGGATTTTCAGTTGGGTATGAAATAACACCGGATTTTTTGGCCATGGGTGTAGTACATTTTCTCCGGTATTTTTGTGGATTTTGTGGCTAGCAGATCTAAGAGGTATTTTGGGGAGTTTAAGTTGAAGATCACACTTCAGGGGCACCCAACGGATAGTTTCGGTTGAATATCTGTTCGGAAGGCCTGTAATCGCCTCAGATATTCGGTTAAGAAAATGTCATCTCGAACTTTCTTAATATGGGAAAATTAATGCCTTTTGTTTTCGGAGAGATAACAATGTCGTTTTGGGTACAAAAACAGGTCAGCTAGTATTTTCGGAAAGGCAAAAGCAGCTAATAAATTCGGGAAATCAGATTTCAATCCCTAAAATTTTCAAGCCATTGAACTGCACTAACAGTACAATTATAACGTAAAAACGACGTTCCGACACCTACAGAAAAAAATTCTCGTTGGGTGCCCCTGACACTTTATGATCATGATGTTTTATATAGGACGGTATTTTCCGGGGTATAAGGGGCTTATATTTTATTTCCTCGTGTCAGTTTCCTCTTTGAGTACGCCTCTTTAATACCCCAGGGCATGTAAAGAAGAGAACAGATAACTCATCGCGAAAGATTTCAATCATATCAGTCGCAACTAACTGAAGCAACCTACACCAGGAACGTGCGCATACCAGTGGCGGTGCTAATCGGATTGGAGCGGTATTTTACTTTGCACCTTTGGTAAAAAGAATCAAGTTTTTGAGGTCAACGATATAATATCCGGATAGAGCACAAAAATGCAACTTTGACATCCGAAGTACGAGAAAAGATAACGCGAAGGTAAATAACCGTTCATATGCGGAATTGAAATAACATGGCTCGGTCTAACTATGCTATCCGTTTCTGAATTTCAATCCAGTTGTTGGTGATATCCCTTCTCCGAGAAGTGAGACTGAGCCCGCGGTTTTCGTCCCTGAAAATGCTAAGCAACATGACGTATCCTCATGCGTCATGTTGACGCGACTGTTTTCGGTTGTTTTCGGAGTAGTCGGTCGTGAGTAGAGTGCTCCCGCTAGTTTTTGATTGGATAACACTCGGAAACTCTAGATCTTCGAGTTCTTCAACGAAGATTTGCCAAAATGACACAGTCTACATGCACTGCACTGCTACATTGCACGTAAATGGTGCATTGTGTGGCTAAAATTGCTATGTCATGACAATTTTGAACAGAAATGTCAGAAATGAGAAACAGTCAGCGAAAACCTTCAGAGTATAATTTATAATAACTTGATAGTCGTGTTTTCTTCTGGTACGAAAGTTATGCAGGGTTTATAAGTGTTAGCCTGCGAAGCAAGCGTTCCTGTACGAACGAAGAGCTTTTTCTGCATTCTGGCCGCGCGAAAATTGGGGCGAGAGCAAAAAAGTGGGAGAGGGTGGGGGGTGGGAAGGGGGTGGGCGCTGAGGGAACCTACCCACCCCTTCCCCCGCTCCGTCTTTTTTGCTCTCGCCCCAATTTTCGCGCGGCCAAAATGCAGAAAAAGCTCTTCGATCGCGGAAAAAGCTCTTCGTTCGTACAGGAACGCTTGCTACGCAGGCTATATAAGTGTCTGTCTCGGCTATAGTCGCGCCCTTATTCACGACACAATATTAATTACTGTGCGAATGATTTGATTTCCTTTGCCAAATGTTGGACTATTTGTTCCTGTATTTATTTTATTGCTATTTTCGCAAAGCTTTTCTGCAAAAACAAAGTGTAAATTTGAGTTTCCTGACTATTCTTCTTGCGGTTTAATCATGTAAACGTTAAATCAAAGTGTTCACGCTTTTTTGATTCGCACTTAACAAATTGACGTCAGTTTTTTATGCGTCTGTCCTGTTATTGATCATGAATTGCGTCATAACATTGTCAAAGTAGCTGTGGATCCACGAGGCGAAGCCGAGTGGATCCGCAGACTACTTTGACAATGTTATGACGAAATTCATGATCAATAACAGGACAGACGCATTAAAAACTGACGTCCATTTGTTTTTTACAATAACAACAGGCCAAAACGATCAAGGGGAAACCAAGTAAAAGTGAACTGAAAACGATTCCGAGAATCACAGCTTCGTGAACTTCAAACTACGTAAAATAACTCGATAATAAATTTCTTAGACAGATTTTCTGAAACTAACCTTTATTCCATTTGGAAATTCTTGCAAACCCGCTGAAATATTCGCAAGTTCAGTCCATTCTTATCAGTTGTTTTGAAGTTACACGCGGCAAAATAAACGGATCCATAATTTCCATTCCTGTCAACTTCATGCAATGATAAACTACAACAAATATTGTTCTCTTTCGCTTTATCGTTGAATTAATTCTCAGTCTGCCGATTGAAAAGCAACCTGTGAACGACTTTTCATGATTTACTTTTCAAAGAACTCCTGTTCAGATGTAATTTTTCCACTTTATCGAACTGACAACGCTGCCATTTTGGCGAAATTTTGAAGCCTTTCCGCGCGTGATTACGTCATTCATGTGTCTGTCCTCTTATTGACAATAAAAATTAGCCAATGGGCGCGCGAGAATTTTGACAGTTATTGTAAAAAGTAATATTTATGAAAACTTAAAACTTTGTAAAATAGCGGCCCAAATATTTCATGGCGGATATCACGAATACGACCTGTCAACCCACCCCACCCCCGACCCCCCTTTCGTTAGAAGAACAGAAGCCCCACCCAAGTCATCGACCACGAACAGTCCATCCTTTACCTTGGTTCATCGAGCGAGAATATATATATATATACAGTCAACTCTCTCAAAGCGGACACCACTGTAAGGCGGACACCTCTCTAAGACGGACATGGTTGGCTGGTCCCGAACGAATCAAGTTTCTCTTATTTTCTGTAACGAAACTCTCTATAAGGCCAGGGCCGTAGCTAGCGGGGGGGCAAGGGGGGCAGTTGCCCCCCAAGAATGGGTAATGCTTTCTGAAAAACGAAAACTGCGTATGTTTTTTTCGCGTTCAAACAGCCGCCTTCTTGATAAAAATATATGCCGAGGGTCTTTCAAAAACAAGATTGAACATTTCAAAGGCTTGGTACTCCATCTCCCCAGATTTTGCTCGGCATATTAATCAAGATGATGGGGAACGAAGAGGCGAGAACTTCTTACTTCTTAGGTAACTAAGTAAGTAGTTATATTTTGACTGCCCGGTACCATACTAATTTGAACATTTACGATTGATTGAGAAATATATTTTGGAGCGTAAATCCAACTGGAGACATCTTTTACACACGAAATAGACTAATAAAATGTTTAGTGTACTAAGGCCGATATACGGTATGTATCAAGGTAACAAAACCTCGGAAATATTGCTGTAAGCACTAAAATACCTGTCATTTTACACTGAATCGAGATTGATTTTTTGACAAAATATCTCATGGAAAATGCTCAAAATAGCATTTCCGAGCCTCTAGATTTCAAAATTTTCTGAGGGGGCATGCCCCAGACCCCCCTAGCGGCTCGCGCCTTCGGCACTCGCTTCATTGCCCCCCCATTCAAAAAATTCTAGCTACGGCCCTGAAGGCGGACACCTCTTAACGGCGGGGGTACACATGAATGCCCTTTTTCCGCCACTTAACATGGGTTTAATGGAAATATCTCGTTCGCGTTTCAAGCAATCCAAAAACTCTATGCTCATCTCATTAATCTATGTTATGGGGTGTTTTGTAAATTTTTGGGTGATTTTTGGGTATATTTGGGAGGAAATAGTATTTCAAAGGAGTTGTAAAATTTAGGGAAATAAGAAATATTGAGATTTGATGTAGTTTTAAAATTAGAATTTAAAGTTAAAAATTAGTAGATTGACGTGACATTGACAACAGTTGATAACCACGCAAGAGCACCCGCGTGGGTATCAAGTGTCTGTTGGTGTTCCAAATTTTTCCTTCTATCCCTTCTTTAAACCTCTTAAAATTTCATTGAAATTCACGTGTACCCCCGCCTTTAGGCGGACAGCTAGAGCTGGTCCCGAGGGTGTCCGCCTTAGCCTAAGGCATTGAGCAAAAGAGAGTTGAGAATGAGATATACAGTGAACTCTCTCGGAGAGAGTTCACTGTATATCTCATTCTCAACTCTCTTTTGCTTAATGCTGGCAAAATCGCATACTTCGGTTAATACTTCCGTATAACCCAATACTTCATTATAGGTTCACATGGGTACAAGAAAAAAGGGAAAAATATCGAGAGGAGAAAGGATTGGCAGAAAAACTATCGAGAAACAATAAAGCGCATGCATAATTAATTAATTATCATTTTTTTTCCGAAGCAATAGATTTAAAAGAGCTTACTTTTGAAACTGCAACGAGAAGGAAAACTGTTGAATCTCTCAAAAACAGCCAAATACCAAACCACGCCCCTGCGAGAAAATGGTGGATTTTCACTCGAGTGGTCGAGGCTCCTGGGCCGAGGCAACCTCGTCCCCAGAGTCTTCTCCGCTTTCAAGATGGCGGGTGGGCGCGAAGAAGACCCTGGCGAAGAGCAGGTCACATGTCTCCAAAAATATTGGAGAATTGGAGATTTTGATTGTTTCAAAATGGCGGCGGGCTCGCGATTGGCTAATTTTGTGGTCACGTGACCTGCTCTTCGCCAGGGTCTTCTTCGCGCCCACCCGCCATCTTGAAAGCGGAGTAGACCCTGGGAACGAGGTTGGGGCCGAGGCAACTCACTAGTACCAGGAGCTAGTACCCATTCCTCTCGCAGATACCGCTGTTCAAAAAAACCCTCAAACCAAACAAACAAACAAACAAACAAACAAATATCCGGCAGACGATAACATAATGTGGGGTTACACTCTTCGGGTATGAACCCACACAAAATCAAAAATGTTCAGGAGCATAAAAACACTAGTTGTAGAAAAGCAAATGAAAAAGCGATAACGGTGATACAATTAGGAACAATTAGGGGAAATTAATATCCAGCTCGTTGAGTGCCAGAATAGCCGGAAAAACGAGTAGCCAATAGTATAACAATTCGGCATACAGAGCTAGGTGAAACGGATTTCCGATACTTCCTCTCTGTCAAAGTAGATATATTAATTTAGCTGATTTAGTAAAGTTAACTAATTTTATAATAAACTTATAGTTCATGGTAACATGTTCCATAGTGACTTCAGTTAGCTAAAGTTAGTTTGGAAATCTGGAATACGTGGTTAGTTCAGAGATCGATTGTTCAGCGAAAAACATCGTTTTCGGGTCTTTTTGAAAAACTAGGTAATTGAACCTACAGAATGCATACCGCAATTATGACAGAACGGTAATTGACGGAGATTAATGATTTCTTTATTTGTCCCAGTCGGATAACATTACACAACGGTCTAACAACAAGAAACAGAGTGTAAGGACTCGTTTTATTTCTAAACAAGTCGCCAAACTGCAAGTCAGTTTCTGGACTGGTCAACAAGGAACAGATGGCTTCGTCGGCTACCAGCGCCATACTTATTGTTGTTCTCTCTTTCATCCACAATGTCCATTCTGGTGAGTACAATGAAGGGTCAATGAAGTCCTTGAATGGTTGTCTGTTAGCTAATATAAGGGTACTAGTGAACATAACAATGAAACTAAACCGAATGTGCAACGAGAAAGTCGTATATAATACATACTAAAGTACAAATGGAAATAGGACAGCTTTATTTTTGTAATACTGATCGATGAAATTCAAACAATTTGGCATAGTGACCATGAGTAGTATACATTTTTGGTTGAATTGAAACGCGCGACATTAAAGTTATAAAGAAGTTCTTTCAGCTTTATTATACAACTAAATTCATATAATTTGTCAATAGTGCTATGAATAAGAGCTATAGTTGACTGTTCATAAGTTGTCATAGCGAGCGAGAATTGGGGCCGGATAAATTGCTTTGATGAAACGACGTCTCCGCAGCCGTTTGGTGACGCAGGAGTCCGAACCTTGACTGAATTAGGGACATCAAAGCCTCTAAAGAAGATCATTTAGCTTTATTATACAAATAAATTCACATCATTTGCCAATACTGTTACAATAAGAGCGATAGTTGACTGTTCATAAGTTGTAGCGACCGTGAATTGGGCGATAAATTTGCTGCGATGAAAGGACGTCTCCTCGTTTAGTGAGCGACTGGACCCCAATGAAATGTGGCCGGGCATCAAAAGTTGTAAAGAAGTATTTTCAGTTTTATATACAACTTAATTCCAATCATTTGTCAATATTGTTACAATTGGAGCTTAGTTGACTGTTCATAGATAAGTTGTAGCAACCGTGAATTGGGCGATAAATTGCTAGCTGTGATGAAACTGAGGTCTCCTCGTTTAGCGAGCGAGACCGGACCCTCGCCGTTCGCGTTTTAAAAAGGAAAAACGCGGTCAATAATAGCAATAATGATAAAGTTAACACGTGAATATACGAACTTAAGGATTTCTGTATGATATATTATGGCCTAGCCGAGTTTCTGTGACTATAAGACTGATTCCGGGATAGTTCCTTCACAAACGAGCGGCTCTTCCTTTACTAACGAACTTGGATTACAAAGAGATTAGTCACCTTGTTAGAGCTTCTCTGAAGTCAATCTACTTGTCAACTCCAAAGTACTATCTTCTCTCAGAAATTTTGTTACATTTAGCCGCGAGTTTATAATACCATGTGCTTCGCCGGTTTATATAAAAGACCCGCCAAGGGCATCCATTTTTGAAAAGCCGTTTCGAATCATTTCACACCATTTAACAGGACAAAACTTTCAGTTCAACTCAGAGTTATTGAACAATGATATGGATTTTCTGAAATTTGTAACTACAATGCCATACGTACGCACACAAAAATCAGTAGAATGAGTTTTCGTATAGTAGTATAGTGTATTTGATTTGTTTTTGCAATTTTACCAGTGATTTAATTCGTGATTCGCAATCAGAAAAATCAATATTTCATCAGGTTATAAAATGCCTTCTGAATCTGGGAGATAAGCGAAATTGTCTCTGGGCGGCTGGTCACTTAAAATTTCCAAATGATTAATGATGTGTAAAATTGGACATTGCAAGCTACCTCAGCAGGCAGACACAAAATTGCCCCGGAAACCGCCTCGAGATTCACAGTCAAAAACAAGATTAATGATTATTAATTACTGTCATCGGTGAAACCTAAAAAGAGATGCGCTGTCAAAGCGAGTCACGGCATTCCATAGACAGTATTCAGTATCACTGTATCTCTATGCTGATCTAACGGGCTGGACTAAAGGGTCCTTAACCCTTTCATTCCCAAGAGTGCTAAGTTCAAAACTGAGGAAGAAATCTTGAATTTCGTGTTGCAACATTGTCAAAAACAAACAGTATCACTAATTGAAAGTACTGCTCAATAGCTTTCATTTAAATGGTCACACACTAGGGTTTCGGACTCAACTGAGGTTTGACTCTGGAGTGAACGGGTGAACACGTACACCATGGAATTTCAACCATGACTGTATAGGATAAGGATATTGAATGATCTTTTTCATAATGATAACTCAGTGACATGACCTGTTTTTGGAGGAGTGGGTGAAAGAAATTAAACACACCTTGAATTTGAACAGAAAGTTTTTAAAATATCCTATCTATTACTTTTTTAAAACTCATTTTTCTCCCTTCTGAGTTCTCCCTAGTTTTTACGATCGTTTCTCCCTCCTCCCTTAATTTGTTTGGCCGTTTCTCCCTTCTTCCTAGCGTTTTCGGTTGTTTCTCTCTCCTTTCTAAGCATTTCTCCTCCACACTTTCTGATATCTCCGTGCATAACTCAACTGTAATAAAAATTACTGGCTATAAAATATTCGTTCAACTTCCAGTACTGAAAACTGAAGGAACATATACAAATTTATCACAAAATTATTACAAATAATTTGAACTATTCTAAGGAAAACGTTCAAAGAAATCGATGTACACTTTGTTTTTTTTAAGAGGCTTCCAGTTTCAGTATTAGATTTTACTTTCTAAATTACGTGCTACCCTCATAAAATAACGACGAAAAAAGTTGACTCGAATACAAGTTGTTTTCTCGAAAAGACCAGTAATGCCAGAAGAAATATCCGGGTTATAACTGAAAGCCGGTTGAACGCTCAGTTGCGGAATTTTTCTTCGTTCGATTCTCAATAATTCCCTTACTTATTTGAACTAGTAAAATAACAACATGAAAAAGCTTGAACTAGGATTTAAAAACTTTTCTGAAAGATGGAAGTAAGAGATCTAAACCGTATAAACGGGATACGATAAAATATTGAACGAAGGCAAGAGCTTGATTATGAAAATAAGTATGTTGAAACCGAACGTAACTGATTATGCTACCCGCGCTATAAAATATCATTCCCAATAAACTAATAAACCAAAGTCTGCGATAAATAAGTCGACTTAATTTTCAGTAGACCTTCTGGCTGATTTAGTATTTTATATATAAGTAACTGCACCCGACTAGCGTTTATAGCTACTTTAATACGGGTTACTTAGGAATTACCTATTATGTTGAATAGAAAAGTGTGTGGAAATAGAACCGTATATATCTTTACCAAGACAGCGAGTAGATACTGACTGGATAATAAGTACAATTCATTAGTATTCACACCCTTTCCAGTGAGATTGAATGAGGAAAGTAAAACATTTATTTGACCCTTTCGCATCCTAAATGAATACTGTATTCAGGCTAAGCTTGGGACGTGTAAAAAAAACCTCTCTACAAGCGATTATCCGGCTCTTTGCGTGCAACAAAAAAGTACGTGGGCTTACACCTGAACTACGCATTTGTTATTTGTGACATCAACCCCACCTATATAGTTCCTTCTAAAACAACGGTTGGGCGGTTACGGTATTTTTATTTTTAATCAGATTCTCCTGCCAGCAAATAGAGCAATTTCTCGATAGGCGATTGTTTTCATTGCTCTGTATAAATTGAAGTTGTGATCAGTGCTGGAAGTACATGATGGACAACGAATACAGTCGAAGCTCTCTGAGCGGAGCGGAAAGCTTTGACGTTTGAGGCTAGCTCATACAACACTGTCTCTGTATTTACACATTCCCGTAAGCGGCCAGCTTGCGGACACTTTCTGCTTCCCGAGGGTGTCCGTTAAGGGAGCTTCGACTGTTCAGATGTATCAGTGTTAACAATGCATTAAGTTTAAATTTCCGCAAAGCTTGCAAAACTGGTGGAAATGATTGAGCGATGCTAACATTTTCGTTTAGGCAATCGAGAAATATTACTTTTTCTTCCCGGAGATAACTGAATTCTCGCGTCTTTTCTCAGTGTCATCTTCGTCTGAATCTTTAAGGCGGGACTTCACCTGAATGCCATTTTTCCGCCACTTAACATGGGTTAAATGGAAATATCTCGTTCACGTTTCAAGCAATCCAAAAACTCTATGCTCAAAACATGAATCTATGTTATGGGGTGTTTTGTAAATTTTTGGGTGATTTTGGGGTATTTTTGGGAGGAAATAGTTTTTCTCAAAGGAGTTGTAAAATTTAGGGAAATAAGAAATATTGAAGATTTAATGTAGTTTTAAAATTAGAATTTGAAGTTAAAAATTAGTAGATGGACCCCAACAGACAGTTGATACCCACGCAAGAACACCGGCGTGGGTATCAACTGTCTGTTGGTGTTTCAAAACATAATTTTCTTTATTCTACCCCTTCTTTAAACCTCTTAAAATTTCATTGAAATTCAGGCCGGGTATACCCCCGCCGTAATCACTTGAAATGAACGAAAATAAAACCCGGCCACACGAAAATAAAGGCGGTTAAAAGACGTTATAGTGTTTATGGGAGAGCTTGAAGTCCTTGAACAAATAAATCAAACTCCGGCATTAACCGCAAATAACTTGTGGAATACCGATCATTGCTCATTATAGATACGCCTGTATTGTAGCTAAACATATGGCAGTTAGTAAATCATAAATCAACAGTTAATGTTACCCACATTTGCTCTGTGGCTACTTATCTTGACATAGCTATTTTTCATATGATATTTCCTTACAGCGCGGACACTCGAACCGTGAACGCTTTGGCTTTATTTTGTCTTTATTTTGTCTTTATTTTGTCTTTATTTTGTCTTTATTTTGACTTTATTTTGACTTATTTTGTACTTATTTCAGAACTAGCCAATCACAGCCCGGATTCGAAGCAACGGCCAAGACATTTTTTCTACCTTTTTTCCGCGTTTTTGCTTGGGGCGAACCAAGCTTATAGCTTTGAAATGTAGTTTGGGCAGAAAATGTCCTGAACTCAGTGAACTGTCACGAAGGTGTGCCGAGGTCATACGATTTGCAGCGATTTACATGCTACCGTACCATATTCGGATATTTTTCGGCTGGAATCGGTCGTAGGCACATCGAATGACAAGCGAAGTTTATTCTGTAGCAGGGCACAGGTAGCAGTAACTATAGCAGAGAGCCAGATTGTGTTATTAGATATCTTTATGCTGTGGTGTCTTGCGTTATAATTATTCGTGTACGAAACTCATCGAATGTTTACATTGTAAGTGTGTTTGTTTCATTCTTTCCGGAAATATAATTTATTGCATGCGAAGTTCAGAAAACACAAACGTTTTGAAAACAACAAAATAATCGATGTTAATCATTACTGAGGCGAAAATAGCTTTGACTGGCTAAAACGCTGAATAAAACTTTGTGGGATTTGATATTTAGCTCGGAGAGGCGTCACGGGGTCTGGCTCAGTCTGGTTCAGTCTGGTTCAGCCGAAAATTCATTTTCTCCATAGTTCACTTTCATCTCGCTTACAAATGCAAACGTTTGAGTTTCATGAATAGCTTAACAATTCCTTTTATTTAAAAAAAGGGTTCAATTTGTGCTAGTTAAAAAACACTTTTAATTAAACGGATCACGGTTGCGGGCTAAAATTTTATTTATCGCCAGTTCCACTCCACTGAACATCATCCTGTTTTTGCATCACAACGATTATGCAATCCACTCAATTTGCCCGAGCTTAAAGTCATTCTGGCTCTTGTTTATATCATAAAAACGCGGAAAAAAGGTAGAAAAAATGTCTTGGCCTTTACTTCGAATCCGGGCTGTGATTGGCTAGTTCTGAAATAAGTACAAAATAAGTCAAAATAAAGACAAAATAAAGACAAAATAAAGACAAAATAAAGCCAAAGCGTTCACGGTTCGAGTGTCCGCGCTGTAACCCTTTCACTCCCAGAGTCGAACCTTGGTTGTACTTTTCGAGTCTGTGGATGAAACCCTAGTGTGTGACCATTCAAATGAAAGCTATTGAGCAGTACTTTCAAGTGGTGCTATTTGTTTTTGACAATTTTGCAAAATGAAATTCAAGATTTTTTCCTTAGTTTTGAATTTAGTACTCTTGGGAGTGAAAGGGTTAATATTTGACTTTGTAGCTCCGTCTTAATCTTCTCCATCCTCAACCATCCTTGTTCCTGTTTGGTTTATTATCACCTCTTTAGTATTTTTCTACCTTAATAAACTATTATTTTGAGGCTTTCTTCAATTTGAAGGTGATTTTGCACTTCGCAAAAATGACTTAAAATATCATGACATAGCTCCTTTAATTAGCACGCTTTTACAAACCAACATTAAAACATTGACACGTGCAAAGCAACCCATAAGCCCACACACGTACGCACTGCGGACCGCTTTTTTTTTGGTCGGCGCGAAGCCCGATAACACGAGCGCAAAGCCCCTACTACAATATTAGCCATCTAAATATTTTAAGTTTTTTGTTTGTAATCTGTTTTAATCTTCCTCAATTCCATCCATCCATGTTCCTTTGTAGTTTATTATTGGTTATTGTTACATTTTTGATGTTTTCCCACCTCAATAGTAAACTTGTGGATTCTATCGTTTTGTACGTCGCAGAAACGACTTCATTGTGACCGGTATAACTTGAACTGTTTTCTTCTTGTACAGACTGTAGTCTTGGCTTGGGAATGATCACAGGCGACATCCGGGACTCTCAAATTACTGCCTCGTCTTCGGACTCGGTGTGGACTCAGTCATTCGCCGGCAGACTTTGGAACAAGAGGTGGGCCTGCTTTTAATAATATACTGATAAACTGATGAACATTGGGATCTCCCTGTCCATTCAGACAAACGAAAACACCAAAGTTCAATTTAAAGTATTGAGAAACAAACACCACACCACATGAAAGTACTACTCAACAGCTTTCATTTGAATGGTCACAGACTAGGGTTTCATCCACAGCCTTAAAAGTTAGAACCACCTTGTACAGCATAATAAACAGTACCACATGAAAGTACTGCTCAACAGCTTTCATTTGAATGGCCACAGACTAGGGTTTCATCCACAGACTTAAAGTTAGAACCACCTTGTACAGCATAATAAACAGTACCACATGAAAGTACTGCTCAATAGCTTTCATTTGAATGGTCACACACAAGGGGACCACAAGGGTTTCATCCGGCCACAGACTTGTACCACATGAAAGTTAAGTTTGACTCTGATTAAGTTCAGTTGAGTTGGTCCACAGTTTGGGAAAATAGAGAAATAACTGACTTACTACTTCTTCATCTCTCCACAATATAGGCGTGTTCAGGAGCAAACGTTTGGTGGCTGGTGTGCAAAGGACTGGGATAATGATCCATACTTACAGATTGATTTTGGTCAAGAGACAGTTATAACAGCCGTGGCCACACAAGGCTTAGACTATCCATTGGGCAACTGGGTCCAAAAGTACTCATTAAACTACAGTTGTGACGGAGTGAACTGGAAAACATACCGATCTCACGACAAAGACACGGTAACTATAAATACTAACAAGAGAGGATGATCTAAGAGAAGCATTCCCCCATACATGGGTCTCTTTCAACGATGTTACCAGTTACCTGTTACCTATCTCTTTCGCGCCAATTAGCAAATAAGGCCTCCTCTTTCAACGATATTTTGTTGAAATCTATTTTTAACTTTCAGTACATAGTTGAGCTATTTTAAGAGCGCTACCTGATTGGTCAGTTCGAGTAACGTGATGTCGGAGCCTAGATCAGAAGGAAATAAAAATAGCATTCACAGCATGACGCGAAACTATTAATAGATTTCCAAAAAATTATCATGGGGCACGGGGAACCTTCTCTTAGATCATCCTCTCTTGTACCAATATATGCATCTATGCTTTGTCTCAACAAAGCTTGGCAATATAGTACAACAACAACAACAACAACAGACAAACAAACAAACAGCAACAACAACAACAACTACTATAGCAACAAAGACAATAACAACAACATCAACAACAACAACAACAAACAACACTGCCAACTTGATTTTGTAAAAAAAAACTTGCAGTCAGAATTTTTGAGATAGAAGACTATTCCAGATTGTCTATAGTGACTGGGTTTAATTTTTTTGTAGGTGTTTAAGGGAAACTTTGATGGCAATTCTATTGTAACAAATAACTTGGGCAAAGTCATCATAGCACGAGTTATAAGAATCAGGGCACTGGAATGGAATGCATATGGGATTGCTTGCATGAGAGTGGAAATATATGGCTGTAACACTAAAGGTAACTTCTCAAACTCATTAATAATTCATCAAGTTAAAACAAAGGAAATCATTTTGGATATCTGATATTAGCATCATGATAGAGTTTAACGATTTTATTTCTCCGTTTATTTCTTAGTTTTAGATTGAGAAGATATATCACACTCTTGAGACAGGGTTTCATCACATTTCCAAACACCTCGAATTTTTCCAAAATACTCCGCTGCGCGTCGTATTTTCAACTCTCTTCTCGGTGTTTGGAAATCGGATGAAACACTGTCTCTCTGTTTGATATATTACATCAAAGGTCCATAACTAGGATATTCGCTAGGAAGTTATTTATAAAACAAAATTTCTTGGAACAATTTTTCTCCGCTGTTACTTCCACAGATGGTCGTTACAAAGACTGCAGCGTTGCAGCCGGACTGGAAAGACGACAAATACCTGATGAACAAGTTACTGCGTCCAGTTTTATCAAGGGACACCTTCCGTCACAAGGACGCCTCAATAACGTGTTCAAGCAAGTCAATGGTTCTGCTTTGTGGGGAAGCTGGTGTGCAAATACTGAAAATAAAGCTCAATATCTCCAGGTACTACGCTTCTATATACGAGAATTTTTGGTAACGCTGCCCGGACTTTGAACCTAGAGCTTAAAGGAGCTACGTCACGGAAGACGTCAATTTCATCTCCAGGGTGTTCTCGGCATTGCTTTCCAATATTTTTATCAGTCGCCATCTTGTAAATCAATCGCGCTGATAACACCCTGGGGACGAGGCGCCTCTTAAAAAATTTTAAAGCATGCATTTTTCAAGTTCGTCGTTCGTAATCCTTCTCAATCTTCCCCAATCTCAACCATCCTTGTTCCTCTTTGGTTTCGTTAGTGTTTTTTACCTTAATAAACACAGAGTAACTGAAACTACAGTCGAAACTCTCTGAGCGGACAGCTCTACGTACGGCCCTTTATACGGCCACCTTGACAAAACCCCGTTTAAACTCTAGCTCATTCAAACTCTGTATTTACACATTCCCGTAAGCGGCCAGCTCCAGTTGCGGACACTTTTTCTGCTTCCCGAGGGTGTCCGCTTACGGAAGCTTTGACTGTACTACTTGAGGTTACCTTCGATTTAAAGGAAAGTTTATTCATCACAAGCTTTTGAAGGTAACTACAACTCTTAGTATCAGGCGAAAGTCCCGAAACAGCCACTGTAATTTAATGTAGAAAGTAACCCAGAAAAGTAATCGTTTCACCATTTTTCTCAGGTTGACTTGAAAGAGGTTCGCAACATCTCTGGCGTTGCGACTCAAGGCTCTGCAATGGGAAGCTGGGTAACAGAATACATGTTGAATTACAGTACAGACGGCTTACAGTGGGAAACCTACTGTAATCATACTGACAGGGCAATGGTAAGAATTCAGTGACGTCAAGAGAGCATGATCTAAGAGAAGGATTCCCTGTGCCCAATCAATTTTTTTGAAATCTATTAATAGTTACGCGCCATGCTGTAAAAGTTATTTTTATTCCCTTCTGATCGAGGCCTTGACATCGCGTTACTCGAACTGACCAGCTATGGACTGAAAGTTAAAAATAGATTTCCAAAATTTATCATTGGAAGAGATCCATGTATGTGGGAATGCTTCTCTTAGATCATCCTCTCTTGGTAACGTAATCTATGTTTTGTTTTACTTACGCAAAAACAAACTTAAAATTAGAACAATTTGGCAAAATGATGAAGCCAGACGCTGTTCGCTACAAAGAAATTGGAAAAAGACATTTTCGTAAATTAGAAAAAAAATTGTATGTGGCCGCCATGTTGGTGGGGAGCTGGATTTCATTATAATTTTATTGTTCACTGACAGATGCTCCGAGGAAACTGGGACGAGGTGTCAGTTCACAAGAACATGTTTGAGAGGCGCATAAACGCTCGTTATGTTCGCTTTAACCCGCGGGCCTGGATACCACTCAGCCAAATATGCATGAGGGTGGAAATTTACTTGTGTCAGGTTTATCAAGGTAGGTAACTACAATTTTCAGGTGCATGTTTACTGGTGGTGCAATACCATGACCAATCAGAGCGCGCGCAGCACCTTCAATTCAGCCCGGGCCAAACAAGGATGAGAGTTACTGCGAGTTGGCTCTCATGAGAGTTTTCTTCAACTCTCATCGACTACCATCACCTCGGGCCAAACGAGAGAAAACTCTGGCGACTCTCAAGAAGAATTTGAGCTGGTTCAATATTCGATGAGAGCGCACGAGAGTCGATGAAAGTCACTGAGAGTTTCAGGCCAAACGAGAGTGAGAGTTTAAAGGCGCCATGTCACGATATTTTAAGTCATTTTTGCGAAGTGCAAAATCACCTTCAAACTGAAGAAAGCCTTAAAATAATAGTTTCCTAAGGTAGAAAAACACCAAAGAGGTAATAATAAACCAAACAGGAACAAGGATGGTTGAGGATGGAGAAGATTAAGACGGATTGCGAATGACGAACTTGAAAAAATTGGCCAATTTTTCAAGATGCGCCAACCGTGACGTAGCTCCTTTAAATTCTCATCGAGAGAGAAACGAAACTCAAACATTTTTTCTCATTTCTTCTTTAGGCTGCCCCAGGCCAACAGAACGGCTTCCAACAACAGCTACTGCAATCTCTTCAGACAAAGCACTCTCTGCTACAAGAGATGTCGCATCAGCTACGACAATAAACAGGTTTACACAACAAGAGAATCCTTCCATTACAAGTGTAGTCGGGGAACTTTACTCAAAAGGATTCAGAAAAACTGCATCTTACACCGTATGGATAATGGCTGCGTGGTTATTACTGATGAATATAGTTATGGTATAACTGCTAAAATGTTATGCCAGTATGGTATACGGACAGTTCTGCAAATGGCAGTTGCTATGAAGCTCGCTTTCTTCAGTAAGCGTTCAACGAGCCAATCTCGTTCCCAGAGTCCTCGTTACCCTTGTCCAGCGGTGGAGCGGCCAACAAGGACCTCTGGGATAGAGTGATCCGCCTGACTTGCGCAGTAAGACCGGAAGTCCAAGAATCTTGGCGTCCGTTAGTTGAAACATGGGGTCGAACACATGCGCAATAGAGCCGGAGGTCCTAGAATCCGGTCATGGTGGATCGCTTCCCCCCAGAGGTCCTTGTTGGCCGCTCCACCGCTGGACAAGGGTAACGAGGACTCTGGGAACGAGATTGTCAACGAGCGGCAAAGCAATGAATTGATAGTAGGGCCAGGCCAAACGAGGATGAGAGTTGGCTCTCAGGAGAGTTCTCTTCAACTCTCATCGATTACCATCACCTTAGCATGGACCAAACGAGTGAGAGTCGTGGACGACTCTCAAGAAAAATTTTAGAAGGTTCAAATTCGATGAGAACGCATGAGAGTCGCTGAAAATGTTGACGAGAGTTGGCTCTCGTGAGAGTTTTCTTTAACTCTCATCGAGTATCATCACCTCGGACCAAACTTGCCGAAAAATTTGAGCAAGTTCGAATTCCGATGAGAGTCGCTGAGAGTGCATGAGAGTTCCAGGCCAAACGAAAGCGAGAGTTTGAACTCTCGGCAACTCTTATCCTCGCTTGGCCCGGGCTTTACAAGCCAAGTTAAATATTGTGCTGACAAGCTGAGCGAATGAACAGTCATCAAAGTGCGTCTATTTTTAAGAGAGAGAAAAATGAAGAAACATTTGTAAATGGAAATTGGAGATAAGAAGAAAGAACGTTTCGGTGTGGCTTTACGGCACCATTTGCAAATGTTTGTCAAAAAAACCCCACATTCCTAATTAAGCTTAAAACGAAAAAAAACCCACAACAGCAACTAGAATTTCAATTTCAAATAAGAAGAGAGAATACAACGGCGTAAAAAGCATACTGAGCTCATTTAAAAAAAATACAACTTAAATAAATAAGTATAAAAATAAATATCCTACGTTCTAGCGACTTATCGAATCGTTGCGGCATTCTAAGCCATATTACGTTTAATCTAGAAAAGTCTAACTTTGAACTCTGAAAATTAAGAGTACATTTTCGCTATAGGATCGTTTGAAATGGTAGCTATAAATAGAACAAGCAATGTCCGGAAGACAAAGTCCATTGATCTGTTACATTGGAACCCCTTTATAACGAAGTCCCCGCTATAACAAAATATATTCTTCAGCCCGGCCAATCAAAGTTACAGTAAAATGTATGGAACAGAACCCTGATATAACGAACCCCGTTATAACGAACCCCGGTATAACGAACCCCCGTTATAACGAACACATTTTCCCGGTCCCTTGGCACTTCGTTATATCGGGGTTCCATTGTACAGGAATTTCTAAATGGAAGGAAATTAACCTAAATCAGTTGGTAACCTAGGTTTCATACCTCGATTCATATTTACATCAAATCCTTTCTAAAAATCACATTTAGAAAAATTCCGTTTTCACAATCAACGTCGAGGGGTCCTTTATATAATCCTGGGCAAACTTAATGATCTGTTGGGAGGTGATGTGGTCGAGCCGCGCCTGGACTCTAGTCCCCAGACCCTGCAGCTCCGCGACAGGAGGGTAGAACGCGGCATGTTGATGGTCATCGTGTTGTATGATACACAGGCGGGGATAGTGATACAACGGCGGTACATTGTCGGCTTGTCTTTCTAAATAAAAAGACAAAGAAACTCTTGCTATTGGTTGCAGTGGGAAACGCGGTGGCCTAATGGTTAGCGCGTTGGACTCCGGATCGAGCGGCCGGGTTCGAGCCCTGGCCTGGGTCATTGTGTTATGTTCTTGGGAAAGACACTTTACTCTCAAAGTGCCTCTCTCCACCCAGGAGTATAAATGGAGACCGGCGACAAAATGCTGGGAGGTAACCTGCGATGGACTAGCATCCCATCCAGGGGAGTAGCAATACTTCTTGTCGGCTTCATGCTAAGGATAAGCTAAGGCAGTGTGGGCCAGTTTGGCCCGAGTGCGGCTTTACCTTTTACAAGGAAAAGAAACTCGAGAAGGAAGCCAAGCAACAGACTATTTCGGAGTTGCCTTTTGGCACTGTTACAGAACGAAAATGAGTTTGATTTGCATATCTTTTGAAAAGTTTTTGCACCAGGACTCGTTTTGAAACAACGGTAAAAGGAACTGTAAAATTGCCTATGGAACACTGAAGGCGCGATGTGACTTCAGAACAAAAGGGCGGAGACCCTAGAAACGATACAGACCGGACCATTTTTGCGGTATAAACGTGTGCACACCCCGTTCTGTACCAGTTGGCCTATTTGACGGGTTTGGACTCACCTTAAAAATCAACTTCCTACTAAATATGTGGCGTGTAAATACAGCCGCCTTACACACCACCGATGTAAGCTTTATGTGTGAGTCGATTCTCTCTTAGTTTAAAAGACGGACACCTGGTGTTGGTCCCCGCGCGCCGTTTTTCCAGTCTTGTTACTGCATCTAAACTCTCTACAAGGCGGACACCTCTCTTTGGCGGACATTTGTTCCAGTCCTGATGGTGTCCGTCTTAGAGACAGTTGACGTATAACATTATGCTAACACTGATAAGGCTAACAAAGCGACTTACCAAAAGCGTGCTTTGCATGGTAATCTTTGGGTACAAAACGGCTCGCCCAGTGATCAAACTCGTCGATATCCAGAGTAACAAATACCATCTCGCTGTAAAGTGCGTAAGCTGACTCTGTAAGCTCCTGAAAAGTACAGGAGAGCGGTTTTCAATTGGGTGTCGAAAGTAATCCATAATTGCTTCGGTTTTGCTTTACTACGCTCTGTGATTGGTTAAAAAAAACTTGCACCACCTACTCAACTAATCAGATGCTAAACAAAAACCAATCGCGACTTGGTCACACGCGTTTTCCCGCGCTTGCCGCCGGTCACGTGCATTTGCTTCGAGTTTTCATCGGTTCATTGTGCTGTGATTGGTCATTGTAATTACTTTGGTTTTGGTTTTACAACACTCAATTGAAAACTGCTCGACAACATCAACGTTTAACGGAGCTATGTCACAATAATGATATACTGTAATTTTTTTTTTGCAATTTACAAAACTATCCTCAAAATAATAGTTTACCAAGGTAGCAAAACACCAAAGAGATAATAATAATAAAGCGAAAAGGCACAAGGATGGTTGAGATTGCGGAAGATTGAGACGAATTACGAACGCTAAACTTGAGAAACTTTAGGTTGAATTTTTCAAGATGACATAGCTCCTACAACTCGTGATTTAAAGGATCTACGTCACGGATGGCGCATCTTGAAAAAAATAGCCAATTTTTTCAAGTTTGTCATTCGCAATCCGTTTCAATCTTCTCCATCATTAACCATCCTTGTTCCTGTTTGGTTTATTATTACCTCTTTGGTGTATTCCTACCTTAGTAAACTATTATTTTGAGGTTTCCTTCAATTTGAAAATAATTTTTTACATCAGAAAAAATGACTTAAAATATTAACATGATGTTTTCCCTACCTTGTAAAAAGAGCTGTCTTTGGATACGTTGTTTTTGTGTGTCAGTGCAAATAAAATTGGCAAGTTGTGCGCAAAAGGTTCAAAGTTTGCATTCTCTTCAGAACTGGAAAAGAAACAGAAAATAAATTATTATACGATCAATCAACAGAACATCGTGTAAAGACCGGATTAAACGAGAAGGGAGTCGAACGAAAGGTTATGTACATTATGTTAATTATGTCCCTAATTATGTACTGACCCTTACTTGTGTCCCCTAATTATGTACTGACCCTAACTTGGTATGAAATGAAGCTGTTGTCATGTGAAGAACTGGAAGTCTTCGGTGATCTTGAACAAAGCGTACAGCAATATCTGTGCATATCTTGTGGTCGTGTTCACATTTAAAGTTCTTTGGCAAGTCGTATCTGAAACATCAAGTCAAATGATGTGACGTAATTTAACCCTTTCACTCCCAGAGTCAAACCTCAGTTGAGTCAATAAATGTGGTTGTAACTTTAAAGTCTGTGGATGAAACCCTAGTGTGTGACCATTCAAATGAAAGCTATTGAGCAGTAATTTCAAGTGGCGCTGTTTGTTTTCAACAATTGCGCAAAATGAAATTCCAGATTTCCCCTGAGTTTTGGGCTTAGCACTCTTGGGAGCGAAATGGGACGAATTCACCGGTACTAACCTGTGGGTGTCGTGAAACATGTGCAGTCTTGTGTCCCTCTGATTATTGATTAAAGATTCTACATTTTGACCCAACTGAAACACTTTGACTCGAACACCATCACTTCTTTGAAGCTCAAGCTAAAAGCAAACGGAAAAAATAGAAGATTCTCAAACTCATTAATAATTCATCAAATTGTAACACAAAAGGACATCCTAACCGCGATGGAGGTTTGGATCCCTGGTCTTATATAATTAGCATACATTTTAATGATTTTATTTCTCCGTTTACTTCTTAGCAATGTTTCTGCAATGTTTCCTAGTTTAGCCTTACCTTTGATAACACAAGATCTTGATCCTTAGCGTTCATTTTGCTACCGCTGTAATCAACAACATCTCTAGTGTATATCACATAGCAAGGTACTCGGCCATAAAGAAGCTCGCACACCAGTTGAAAACAGTGAAAAGGATACCACTTGTTGGCAAGAGTTGTGGCCAGATAGCGGCGAGCTAAGGACCGTGTGTACAAAGTACCAATTAACCTGACATCCACATCCTAAAACACACACCAAAAATAACAAAATCAACTAAGTAAAGCGGTTTTTCAATGATTGGCGTTAAGCCCGGGCCAAACGAGGATGAGAATTGCTTAGAGTTACCTCCGGCTCCACAAAACCAAAGCCAACCGCGAATTGGATTCGCTCATTTTCCCGCGCTTAGCACCGGTTGCAAGGTTCTGGCAGCGCTGATTGGTTCATTACGTATTTGCACGCGTCGTGATTGGCCAGATGACTTTTTGCTTTAAAGCCCGGGCCAAACGAGGATGATAGTTGTTGGGAGTTCAAACTCTCACTCTCGTTTGGCGAGAAACTCTCATGCACTCTCAGCGATTCTCGTCGACTCTCATGCGCTCTCATCGAATTTGAACCTGCTCAAATTTTTCTTTACCCTGGGCCCAGAGGTTTTCTTCTTGTCTTTGATAATCAAATTTTTGTAGCAGAAAGAAGAAAGAAAACCTCTGGGACCAGGGTAATTTTTCTTGAGAGTCGTCGATGACTCTCGCTCTCGTTTGGCCCGAGGTGATGATATCCGATGAGAGTTGAAGAAACTCGTCGACGACTCTCAACGAAAAATTTGAGCAGTTTCAAATTCGATGAGAGCGCATGAGAGTCGCTGACAGTCGCTGAGAGTGCATGAGAGTTTCAGGGCCAAAGGAGAGCAAGAGTTTGAACTCTCATCAACTCTCATACTCGTTTGGTCCAGGCCGCGCAAATACGCAATGAACCAATCAGCGCTGCCAAAACCTTGCAACCGGTGCTAAGTGCGGGAAAATTAGAGAACCCAATTCAAGGTTGGTTCTGATTGGCTGAGAAAACAACACGTTTGTTTTAAAATGTTGCACGCGCATTTTCAACCAATAATTGAGCAACAGAGCATGCAACTGAGTTCAGTAAGTATATGTAATCACATGCGGCCGAATAAAAATGGTTTAGTGCGTGGTAGATTGACAATTTGCAAACACATTGAAACCATTATAACAAATACCGTACCATGTCTGGAATAGAGTCGAACAAGTATCGTCTATCTACAGCAGGTTGACTGACATTTGATAACCACTCCAGTACAAGCTTTGCCTGGTGATAATAGGAAAAAACAAATAAGCAACTATTTCACTTAAAATTATTTATATAGTGTTTACATCCTTTAGGAATGTGTAAATACAGAGTTTTGTATGAGCTAGAGTTCAAACGGGGTTTTGTCAAGGCGGCCGTAAGTAGAGCTGTCCGCTTACGAGAATGTCCGCTCAGAGAGCTTCGACTGTAGTTTGGGCGGGAAAACGCGCGTACAGCCAATTCACGATTGAAGTCCTGATTGGTTGAAAAAATCGCATGTTTGCTCTGATTGGTTAGAGCATTGAACCAATTACAGAGCTCAGCAGACGCAAGCCTAAAGGAAACACATGATTGCCGTTTTTGACAGACGCATTATCTGTCTCAAATGGCTTACTCGTTTAATGTGACAACGGGACGGAAAAGTAGACGGATAAAATCAAACGAGTTATCCGTCTAAAATTGTAATCGTCCTGTTCTCACACTACGACGAGTTATCCACCGAAGTTATTCGTCTCTAGTGTGAAAACGGCCAAGTGACTGTCAAAAGCAAGAAAACTGCTCTATTCAGTTAAACTACAATGACTCACTACTATAGTCCCGTGGTAGTCCAGTCTGAGGTAAGTGGAATGCGAGCTTGAACAACTCTCAACTGTAGACCAGCTCAGACTGCGAAATGCAGTTAGTGTTGGGTACCCTGTGATACTGTACCGCTCACAAGTGCGGGGATCTGATGAACAGTTGTGTACGAACACAGAAGCACCTATCAAGCAAACAGTGAAGTAAGTTTAGCAACACCAGTTTTTAACACAAGCGTAAGCTAGCGAGGACAACAGCAACATAAGCATAACACAAGCACAAGAACGTTCCTCTTGTGCGTATCCTTATGCCTATGCCGCGGTAATTCCTAGTGAGGACAGCATAAGACGAACAAGTGTGTTCGTTCTTCTTATGCTTATGCTTGTGTTTATGTCGCTACGTGTAGTGAAAACCAGCCTTAACTCCGGTTTTCCATAACAGGAAAGTGGGTACGAGTATTGCTACTCCCCCTGGATGGGATGCTTGTCCATCGCAGGTTTCCTCCAAGCATTTTTGTCAGGCTGCCCTGACAGACAAGGCGATTAACGCTAATCCCAGATTACAAGTCAATCGAGGTTTTGAATTCTCTTGTATAAAAGTGTTTTTCACTGTTAATGTTTTGTACAGTTTTTTGATTACTCAAAGTCAAAACTGAAGGACAAAAAATATAAACAGAAAATCTCACTGAAAAGTTACAAAACTGAAATCAATATTCACGCTAATCCTTGATTAGCTTAATCGTCCTTTGAACAACCGGGTCCTGGGTTGAGAGAGGCACTGTGAGAGTTATAGACTGGTTTTCACTAGCGACATCAGCATAAACACAAGCAACACGCAGACGCAGTAACGTATTGATAATAAGTGCCTTTTGTGAGAACAAATGTTGCCAATGATCAACACGTTACTGCGTCTGCGTATGTTGCTTGCGTTTATGTTTATGTCGCTAGTGAAAACCAGTGTTAAATGTCTTGATCAATAGAGAGATTTTCAATTGAGTGTCGAAAGTAATCCGAAATTGGTTTTGCTTTTACGTTCTGTGATTGGTTTAAAAATCTCGCGCCACCTACTCAACCAATCAGATGCTAAACCAAAACCAATCATGGTTTTGGTTTTGGTTTTGGTTTTTGGTTTTGGTTTTACGACACTCAAATGAAAACCGCTCTAACACAATACAATGACGTTCGTAATCCGTCTCAACCGTCTCCAATCTTAACCATGCGTGTTCCTTTTTGGATTATTATTACCTATTTGGTGTTTTTCTATCTTAGAAAATTATTATTTTGAGTTTTCTAGAATTAAAGGTATTTGCTCCTTTAATGCCAATGTGTTTTCACTATATTGTGAAATACAGTTGGACCCCTTTATAACGAAGTCCCCGCTATAACCGGACAATATTCTTCAGCCCGGCCAATTAAAGTTACAGTAAAATGTATGGAACAGAACCCCGATATAACGAACCCCCGTTATAACGAACTGACATTTTTCCCGGTCCTTTGGCACTTCGTTATATCGGGGTTCGGCGAACTTCCACTGTACCATCCCAGATAAGGAGTTATTGATGCAATACATTCCTGCTAATCATAGTATGAGAATTCGTTGCAATACACACCTACATACTTGGCGTCCAATGATATCTGTTCAATTGTTGGCAAAACTTGAGTACAGTAGCTACAGCCATCTAGAAGAAACACAACCTACAAAAGAAGAAAAACCAATGGATTGCCTCAGTATTCCGGGAGTTTTTCCATGGGTTTTTCACTGGTTTCTGAGATTTTGACAAAATCCCATAACCCAATCACCCTCTGCTAACTTTTAAGTTAGAATCACACTAGCTAATTGATAGGTTTGACTCTGGGAGAGAAACGTTTAACCCTTCAGTTCACTCCCAGAGTCAAACCTTGAGTCAATAATTGTGGTTGTACCTTTTAAGTCTGTGGATAAAACCCTAGTGTGTGACCATTCAAATGAAACTTAGCCTTGACTCTTGGGAGAGAAAGGTTTAAAAATATCACACTGAAGACTTACCAAAGCTACAGAAAATAAACGAGAAGTTTGTTTCCTTGGTAGAGCTGTATATGACTTCACTGGACCAACAGACTGTTCTATCAGTGAAGACCATGTTTTATCATTTACATATTCAAACTGAAACGTTCTTTGTTTCATCTTTGCCTTGGGCGTGACCTAGAGAACACATTCAAACTTAAGGTTAGAATATACCCTAATGTCTTTTCATTATCGGGTGGGTTTTACTGCTTTTTCGTTATCCACAGAAAGGAAATGTAAACGTAGTTCGTCCTAGTGTGATCGTCCGGGTGAGACAGAGTGTAGTCCTGAAAAGGACTGTTGTTGATGACTGACGTTTCGACAACCTGAGCGGAAGTCATCTTCAGAGTCAAGTGAAATGTGTTGGTCAGTCGATGGTGTTAAGTCTCTGGTCCTAGAAACTGATTGGTCAGTTTAGCTGTGATGTTATTGGCTGTTAAGACTCGTGTAAAGTTCGTAAACAGTGATAGGTCAGTTGTTGTCAGTTACGATCCGTCTATTGTAAGTCAAATGAGTGTTGGTCCTGTTTGAAGTCAAAGCTCGTTCGTCTGTTTTGTTAGCGTCGTGAATAAGTCATTTGTAAGGTACTGGTGTTCAAGAAAAGCAACTTATTTCGTACGTTTATGAAAGAGACATATTCTACTTGATTTTATTAGTTTATGAAAATGGCAGTTGCTTAGAGGTAATATACAGAGAGTTACAGTAAATTTCATGACGCAGATCACACGGATAAACTGCTCACCTTAGTCTGCCATGAAGGGGAGGTAAAGGTGGTCCAAACACAATGTCATTCTGCTGAAAATCTGTCACATCTATTACAGTATTGTTATCTCCAATGGCACATGTGTCTTTTAAACACTACAAGGTTGCAGACATTCTAGTAAAGGCATAGACAATATGTTACAGTCATGAAACAGTTTATAGTAATCACTTGCAAAGAAAAGCCAGACAAATAGGGCCAATTATTTATTCACTGTGATTGGTTAAAAATCTTGTGCCACCTACTCAACCAATCAGTTGAAAAACCAAAACCAATCGCGACTTGGTCACACACGTTTTCCCGCGCTTGGCGCCGGTTACGTGTATTTGCTTTGAGCTCTCATTGGTTCATTGTGTTGTTTACGTTTGTTGTGATTGGCCATTGTAATTGCTTTGGTTTTTCTTTTAAGACACTCAGTTGAAAACCGCTCTAATGAAGGATAACACAAGAGGGGGGGGGGGGGGGGGGGGGGGGGGGGGGGGGGGAGTAGTCAATTATTATTTTTTTTTTTAGTTCCATAAAACGAGCTTAAATGAAATTTATTACCGGTAAGCTCCATAGAGTAATTTTAGTTACAAGGCACACCTTAGCATCTTCACTTTCTTTCCATGGATTGTATGCCTCAGTTTCATCATCATCTTCAGCTGAGTACAGACTAACAGGCAACACTTGTAGAAACCCAAACAGAAGTAGAGGGTGGGGATGTCTTTATCAAATACTTGTTGTTTGATTATATACCCTGTTTGTTTAAAAAGGTAACAAAATACTAGTTATTTTCACAATCATGAACTGAACATCATAAATTATGATATAATATAATATTACCACGCCTTTTCAATAACACGCGAACTCTGAAGTTCAAAACCCAACTAACGATTGCGTTTTTCACTGCCGTCAATCATAATTACGACGACGACCAACGCCCCCCCCCCCCCCAAAAAAAACCCAACATGGACGTGACCTTTTGAACTTGTTGAAGTGAGCTTCTGTTTCCTGATAGGTCCGCTAAGATGATTGCCAGAAGCGAAAACACAACCATTGAATGAGCAGAGTTCACATGTTATTGAAAGGCGTAGTAAAGCCTAGTGCACTCTATTGACATCAGAACATAACATGGATGTATGTTATTGTAACAACTTATTAAAAGCAAGTAGCTGGAGTAAAATACAGAGTGTGAGTTGGAGGGGCACGTACAAGGAAAGATCGCGCTCTTTCTCTTTTTCTCACATCAAGCTCATGTGTTTCCTTCCTTGCGTGCACCCCTCTAACTCGCACTCTATTTTACTCCAGCGCCTGATGAGCCAATGAACAGAAGCTAAATAACTTATCAGCACAACACATACACCCAAGAAAAGTCACAAAAATTGTCATCTTAGTCCAAATTCACTGTACTGTTAATATTGTTGAAAAGAAAGCCTGAAAAAAATGTAGGCTCCAACAGGATTCAAACACATGACCTTTGCGAGTCTGGTGCAAGCGCTGAGCTATGAAGCCTGGTGGGGGGGGGGGGGGGGGGAGGGTGAGAGGGGGGACTCTCATATAAAAGTGACATGTGACCGTCGGAAATTTAGGGGTACTTCAATCTGTAACTATACAGTACAGTTGTAACTGATATTTTGTACTTACTCTGTGTAGTAAATTCTCTCTCCTGCCAGAAAACCACAGTGAACGGAACAGCATACACATCTGAGGCATTTACGTATCTTGAGATCACTGAATAATATAACAACAAAAATAATATAATATTGTTATTATGCTTGATTACCCTTATAGGGCCAGGGGTTTCATTAGAAGCCGGTTACCAGCGGTCTACCGCCGCCTACGTTACCACTTGCCGCCACTTACTGATCAAGCCTTCTGGCCTTCTGAGAGTTTACTTATAAGATTTATGAAAGAAAAAAACAACGACTGTAACAGTCTTTAAACTCCAAATTAAACTTCATATAGAATAATCGCAAGATCGTTTAAAATCCCTGAGATCTACTGTGATCGATGAAAATTGTCATATAGAGCACTAGATTTGACTCCCCGAATGCTGGAAATTGCATTTCCGAGCTTCTACATTTCCAAAATTGTCTTGGGGGGCAGCCCCCTAGCATAAAGGAGCCTTAGTCACAGCCGCCTATTCCAACATGGTAAGACGCTTACTTCCAAAATTAATGAAACCCCTGAGGGCGGTGTCAGGCTGGCACTTAACTCAGGACTAGAGGTATCACTACTCCCCTGGATGGGATGCTAGTCCATACTCAGGTAGCCTCCAGCATTTTTGTCAGGTTAGGTTAATTCCCCATTACCCATTTAGTCCTGGGTGGAGAGAGGTACTCTCACTTAAAAGTGTCTTTGCCCAAGAACACAACACAATGACCCTGGCCAGGGCTCAAACCCGGACCGCTTGATCCAGAGTCCAACGCGGTAAACATTAGCCCACTGCGCCTCTCAATATTATTTTTAGACATAATGTATATATCATAATTGACAATACCTTCTGGATTAATTAACAATGTTGAGCATTCCAAATCGTAGAGAGACTTGCATTCTTGTAAATGTGTCCAATGAACGGTGAAAGGCATCCAGGTAGTTGAGAGTGCGAGGACTTCTTGGAGAATAGAAACACACAACTATTGGTGGCTTTGGATGCTTTGTTACCAAAACTTCATCCAAGAAATTGTCCTGGCAACATTCCATTTCAGAGAAGAAAGTCATACATTAAAGTTAGTCAGTATTCAAAGTTACCTGGTTACATGCAACTAATGAGATGCACTTTAATTTGTGCCATGTGGCACATACATGTAATCCGAGGAACTCCCATACAAGAGTGACAGGGGTACAATCGTCTGAAATTTTGAAAAGAACCCCTAAAAGGTACCAAGGTTTTGTGGGTGTGGCTCAAAATTCATTTTCACCCCTAAAAAACAAAACTTAGTTTCTGTCATATTCAGTTTTTCCGGCTTAATACTCTAAAAGGTACCAGGACAACTCTAACTGTGGTCGTGTTAGATTTAAACACCCTAAGTGATACCAAACCACAAATGTTAGTACAAAGATCAATCACCCCCTCCATCACTTTTCTGTGGGAGTACCCCCCCCCCCCATTGTAAAATACACTGACCAGATTTAACTGATTAGCCTGGCTGTGTAGAGTCACCAACATAGTCTCAAGTCTTCTCTCCTCTACTTCATGAACACTTTGCAGTACAAACAGAGGTTTTTCCTTTTCTCTCCACTCTGAGAGGATCAACATAAAATATTGTTAACAACAAAATGCATGGACACTTGAGTGAACAGACAGTGTCGAGACATCCCTTTAGACATCAGTTTCTGAACACCGAAGAGAGACACGCCCAAGATTGAACCAGAGACTCTGTCCAGTCCAATAATCATTGGTGTTCACAATTAGCACAGCAGTTCTAAATATACACTCTGGCACTGAAATAAAGTCACATTTATCAATTTATTTTCATACAGTCGAACCTCCGCTAACAGACACCTCCCGTAGACAGACACCTCTCATAAGTGGACACTTGGTCATGTTCCCAGCCACATACAAACACTACATTTTTTACCTCCCATAACAGGGCACGAATAAGCGGACACCTCTCTTAAGCGGACACTTTTTCTGGTCCTGAGGGTGTCCGCTTACGGGAGGTTCGACGACTGTATTTTATTTTGAAGGAAATATTGTATGTAACAATAATATATGGGAATAAATTATCTGATTCATACTACATGCAACACATTCTCGTCCCCAGAGGCCACGATCCTTTTGGTCAGCACCAAGAATCGAGACCTCTGGCCAGAACCAATTTGTTGAACATGCGCAGAGTACTCGTTCTATATTCTCAGCCAATCAGATTTGTCAGATTTGACAGGAAGTCCGAGATTTGCGGACTTCTGGTGTTGGAACCGGCCAGAGGTCTCGATTCTTGGTGCTGACCAAAAGGATTGTGGCCTCTGGGGACGAGAATGCATGCAACATGTAACACCATTCATATATTAATTTAAAATACCACAACCAACCTTGTGAGTTAAAAACTATGACAGCAGGCAGTTGACTGACATTATATGTCTGCATCATAAATCTGTTAATTAATGGGGTTTAATTAGTAGATTCAAATTTGATATTTACAGTTGTACATACACAATGTAATCACCCAGAACTATTTATAATAATGAAGTTTCTTTGCAGTTAGCTCAATTTAGAAATAATTTTCTGCTCAGTTATAATATAAAGTTAAGGCCTGTTCCACTATAATCTGATGGATCAGAGGAGCCAGGTAGCTCCTAGGCTAGATTACTAGCTGCTGTTCGGGAAAATGAGCCACGCTCATCCCCCAAAGGGGAGGAATGAAGGAACAAACGAACAAAGGAACGAAGACCGGACTCGAGAGAGCTGCAGAAATCGAGCCTAGGTGGCTCCTCAGTGCCAGAGCTTAATTCCAGTTTCTGTAGAATGACTTCAGGGAATTAGGAGTATTAATTTGCTACCCCCCTGGATTACCCCCAGCATTTTGTCAGGTTTGCCGGTACCCAGTTACTCCTGGGTGGAGAGAGGCAATGTGAGAGTTAAGTATCTTGCCTCAGAAAATAACACAATGACCCCAAACAGGGTTTGAACTAGTCCAGGGTCTGAACTCTCTCTTACCCTCGCCCATATATAGGGCGGGGTAAGAGAGAGTTCAGGGACTGGACTAGGCTTGAACCAGGACTACTCGATCTGGAATCCGGCACCCTTTTTGTCACCATTAGACCCATATAATCAATATGTAGACAGTTTTTATTATAAAAACAAATATTGCTGCAGTTTCTCTGCAAATTATTCAGTTGTCTTTTATTCTAAGGGCCTCCACAGACTAGACAGATAGTTGTCGATAACCATTTAGTTGTCGATCATAAAAAGTTGTCGACAACAAAAAAGCCAGTGTGTGAAGTTAGTTATCGATAACTAAGGGCCTTAGTTATCGATAACTAGCTTCACACACTGGCTTTTTGTTATCAACAACTTTTTATGATCGACAGCTAAATAGTTGTCGACAACTATCTCTCTAG
This sequence comes from Desmophyllum pertusum, assembly GCA_029204205.1. Taxonomy (NCBI): domain Eukaryota; kingdom Metazoa; phylum Cnidaria; class Anthozoa; order Scleractinia; family Caryophylliidae; genus Desmophyllum; species Desmophyllum pertusum. The sequence continues at coordinate 542,357 of MU827315.1, forward strand.
TCTGTGGAGGCCCTAAGATTGTTAAATGTATTATAAGCTCAATCAATGACTTACGTCTCCTCATCAGTGAAAGGAATGACAACAAAAACTTTTATTCTCTCCTTCCAACTTTTAGCAACCTATGAAGTATTATGCAAAATCAATTTTCAGTTTAATTTAACCAACTTACAGGGTTTTCAATACTGTATTATATCACTTATCAACCAAGTGCGAGGGCTTTACTGGGAGAATACTATCATGATCTTGACAGTACGAACTGAATACAGTCTGCAAGATCTGTACAATTTAAAAGAGACAAACGGCCAATATTCTCCTTTATAAGTACTGTTGTGATCAACGAAGCTAAGTTTCATAAGAGATCTGAGACTATTTCATGACTTTGTGATTGAAAACTATCAGTGGAAATGAACAGTAAGTCTGAAGAGGAAAAGAGAAGAAGTAAAGTATATAATTATATATTTTTCTTCCTCACAAAAACATGTTCAGAAGTAAAAAAAGATTGGGCAAAAATTTACTAGCTGAAGACTAAGCATGAACAGTATTTTATACCTTTTAAACCTTGGAAATTCAAATTCATATGGCCTACTACCAGTAGTTCCCACAAGTCTCCTGTAGCTCAGTGGTAGAGCATCTGACCGGTGTGCAGAAGGTCATAGGTTCGACTCCTTTTAGGCACTGACAGTCTGACTGAATAATATCACAACAAAACCAACCCCTTTTATTGTAGCTTAATGTTTAATCCATCTACAATTTATACTACAGTCGAACCTCCTGTAAACAGACACCAGTACCCTCAGGACCAGAAAAAGTGTCTGCTTAAGAGAGGTGTCCAGTACTTATGGGAGGTTAAAAATGTAGTGTTTGTATGTACACCTGTAGCTGGGAACATGACCAAGTGTCCACTTATGAAGGGTCCACCTATGGGAGGTGTCCATTTGTGGAGGTTCGACTGTAATTAAAACTGCATAAGTCCCATTAATTTCCTTCTTATTTTATGTTGTTCTGACCTTCTTGAGTGTATTTTCTACTGTTTGGTGATGCAAGTGGCCAGGAATTCCCACCAAGGTATATCCTCCATGACCAACAATCACGTCAGGGAGATGATTCATAGTAAGTGGTGGCAATCTTTTGGCAAACAGCTTGTTCTGTCAAAACAATATAATTAGGCAAGTCACCTTTGCATATATTATATATCGTAACTTGCATACTAGATATAGAAGCTGTAAGTTACATGTATTCATTGGATGCATGATAAAAGAATGTAATTAATTATAAAAAATCAGACCACTACCGAGATGGTCTCTTCCATCCCCGGGGGGGGGGGGGGGGGTACTCCCTATAATGGACTATACGGGGAGGCTCCGCCCGAAAGGGGTCCTTTTTTAGGCTCGAGGTATGTGAAAGGGTAGGGATTTCACGAGTTGAAGTATATGAAAGGGTAGGGATTTCACGAGTAAATGATATTATTGTTTGGTTAACATCTCTACTGGTAATGCTTGATGATTTCTGGTGATATACATTGTTCATTAAGTTCATTACAAGGGTATAGAAAAGGGATGCAGTGTTTCTACTGTAGGTATGTGAAAGGGGTACCATTTTCATAATTTCTATGGAAGGTATATGAAAGGGGTACCATTTTCTATGGAAGGTATATGAAAGGGGTACCTTTTCTGTGAAAAATGGTATATGAAAGGGTAAGGGGTTGGACCTCTGGGCGGAGCCTCCCCGTATAAAACTTTTTTGAGTACCCCCCCCCCCCCCCCCCCTCCATCCCAAATTACTATTAATATTAATCAGTGATTATGAATTACACACACACATTTCAATTGACTTTAACGTCAGTCAATTGACAAAACGTCAGTCACCAACAACAGTCCTTTTCAGGACTACACTCACCCGGACGATCACACTAGACGAACTACTGATACTCCTGGGTTCAAACCATTTACTACATTACATGTAAGTTCAACACATCTTGCACCAAACATACCACATTTTTAAACCACTGATGCAATGACCTGGTTGTTTTGTCAGCCTTGTTAAGTGATGGGTAGCTCAATGGTGAAGAAGCTGTTCCAATGTGACATTGCAGAAGAGGAACAGAACCTGGATGGCCATCCCATAATAACATTCCCTGTGACAAAAAAAATCAGGCGTCACTAAAATTAAGTAATAGAAGTTTTAAGTCAAGGTATTCAACACCCAGTGGGAGACTGGGTGGACTAATGGTTAGCGCGTTGGACTCCAGACCCCTCCAGACCCCTCCAGACCCCTCCAGACCCCTCCAGACCGAGCAATCTGGGTTCGAGCCCTGGCCGGCGTGACTGTGGGTCTTAATGTTTTAGCCCAATGGGACTTTGCTAGGGGTCTAAAAGTTTGGCCTCATTCGCACCTCCCCGTCACTTCATATATGCCTGTCAGTAAAGCCCCTTCCACACAAGCAAGTTTTCCTTGACAAGGAACATTTGACAATTTTTATTTGCTCATGTGGATAAACAACAAATTTAATTTGACAAGTTTTTCCTTGACAAATTTTATTTGCTTGTGTGGATGATAAACAATTTTTCTTTGACAAATATTCTTTATTGTAACAACAATAATAATTATTGTACAGCGGATTATCGTCTTTAATAGGACCTAGGTTGCGAGCAACAAGACAAGGCTGCTGGGCACCAGGGATTCCTTGTGATATTTTCCTTGTTGCACGTCCACACAAACAAGTTTCGCAATTTGGCAATTTTTCCTTGACAAGTGTCCTTGTTAAAAAAAAAACTGGCATGCCAGTTTTTGAACAAGGACACTTGTCAAGGAAAAATTGCCAAATTTACCTTTCCAAATGTGCATAGCCTAACCAAGGAAAAATTGTCAAGTGAAAACTTGCTAGTGTGGAAGGGGCTTAACCCCCTGAGATTTAACATAGACTTCAGGATTGTATTGTTAGGTGAATAAAGTAATGCTTTAAACTTTACACTTGGTATGTCACTGCAGAAATAAATTTAGGTTACATACCTTGTCAAGGTTGAATGCTACAATGGTCCAATCTTTGTACACATTATTCTCTGGTAAACTTCTCAGAAACTTGACTAAACTCTGCTCAAGCTTGGGTGAAGGAGTTGCTGAAAAAAAAATTAAATGATAATTGAAAATAATAAACTTCCTGGTCTTCTCCCAGACTGTCCAGCAGTGCCCCCCTCCCCTCCCCCCCCCCCCCCCTCTTAGGTTGATCCCTAGGCATTTAATAGCATTTTTTGAAAAAACTGTCCCCACAGTGGGGACAGTTGATCTGTTTGACAGTTGATCTGTTCTGGGCAGAAAACAAGACACAGAGAAGATCTAACCGATCTTTCTGTGGATCTATCATCTCGAGCTAGTTTAACCACAAATTTATTGTTTTTGCTTATGAACTCATCACTGGAAACAAAGCAAGGATTCTTTGAGGAGGGCGAATGCCCGACCCCCGGGACACTGCAAACTGCCCTCTGTGTGTGTGTGTGTGTGTGTGTGTGTGTGTGTTGGGGGGGGGGGGGGGGGGGGGGGGGGAATGGGCATGCACTGCAGGAGTTGACTACAATAGGTCTGCCAACCTGACTCAAGAATTTTGTTATTTGCATGATTCTATGCCCTGATATTGATTGACAGATAAATCACTGATTGACAGATTGGTTATTCTATTTTAAGCTTATGTCATTATTATTTTTGTCATATATTTCCCTAACTCCATTAGCAATTTTTCAGTTCTCACAAAATACTTACTTGGATCTCTGTACAATACACAAAGAGGCCATTTTGCTGTGGAATTTTTCGTTCGAATTTCGAGGGCTTCTTTGGAAATTAACAGCTCATCTATGTTGCTCACATTCGAATAGACTGGAAAATAATAATTATCGAAAGCTTATAAGGCTGTTTAACTTTAATTTCAATTGAAAAATATCAAGTTTAAAATCGCTTTAACTTACCGAAACAGAGAAAACTCGTGAAAAAGACGAGGCAATTCCATATCACCAAGTTAAACAACTTCATAATAAACTTAGCAACACAAAACCGCCATCTTTATTATCTTCTCACGGTAGAGAACTGGAACGAGTCTGTCACACTAAGGGCTTCGTGTAATCATCACAAGACGTATAATTTATGTATAAATGACATTTTCGCTTGCAACGCGCTTCTCGCTTGCAATCAAAGATGGGTTTTACGAGGAGTTTATTGTTTTGTAGACAGTAAATACCGTATAATAATCGAAAGACACAACAAGAATTTCACCTACGTCTTTGTTAGAACGTGCTTTAGAGTTTTGGAAGCATATTGTGCATGGACAAGGCAGACAAAGCGACACATCTAGTAGCTGTAGTAGCTTGGATGCAGTTTGAATTTTGAGCAGTTGTTTAGAAGGTATGATACTAAATGAGGTTTAATTAATAACAACCTAGAGTACTTTTAATTTGGAAGAGTGACCTCGAACTCTGCTCGATGAGATTTATAAGTTAGTTTTTATATAGCCACCATGAAAAACTGGTGTTTTAAAACTAGAAGATTAGAAGTCAAAGGCATAAGTTATATTTCAGTTACATAAACTATGTGCATTTGAGAACACAAGAGTAGAAAGCATGATCTCTATATTGGTGAGTGTTTTCAACTTTCGTGTTCGCAAATACATGTAACTGGAGTGTTTTATAAGCTTAACAATGAAAACAACTACACAATGCATGGCCACTTTTGACAGAGTATAAGCTTACATGCAGGGCTTTTTGCATTTGGCTCAGCAGTGGAGTCTTGGATGTATGTATTTGCTGGCTCGTTTAGTTCAGCAGTGGAGCAAATGAGCCAAAAGAGCTGGCTCGTTTTTCAGATGGTTAAAAGTGGCCCTGCATAATTTCTGCAGTTTAGCCATTTTGGATTAAAAAATAATAAAAGAGATACAAGTACATTTGTAGCTGCATGCATGTGAAGGAATGATTTTTGAATAAAATGTTCACAGCATTTAAAATTCAATTTCTAGCTACATGTACATGTAGAATAAGCACAAGGACAAAAAACCGTATATTAAACGTATATAAACACTGACAAAATTAATGTAAGGCACAAGCACAGTACATGATGATTTACTAAAACGTGCTAACCTCACAACTCTGCTCTATAAGCGACTGCAAGATATCGCTATCTTTATGTACAAAGTCAAGCACAGGCTGCTACCAACGAACATACTAGAATTATTTAGCGGCACACCATCTTGCTATAATTTAAGAAACTCGGACTTCTATATTTTTAGATTTAACACCGTCAGATATGGAAAACATTCCTTAAGATACTTTGGACCGCGTTTATGGTCCAAGCTCAGCCCCGTGACATAGACAGCGCAACGCTAACGGCCTTTGTTACAAAAATACGCAAAAGAGATCTTACCATGACCGAAGATGACACCTGTAAGGGCAATTGCCCAAAGTGTTGTAATTGATATTAATTTAATGTAAATAGACCAAGATAGTTTTTATAGATTTCATAGATATAGTTATTATATACATGACTTGTAATGTAATGTAATTTTTATAGTATTTTGTATTGTAATGTAATGTACTTTTTATAGTATTTTGTGATATTTAAGTTAGTTGTCCCCGATTAGTGGGCCTTTTGGCACGCTAGAAGACTTTGACACATTAATAAAGTTGTTATTATTATTATTATAGTAAAAAGTCTGTATTGATCAAACAATTTTGATCTTTGTGCTTGTGCTTGCGTTTTTCAGTGTTTTGAGCTCTCATTCTTGTACTTGGCTTAAGAGTTGAAATTGTCATGTTGTTATGGGTTAATATTCTTCACTAATCATACGCATTTATTCCACAGTTTACTGAACAAGCCTTGGAAATGGTTTTAATAATGAAGCCATCCATGTCAAAGGCTAAACAGTATTGTGTGTTCCTTATGAGGATCTTAAATGTACATACTACATAGATACAAAGGAAAAAGAAAAGATGTATTTTCAACAAAATTCAAGGCCTACCATGTCAACTGCTGCATCGTTATTACAGGAAATAGAGCGGCGGAGGGAACATGGTTACCCGCAAAGCAATCTGGTGAGTAATGTTCATTTTCACATGTATATGGCTGGCTCTATGAGTGGGCAAGATGAAGCAAATCCTGTGCTCTGATTGGCTACCAGGGTTCAAATAAAAATCACAGCTTTTAGCTTGAATTTGTAGGCTTTTTTTGTCAAGGCTCATTTTTTCCCGGCTGTCAATAATGAATGAGCATGCACCCTCAATAGTCAACAGCATGATTTATTACAGTACTTAACCCATTGACACCCAGGCTTTTCCCAAAAAGCGGCAATCTAACATCCCAGATGCCTATTTCTGGCCATTATCTCAACAGTTTAATGTCAAACTGTCTAAAACTTAGTTTAAAACACGGCAACTAACATCCCCTTCTACGTAAAAGCAACAAATTCAATATTTTCCCCGGGCATGCGCATAAATCAAAATTTGGACATAGTTTTTGGGTTTGAAAAACTCACCTGACTTTAGGCTTTTCTTTTCCTTTTATTTTTTTTGCCATTCTTGCTCTCCTTTTTCTCTCATTTTATTTTGTGGTTTTGTTGGCCTTTCAGTCGCCTTTGTTCACGTTGAAAAAGTTTTAACTTAAACGTTGGGAAAAGGGAATTTTTTTGACAAAGAGTGTCAATGGTAGTGAAGGTCGCGTTTTTGGGTGATTTTGGAGGAAAAAATCCAAGTTGTTTTGTGTGTATCTCTGGTCCAATTTAACGTTTCGTGCTCGTTTAGGCATGGTTTGTTAGACATTTTCCAAGTTCCAACTCTATCCGTTGATTATCAAAGACATCCTCTGGCATTAAAAGTGATGACGTCACAAGTGGTACAAGTTCGTGGTCTCCTCTTGGCCGGTTATGGCCGGTATGGGCGTCAATGTGTTAAAGGAATAATTAAACCAATCTCGTACCCAGAGTCAACGGTCAGCGGGTCGTCGCCAGGTTAGGACTCTGGGGGAATGGAATAAATATTGAATTTTTTGATTGGCTGTCTCGTGTAACAAACAATGGCTGTTACACCAGATTTCTGGTATTCAAAAGAGGGGAAGAGGGGGGAAGATGACGGATGTGACACAGGCTATGGGCTGCCAGGCTCAAGAAGACTTTACCGTACAATGACATTTATGTTTGAATTGTCTTTTAGATGGTTGAAGTGAGTGGAAATCACAGCATTCTTTGTAATGAAAAGTTGTTTGTGCCACACATTGACAAGAACAAACCTGTCACATGGACATTTACAGTTGCATCTAGTGTAAGTTTCATTTACTGCACATAGGTTTACACCAGCTGTGATTCTTTTCCCCCAGCTGATCTACACATGTGTATACTGCAGTATAAATAAAGGTTTTATTATTATTAAGTTACTGTAGGTGTTATTGTTGATACACCAGGGCTGCAAATAACAGTCAGTCATCTGACAATGGCCGACCGAATTTTGCCCAAGCTCCAACAAAATCCCAACTGTGGTTGGACATATTTTCTTCTAGAATTATATATTTTCAACAGTTTGGAGCGTGAAAAAGTTATGGACTTGTCAAAACTTTCAGCCTCTCAGGGTTCTCATGAGGACATGATAAATGTCCCAATGACATATAAAATTTAATGATAAACAGGCTTTTAGGCAGAATTTGAAAAGTGGGCGTCCTGGAGACATGTCCCCCCATAAATTTGGTAAAGCTTTGGTGCATTTTTCATCATTTTCTCCCAGAATTGGGCGTCCACAGGACATCTGGACACCCTTCTGGCTAAAAGCTTGATGATAAATTACATAAATGACGTAATGACTATAATTACATAGTTTAAAAAACAAGCAGCAGTGTTTTATCAGGTATAAAGACATAAGACAAGGCCAAATGTTATTTTTTTTGTGAAAGTAAAAACGTTTGAGATGTGCACAATTTTGAAATCCAACGACATATATTTTTCTTACTTCATCAAATAAGCCTCGAGCTCTCAAGTTTTGTATCTGCAAGTTTCATGACAATCATGACCATGCAATTAGCTGCACAAAATGCTGGTTAAATTACATTTTTGTGTAACACCATCGACATCGGCAAGTCAAAATTATACATGTGCATAATTTTTTTGTAAAAATGAGGTTTTAAAAATAGAATTATGCTGATATCTCCCTCTCCCCTCTGTCCCTTAGTTTGTCGAGCGAGAAAAGTAAATTGGTGAAAAAAATTTGCATTGCATCAAACTAGACCTTTCAAACTCTGCTTGTTCCTTCCAAATCTAAAAGCAGTTATTACAGTTTAATTAATGTTTAAATTCTTGTTTGGGATCAATATCTTTCAGAGTCGGGTCAGTCGATGGTGTAAGTTGCGGCGTGTGTTTACACTGGATCCATATCTTCCAGAGTACAGCATAGTGCAGGTAAATGCCAGCAACCATGCAGCGGCGATGTTACCCGAGGATGTCAAGAGTGGGAGAACAACTACATTGGTCGTCCCATCACAACCTACCAAGTCACATTTCGCTTTGAATCCGCCGACTACGGCAGTTTTCAACAACGGATTGTATTTGATTTTGCTGAGCAGCCATTTGTGTTCAGACAGCTTGAAGTGGTTGTTGCCCCAGAACTCAGCTTGCTTCATACAATCCACTATCCTGTAATTTGTGAAGACGACAGCGAGTTATCATGGCTTAGTAAATATCAATTGGTGCCTTTTGATCCTGACAATATACAAGGTACAGTCAAACCCCCATGGGGACTCCCATATAAAAGTGACAGGGGTGATTGATCGTCAAAATTTTATAATAAAAGAACCACACTGCCAGAGCTTATCCCGGTTTCTGCAGCATAAACCCATCTAGGAGTATTGCTACTCCCCCCTGGGGGGGATACTAGTCCAATGCCAGGTTACCCCCATCATTTTTTTAGGTAAAACAGTTCACCAGTAACCATTTATACTCCTGGGTGGAGAGAGGCACTGTGAGAATAAGTGTCTTGCCCAAGAACACAACACAGTGACCCTGGCCAGAGCTTGAACCCAGATCGCTCAACCCAGAGTCCAACGTGCTAACCATTAGGCCTCCACGCCTCCCACAGAGAAAAGAAAAAGAAAATTATCAGAGTGCCCAAATCACACTCATTAGAGCTGGACATGTCATCGTTCGACTTCAGCGAACTTCGAAGCTCAAGTCTGTGTTGGACCACAGAATTGTAGACATTCTATAGACATTTTATAGTTTCAAGACAGATTAGTTTAATAACCCTTTCACTCCCAAGAGTGCTAAGTTCAAAACTGAGAAGTACATCTAGAATTTCATTTGGCACAATTGTCAAAACCAAACAACACCACTTGAAAGTATAGCTTTCATTTGAATGGTCACACACTAGGGTTTCATCCACAGACTTAAAAGTTAGAACCACCTTGTACAGCATAATAAACATACCACATGAAAGTACTGCTCAATAGCTTTCATTTGAATGGTCACACACTAGGGTTTCATCCACAGACTTAAAAGTTAGAACCACCTTGTACAGCATAATAAACAGTACCACATGAAAGTACTGCTCAATAGCTTTCATTTGAATGGTCACACACTAGGGCGTCATCCACAAACTCAAAAGTTAGAGTCACATTTATCGACGCAAGGTTTGACTCTGGGAGTGAAAGGGTTTTAAGACTAAAACAGACCAAAGCTTCATCTATTTATGTTAGTCTATAAAGTGTTTGTTTGTAAATATTTTAGAATCCGCGCGAGTCGACGGAACCGAGTTGTACAAATTCGAAGTTATATGTATTACATTATGGAACGGTTGGCCTGTCTGAGACAAGATTGCCCCTGAGATTCATTAAGGTGACTCCCTATAGTTTTATGACCGAGCGCGCGCTGTCGACGAAAGCTTTAGTAATCTGCGCGCGCTCAAAGGAAAATCCTCGAACCGCGCGTGTTTTTCCGATTTTTTATGACGTCAGCATGGTCAAAAAATTCAAAATTAACCGTGGATTTTCTCGCATTTCCTTCGGTAAATTTTTGTGAAAATTCGCACAATTCAAGACAGAAACGTTACCTATCACATGACCGTTTTTTGAAGAAATTTGTCAGAGCAAGTAAGTTTTATTGTTTAAAATAACAAATGACGTAATATTGGCAAAATCGTCTGAAAAACCACAAGGTTTTTCCCCTCCAAAATGCCAGGCAAACTCAGTTTCATAAGATGGCAAAATTTAAAGAAATTTCACCGAAGGAAACAAAAAAAATAAGGCATAAAGATAAAATATAGCAAAAATGTGCCATTATTTAGATGCTGTGTTGCCATGGCAACGGCCTCCAACGAAAAAAGTAACAACCTATAAATAACTGTAATTATATCAGTTTCCTTACTGGTAAATATTGGGAACAAAAATCAAAGACAAAATAACTGGGGTTTCCTTTCGAACTCATGTCAGTTAGTGTAGGTCATTGGTAAATACTCTAGGGAGTCACCTTAAATTTAATCTAGAGATGTTTGTTTTCCAGTATATAGGGAATCTGAGTTTTGCCTTCCACCAAACCTTGGAATAGCACTAGAGTTTGGTCATTTTGATCATCTTGAGGAGCACATGTCCTGTGAACGATACAGACAACGTCTCCACATGCTCCTTCATATTGAAGAATTTGAGCGTCGTCGTCAAATGACAAGGTACATTTTAAAACAGTATTTTTATTATATAATTATATAGTCAAACCTGTATTAAGCTGGGCAACCTGAGAAAAATGCTCAGGGGTTACACGCGATGGACTAGCATCCCATCCAGGGGAGTAGTGATACTCCTAGTCACTTATTGCTATGTAAAAGGGAGTTAAGTGCCGGCCTGATATGCACTAGGCTTGTAGACAAACATTTTAAATGAAGTTAAATGCAATTTAACCAAGTTAACCAACAACAAGTGTGCAGTCAGCTGTCATAGTGGTCAGCGGTTCTTAGCTCTTGCCAGGCTCAGGAGTCCACGTTCCTTGGTCACAATGACGTGGTGTTATGCGCTCGTATCATGGCGGTATTTCAGTGGTGTTTAGCGAGTTCTTCCCCCTTCCCTCCTCCCCTTTTCTCCCTTTCCACTGATCTAGTCAGTGTGACGGGTGGTTGGGCGTGGGGCCTCATGGCTGGTTGGCGGGGATTGCCAGCCATGGGAGCTGTATTCCATCTGGGGGAGGTGGGGGGGGGGGGGGGGGCTGGCTGACCACAGTGGAGGGCCCCCCTGGATATCCCAGGCACCCATCCTTCATATATACGAGGCAGTTGGTTAAAATGTAACGTTGTATTGTCTCCTTCCAGACTAACCATACACTGCACAGATGTTCTTCACTGTGCCCAGCAATGTGCTAGTGATCCGTCCCAAGTCACTCTTGTTCTGCCAGTGGCTGAAGACCTGATGGATGACGCCAGTCTCTTAATCAGTCGTGGAGGTCGCGCCCTAGTTAGAGTCCAGCCACATGGTGTACCAAAGCCAGTCCTGTATGAAGTTGTGGTAGAGAGTCTGAAAAAGAATCGTGTTTTGCTGCGGGCAAGCAGTGAGCTGCAGAAAGTGTTGAGTTCTAAAAGAGCACTTCCAGCTTCTGTGTGTTTTCGGTTTGTTGATACTTACCAGCAGATGCACTGGGCAGTAGAGAATATAAGCCTTGACATAGTATTCCCGACCGTACCAGAAGGTGTCAGTGAACAGTGGTCAAATCAGTCTTGTAATCAGCCACTGAACAATTCTCAAACGTATGCATTGAAAGAGATGTTATCGCCGCACCCTGGACCTCCATTGTTGATTCTGGGGCCTTTTGGAACAGGGAAAACCCGAACTATTGCTGAAGCAATTAAAGAGCTTATTTCTATCCAGCTAAGTAGTTCAGCAGATTACCGAATCCTTCTATGCACTCATTCCAATAGTGCCGCTGATCATTACATCAAAAATTACCTGCATCCCTTCCTAACTGAATCGAAGATACCACCTTCAAGATTCAAACCCGTCCGCATTTGTTGGGAAAACCGTTTTGTCAGCACAGTCTCTGATGTGGTTCTTCAGTACTGCCTTTTGGACTTGAACACTGGCAAATTTGCTATACCAAGCAGGGAGACATTGAGGAACCATCGCGTTGTTGTAACTACCCTTGTAACAGCAGCATCCCTTGCTAAGTTAGGTCTACCGCCTAGATTTTTTACACACATCTTCATTGACGAAGCTGCACAAGCCATGGAAGCAGAAGCAATTATCCCTCTGTGCTTAGCAGGACACAATTCCCAGTTAGTGCTAGCAGGAGATCATTTACAGGTAAAATAATACACTTATTGACTGATTGGTAGGGTCAGATGGGAAAATATTTGGCTCGAAGTTGTGGCATATGGACCAAGTGCTGTGTACCGTGAATGGGAGCCAAACATTTTCCCTGCCATAACCTACATAGTTTAGTCTTGAAATAAATATTATATTATACGGTAAATAACCACTTTTGAGGTTGAGTTGGTGTCCAATAATTAAGACAGAGTTGGCTGTACATAGTCTATGTAATGCTGTATTCTAAGCAAATGAGACTAACGTCTATTTTTGTGTATTATCCAGCTCAGTCCTCCTATCATGTCTTCAGTTTCTCAACGGTTGGGTCTTGGTCGCTCTCTTCTGGTACGCCTGTCTGAATTGTACCCATCAAAGTCAAAGTGGAAAGTCCTGTTACTGCAAAACTACCGTGCGTATGATGACATTGTGGATGTACCATCCCATCTATTTTATCACGACACACTCATAGCGAATCTGAAGCGCCCAGCCAATCTCCCATATTCTGTTATCTTCTATGGCGTTCATGGCCAGGAAGAGATTGCAGATGATCCGCCATCTTTCCTCAACAGGGGAGAAGCGGCTGAAGTTGCTGACCGCGTGGAAGAATTGATTAAGAACTGGCCAGCTCAGGTTTGGGGAGATGCCAATCCAGCACGAATTTGTGTACTAGCACCTTATCCAAGTCAGGTATGGCAACATTACAGAGTTCCAAATGGAATTTTAACAGAACAATAGATATGGTCCTCACCAAATCATATGGGCCTGGTTGTTCGACGGATGGATAAAATGCTATCCACAGGATAAATCACTAGCCAACGGATAGTGTAGTTTGTTTTGTTAACACTTATCCACTGGATAGTGATTTATCCAGTGGATAGCGTTATCCACCCTTTGAACAGCCAGGCCCAGATGTTTATCATTAATGTGTCGAGTCAGGTAGCCAACCTTGTCGGGTTTTTGACCTGAGACCCCTCTAGAGCTTATCTAGAGCACTGCATTAATAGGCAGACTTAGCAAAGACAATAAAATTATGACATGAAATGAGGATGTGACTTCTGGTGCTCATGCTGCCATCCTTGCCACAAGATCACAACAGCATTTTGGAAGTTTCACACATCGTGACCAAAATGCAACAGCGTCCTACAAGTGTACGAGCCGTTGTCAGTCAGTGCATTGCATTGTCTTTGCGCCAGTAGATCAAAGGGACAAAGCCAAGACACGACTTGCGAAGAGCAAACGGCTTTATTTACAAAGTGTCTTCAGAACCTGTACAAATACAGTGTGGTTGTGTAAAAAATCAAAACAATACACATTCTTATAATTATTTATTGTTGAGCCCTGAAGTTGAATTGCATTTCTGGATAAATTGTTTTGATTCATGGTATTTATTGTTTTGTTTTTTAGGTGAGAGAAATCAGGAGGCTTCTTCGTTCCAAGTTTTTAGGAGGTGTTCAGGTGGAGGGTGTGAATAATGTACAAGGTAACATAAATAACCAGTTAGTAACTGCCTCTCCAGCACTTAATTCAAATTATGCTGTTACATTAGGCAATTTTCCCTACAGCTTGTTTGAAATTTTGTTTTTTGTTTGTTCACAAGTTGCACGAGAAATTGCCGAGGGTAACATACCTTGAAATAAACATATCTCGCAACAAAGTAGAATCAAGTTCTACTTTTTTGCAATGATTGCTGCAATGTTGAAACCAATTTTTAGTACAGGATGTACTTTTGTGATGATCAGAGTGGGGTCGTTCACGATAACCCGCTAAACCGCTAAAGCGCTAATTCGCTAAGGTGTAAACTTTGATAATCAATTAATTAATCAATATTAATTAATAACTATTGCGTGGGGCACGCGTGTACACCACGCAAAACGTGGGTTATCTATCTGCGTTATTATTACTAGTATTTAGCAAAATATATCTTTGTTTCAGGCAACACTTTGCTCTCCTTGTGGTAGCTTTCTTTCTAGAATAAGGTGCTTACATGTAAATTTACCGTTTTACGCATGCGCTGAAGCTCTGTAGTGCGTTACTAACAACAAGTACAATGTAAATAAAAGGTGAAGCTTTGAGGTAGATAGCAAAACAGTTTGGTATTGAAGAAAGTAAGTTATCGTTTCTCTCCAGTCTCCAGTGAGCAGTTCAAACAGAAAAAATAGTTCAAACTATCCACCTTTGCTCGAGATTTTCAACAGATTTTAGCATATAAAATGTTTTAAAAGTTCTCACCTCTCAAATATTACTGCAGACCCCGTGACGCCTAGTTTAATTAAATTAGACTGCGAGGCGCCTCTGATTTCACGGGAGAGAATTTTCGGTTAAGCAGCGCTGTTTATAATTTTTGGCATGCGCCATTAATAAGTAGCTCTCCAAAAAAAATTCAAACTATCTATATTTTCCGAGATTTTCCACAGGTTGTGGAAGAAAATGTTTCAAAACTTCTCACTTCTCAACAAAAGTCTGTGACGCCAAGTAAAACCGCAAATTAATTAAATTAGACTTTGAGGCACCTCTAATTTCACGGGAGAGAATTTTCCATTTCTCCAAGGAAACGAAAATTAGTTGGAGAAATCGGCGGTTCGAAATATCGGGGTTAAGATTACAGTGAAACAAATCCAAAAGAAATGACTTTTGGTTCGAGCTTATCGGGATGTTTGTACGAAAAACGAAAGCATCATGTTACATTCCTGTGTACGGAAAACAAAAGTATCATGTTACATTCCTGTGTAAGAAAAATAAAAGTATCATGTTTGCTATTTTAAAACAGGGGTAAGTTAAGAATATGGGTTCTAAATAATTATTGTTGTCTTCTCGATTCAGAATTATTTTTATCCGATTCAAAGCATTTGTTTTAATTCCATTGATTATTTCGATGTTTACATTCACCGCTCGATTTAGAAATTTATTTGTTTGGTTTGGTCCTTTTGTTAAGTCAACAAATGTAATTATATTAAAGCTGAGCCAATGAAATTCACCTGTTCCCACGGCTCACATTTCACCAAAACGCTAGCCAAGAAACACAAGACGAGGAGAACGCCACAATGCACGGAAAGTGAGTGATATTGCTTACGAATAAAATTGCTAAATTCGAAACAAAGAGTTCATTAAAATAATTGCTCTCTCTTGTAAACCCTGTTTCATTTGTGGAATTTGCTAAACTGTTGCGAGTGAAACTTTGTTTTTAACATCAGATGGCGAAAAAAAATAATTGTTTTTCTTCAAGATAATTGAAGTGTTTGAATATTTTATTTTAGTGTACTGCTGTATTGAATGTTGTTAGATTCAAGCACTTTAGTATATGAATAATAAATGTTTTGTATGCCTGGGTCAAAAGGTCATCAACAAAATTTACATGGATATTTGAAGCAGACTTACAGGAACGCTTTCCGATACAAAGGTGTAAAATTCACTATTTACCACCCATTTTAAAACTGTTACCCTGAATATTTCTTGGTAAACCAGAACTAAAAGGGTGAATGTTTTAAATTTGAAATAAAGTATTTTTTCTTGACGTTGTCCCGTGTAACGCACATGTTCGTTTCAAGTAGCAAATATAGGGAAGAAGTATGTAACGACTTGATCAGACCCATATTTTTGTAGCAATGGGGGTTTGTACTCTCGCCCACCACCAACCTCGTTCCCAGGGTCTCTCATCTTCCCGCCCCCTGGAGCGAGAGAAGAGAGACCCTGGTCTGGTCTGGTCACGTGTGTCCCAGAATCTGGGATGTAGCAAATAAAAGATTAGTGGGAGGGGCAGATGAGTGTGAAATTTGTCTCCACTTTGCCTAGGGGTGAGCGGAAAGTGTTGTAAATCAAAATAACCGTATGTGGACGTGCTTTCGTGGTAAACATTTTGGCCGTTCCGAGACACCAAAAAGACGATTAACGGACGATTAAAGAATTTTGTAGCCTTCAAGACCGCGATCAAGGAAAGCCAGGGTTCTTAGATGGTCTTAGATGTATCGAAAGATCGCCATCTGTACACTGCTGTACAACGCACATTTGATCAAGATCTGCGAAGACGAAGGAGTCGAAAGCGGGTTAATGTTTCGAATCCAGGAAAGGAAAGGGATAAAGAAAATCTTTATAGCTTTTATTTATTCGGCGGCGATGTTTTGCTTGATTCTTTATTCTGGTTATTTGACGGTCTCGTGTATTTCGTCGCTACCGGCGGCGTTGCGAAAATGATAAAAGGTGACGAAAAGATCACCGACCAGAGCAAGTCTCCGCGATCGTCAAGAAAATTCAACCCAATTCCAGGTAAATTACGTACTGTTGCTTGTTTCTGTTTGTTTTTATTGCACTCGCCTTACCTTTACCCTTTTAGGATATATCTTTTAATAACAGTAAAACTCGATATTCAACGTGCATTCACTTTGTTTTACATTTATGAGATGTGTACGTGATGTGTTAGATTTTACAGCGCTTAGACTAAGAGTCAGCGAATCGCAAAATATAAGCTTGGCTTATTAAACTTGAATTAAGCCCACGGTGTCTTAATATTTTTCTTTCCTCTCTGTGGAAATGTTCAGACGTCAGTGTAATTTATATAATGATGACGCCTTGACAATTGACTCCGATACGACATTGACCTTTCGAGACCTTGCCGAGCAGCGCTAGCGCGCTGGAAATTCATCAATTTTCCGTAGACATCTCGGCCACAGTAAATTGCCTCTAAACATTGGAGTAGCTGCTGCAAACAGCGAACTGAAGACTGCTGTATAAAAACATCGCTTGCCTGACAGTGTGAACAGTGGCCGTTTAAAATAGCTTCTGGCCTCGCTTTGTTGTCGACAAAAGAAAGCGCAACAAAGATTCGTAATTATAGGAGCCCTCCCTGGGGTTTGAAAATGTCAATTAGACACGTGACCAGACCAGACCAGGGTCTCTCTTCTCTCGCTCCAGGGGCGGGAAGATGAGAGACCCTGGGAGCGAGGTTGGCCCACCACCTTAGGTTGAGATGGAATGAAGTAGAGGGGGGGGGGGGGGGGGGGGGCTGACAGCTACATGCCACCTACATGTATATTGATGGCGGGGGGGAGGGGGTGTCCATTAATTACATCCTGTACTACTCCTACTCCTACTCCATGTTTGTTATGCAAAGCAACATTTCGTCTTGCAATGGTGCAACTTTCATTGCCTGGTGTACATGTGACAGCGCCTTTAATGAACCACAAAATGACATGATTTGTATTGTTAGCTACGCAGTCAATAACAAATGTATACAAACTTGTTTTTGCAGGGTTAGAGTTTGACATACTATTCATCAGCACAGTGCGAACCTACAACTTTACCACAACGAACGTCACAAGCCAAAAGAACCTAGGGTTCCTGTCTGACTGCAAGTTGTTGAACACCGCCATCACTAGAGCTCGATACCGCCTTGTTGTAATCGGGGATCCTGAGGCCCTTTGTTCTCTTGGGGAATGTCGGGTGTGTTGGAAGACAATCCTCAGCAAGTGCAACAGCAATGGCACCTTTCACTATCGCCTACCATTCGACACAGTCACAAAAATGACCAAGGATGCAAAGAACGACAGAGAAAACAACATGTTACAGATCAGAGGTGGTGGCTCACCTAGCAGTAGTGTTGTCAATGCAACACCAGAAGTACTAGGTCCTGTTTTCCCGAGACAGCCTCTTCCAGGCCATCAAGCAAACTTCCCTTTGCTACCAGTTGGTCCAATCCATGGGAATAATGGTCTGTTTGCAGGGAGGCCCACAATTTTTGTTGGCACTCCTGGGTCTTTTGGCACCCCAGGGCAACCTGTTCCATTTCCCATGCATTCTGTTCCCTTCATTCCAAATCCTCTTCAACAGAATCCATTGAATGGTTTTATACCACAGCTTACTCTGCCACAACGAATGGGCATTCAATATCCATTGGCTCAGCCTTGCAATTGGGCCATAGGCCAACCGCTAGTGCAAAATAGCAAGCCTGTTGGGGCATTCACACCAAAACAGGAGCCACAAAACCTGACTTCAACTCCACAGAGTGCAGCAACTCTTGTACCTCCAAACCTCACTCCACCAGATGGATCACTAAAGGCACTGGTTTCCTCGCTTGGGTCTAGCTTGACTGGCCGAAAAGAAATGATCACAAAGGAAAAGGATCTTTTAGACAAGGTAAAAGCGTCATTACCGGCTCACCACATTCGTCGACTGGGAACAAACCTTCAACGACAGATTAGTGTCGCTGAGAAAGAAACCACCCTGTTGCAGTGTCGCATCGACCTACACAGTGTTCTTAGCAGTCTTGTAGCTGGTGATGAATCTGCAAATTCCCACAGTGGTGGTGCTGGAGGTGATGTTTCTGAGAGGCCATCGGCACATCTAAATCCTTGCGACTCAGAGGAAGGAATCTACGGTGAAGATGATTATGAAGATTCAGACACAGAAGAGTGGTTCAGTGCACGGGAGAAAGACCCCATTGTCCAAGATTATATTAAAGCTTTCGAAACGTTGACATCCAGAAGTGACCACGACTCTGAGGAAAGCGTAATTTCTCCCGAGACGAGAGCGACGGATAACTGTTCACCAGTTTCTACTGAAACTGAAACTGCATCGACTTCTACTGGTGATGGTCAGGAAGTTTCTCCTTTGCAAGGATGGATCTTACAACCTAGTAAGAGCACAGTTTATATTGAGAAGTACTCCATCAATGAAGAGCATTTGGGAACAGAGGAGACCCAATCCAAACTGACCACAGGTGAACTTGTTACGTGTTGTTTGCAAATCGACAACTTCAGCGATGGTAACACTGCAACGGCAAAGGTCTGTGACCCAGAGAGTCCTGATATCCGCATCAAAAGCCGCATTGACATTAACAGAGCATTTCATGGAGACACAGTTGCTGTTGAAGTCATTGATAACAAGCGTCAAGGCTCAGGTTATCCCCAAGGAAAAGTCAGGGCAATACTGAAAGAAAATCACCCCAGAAAGGTAGTTTGCCGACTGGACAGCCAAGATAAAAACATGATGACACCTATCAACAGAAGCAACTCAAAGTTTGTCATCCTGCAAAGCAGAGATCATCAAGGTCAGACTGGCGTGGCTGTATTTGCTATGAGAGATGGAAGGATCAATTTTACAAGTTTTGTAACAGAAACTGAAGGGAAGTTGTTTCTTGTGCAGGTTATGAAATGGGGAGCTAGCTACCGGTATCCTCTTGGCTTCGTTGTGCATTATTTCACAGAAGGAGGAGATCCACATCTGTCCATTCCAATCCTACTTGCAGAACATGGCGTTCATAGAAGACATTCTAAGAAAATCCAGAATGAAGCTAAGAAGGATTTCCCAGCAGGATGGAAGATTCCTGAAGCAGAGCGGTCCAAGCGGAAATTGTTTGATGATGTGTTCAGCATAGATCCTGTGTCTTGTGTTGAAGTTGACGATGCTTTGAGTGTTTCCTGGGAAACTGATGGAACTTATAAAGTGGGTGTCCACATTGCAGATGTTACTTTCTTTGTAGCTGAGAAGTCCAACTTGGACAAGGTTGCTTTGTCGCATGGATCCTCTGTGTATGGTAGCACCAAAGTGCCCTACCATAATCCCATGCTGCCATCCCATGTTAGCACAAAGCTTTGCAGTTTGCTTCCTGACGAAGAAAAGCTGGCTATTTCCATTATATTTCATTTAAACGAAGATGGAATGGAGGTTGAAGCGCCTGAAATTCATCGCAGCGTAGTGAAGTCTTGCTGTAAGTTGACCTTTGATCAGTGTCAAGATATTCTTGAGGGGGAAAAGCCCGACAATGTCCCGGAAGGTGTTCAAAAGGGTATTGGAATCCTGGGTCAACTTTCCTTCAATATGTGGGCACGAAGAGTTCGTCAGGGCTATGTCTCATTAGAAACTGATGTCATCAAATCTGGTATGCTGTCCTCTCAAAAAATAGTGGAAGAGTTTATGCTCCGGTGTAACCGCACTGTTGCAGAACGACTGCTGCAGAGCCCTCTTGCCAAGATGCTTGTACCACTACGCAGACAGCTTCCTCCCAAGACCCACCTCTTGCGTGATCTTCATGACTCGTGTATTGACCAAGGTATGGAACCAAGTCAATTCTTCACTCTGCAGTGCCTCAGGAAACCTTCATGTGACGAGCCTCACCAGGACTGCGGTGACTGTGTTAACATTGACTTAAAGACGTGGGAAACAATATCTGCGGCCTTGGATGAAAAAGATCTGGGAAAAGTGACCATGTCCATTCTAAACCATGACAGCAAATCTGGTGTTGGTAAAGTACTGAGTCGTTTAGCATCCGTCCAAGAACGAAGTGGCTATGTGGTGTCCTCCACTCTGCCTTCTGACATGCAGCGCCATTTTTCCCTCAATGTAGCTTCATACACGCATTTTTACGTCTCCCATCCGCCGTTACATGGACATTGCTGTTCATCGCATCTTAGTGGCTGTTCTAGAAAACGCGGAAATGCCCTATACAGAAGAACAGGTGCGGAGCATCTGTGAGCACTGCCAAATGATGACATTGCGCATTGATACTTTCGAGAACCAACTTGCCGCGGTATCCAGGGCAGATGTGTTGAGAAAAGACTCCAAGTGGAGACTTGCCAAGGTGGATAGCCTCACGCCAGACTACTTGCTTTTAGGAGGGGAAGAAGTCGATCATGTGTCTTCTTTTTACCGGAATGTCAGGATACATGATTGCAAGCCTTCGTCCAGAGAGTGGCTGAAGGAAGAGGAAGAGTTGGTTTTGACCTGGAATATTCTCGAGATCAACGTAACAGGCCAAAGTGTCAAAACAGATTCTAGTCAAGAAGATACTACCCAACTGGAACCTTCATCAGGAGTTGCACGACAATTTCTGAAAATACCTAAATACCTTTGGCTTGAGTTTTTGCAGGGATTTCGTGTGGACGACATCCACCAAATGAACAAACAGCGTCAAATGATCGATACGAAAGCTGTGGTCGGTTTTGAGAAGATGTGTTTGAGTACATGTGGAAACGATTCTCCCGAAGAATCCATAGCTATGACTTCACTTGCGCTTCACCAAGATTTAAGCGCACACACGAAGTTCTACCGCAGAGGAGATGCAATCTCTGTGTACTTGGGCGCTGAAATGCACCGTGGAATGCTCAGGCCAAGCATCGTGGCGGTGAAATTCACGGAGTCGATTATGTGTTGTATGAAGCATCGCCGTCATCCAACCAAATCATTTGGAGTTCCACGGATGACGCCCACGAAAGCAACGTACGATGACGTACAAGAGTATCAAGCAGTTATGCTGCCACTACTGTCATGCGAAGCAGCCACGTCCAGTGTCAACTCAGATTCCACGGTTCAAGTCGTTCTTCAAAATGTCTCTGTTCATTGGAATGCCAGTAAGTTTCTCACGAATACCGCGAAGAGCGCCCTACCACATTAATTGTTTTGACAGCCTTCTGATGGCTTCCATTTAAACTAGCAAATCAAATTGCAAGAACTGTGAGAGGCGAAGATGTCAATTGTCAGAACACGAACGTGGGGCTTGACAACTCCACCTCACATAATTATTGCACTTTGATTGGCCAGTTGAAACGAAAGCCATCAGAAAGTTGTCAAAAACTTGTCAAGAATTAATCAAAAACTTTGTCAAGTGGCAACGGTAGGGTGCTGTTCATGTAAGTTTTTCTAAAATTACCGTCACATTTTGTAGTAATGCATATTGGACCGTTACCACCGTACAAATGTTTTGATATCATGTTGACAACTTTGCGATGGGTTTCCTTTGGATTTGACCAATCAAAATGTGGGGAGTGTCAAGTGTCAAATTTCCCGCCAGTGGCATGTTGACATGTCAACTCCACCACGCTTTCACACATCTTTGATTTTGATTGGTCAAATCAAAAGGAACCCATCTGAAAGCTGTCAAAAAGATGTCAAAATTAATCAAAAACTTTGTCGAGTTGGCGCGCATTGTTTCTTCTGAATGCACCTCTCAACGGTTTTCCAAAACTTTCCGATCATTTCCCGAAAAAGATTATTGAAGGATTCCGAAGATTGCCGAGGAAGATCCGAAGATTTTTCGAAATTTTAATTCACTGAACATATAAAAAGTTTAGATAATGATTTTGTTAACTTTACATCAATTTCAGATGTTGGACAGTTCACACTGTCTAAAACCTTGTGCAAAGCCCGTGGACTACAGCTATCCAATGGTGACTTCCTTTGTCTTAGAAGCTACCTTTCGCCTTGTATATTCCACTGTTGTATCACTGATGTGAACAGCCATGAAGAAAGAGAAAGAGATTTGGTTCAAATAAACCTGGTTGAGTTTCCAGATGGTTTCTGTGTTGACGACCTGGATCAGACTTCGTGGCTGTGCAGCATGGAAGTTATCTCCCAAGGCATGACATACCGCCGTATGATAAGTGCAGTAAAGAACCTCGGAGCCGCCACAGAACTTATCAGGAGTGTCTTTCTACGAAGGGACATTCCCCGCTACCTTGCACGGAACCCACAGCTTACAGAACAAACCAAGAAGGACACGATGACCTCACTAACACTAAACCGTGGACAGGAAGAAGCAGTTAGGAAGGCTTTGACTTCCCCGCTTACCCTGATACAAGGACCTCCAGGTAATGGAACTAAACAAACTTTATCACGGTTTCCTTGGTTGAGGGGCAAACGCGACTAAATTACAATAATTGTATGGTTTACTATTTGTATTATGTTTAACCCTCCCACTCCCACACTAGCTAGGGTTTCATCCACAGACTTAATGTGACCATTCAAATGAAAGCAATTGAGCCAGTACTTTCATGTGGTACTGTTTATTATGCTGTACAAGGTGGTTCTAACTTTTAAGTCTGTGAATGAAACCCTAGTGTATGACCATTCAAATGAAAGGTATTGAGCAGTACTTTCACGTGGTACTGTTTATTATGCTGTACAAGGTGGTTCTAACTTTTAAGTCTGTGAATGAAACCCTAGTGTATGACCATTCCATTCGAATCAAAGCTACTGTGGTGCTGTTTATTATGTAGGCTCGATTACCAGCCGCTGTTCGGGAAAATGAGCCCAGGAACGGATGGATGAAACCATAGTGTTTGACCATTCAAATGAAAGCTATTGAGCAGTACTTTATAATGTGCTATTTGATTTTCGTTATCAATATTTTGAATACTGAAGTTTGCAATTTGTTTCCATTTTTTGCACACTTGGGAGTGAAAGGGTGAATGACACATTGCATGAACAGTTGCTTGTCTTTTTGATTTTCAAGGCACAGGGAAGACTTGGACTGGTGTAGAGATAGCCTGTCAATTTGCGGCTTTGAACAGAAAACGAGGAAATGGAGGACAAGTACTGTTCTGTGCTCCTTCCAATCACGCAGTAGATGTGGCTGCAAGTAAGTGTTGATGGCGTGGCCTTAGATTTCCTCTTTCCCTTAGTTCATCGAGCGAGAAGCAACTGAAATAAAGTGACAAGGGGAAAAATGGGAGAGAGACGGCATAAGAACAAGAAGAACGAACCAGAGTCAAACCTCGAGTCATTAAATGTGGTTCTAACTTTTGAGTCTGTGGATAACCATTCAAATGAAAGCTATTGAGCAGTACGTGATGTTTGTTTTCGACAATTTTGTAAAATGAAATTCAAGACTTTTTTCCTCAGTTTTGAACTTAGCACTCTTGGGAGTGAAAGGGTTAATTCTTATGCTTGTGCTTATGCTTCTGTCGCTAGTGAAAACCAGCCTCAGGGCCTCCACAGACTAGGCCAATTGTTATCGATAACTATTTAGTTGTCGATCATAAAAAGTTGTCGATAACAAAAAAAGCCAGTGTGTGAAGCTAGTTGTCGATAACAAAATATGTTTGCTATCGACAACTAGCTTCATACACTGGCTTTTTTGTTATCGACAACTTTTTTATGATCGACAACTAAATAGTTGTTGACAACTTTTTCTCTAGTCACAGACTAGAGAGATAGTTGTCGATAACTATTTAGTTGTCGATCATAAAAACTTGTCGATAACAAAACAGCCAGTGTGTGAAGCTAGTTTGTCGATAACTAAGGCCCTTAGTTGTCGATAACTAGCTTCACACATTGACTTTTTTGTTATCGACAACTTTTTATGATCGACAACTAAATAGTTATCGACAACTATCTCTCTAGTCTGTGGAGGCCCTAAGAGACTTATAGGCGACGTACAGACCTATAGATTATCAGAATTCTTACTGTATTTTTTTTTTTGCCAGAGATGCTTCAAACCGTGCCTGGAGTGAAGGTTCTTCGAGTATACGGAAGGACAATTGAGGACCAAACATTCAAGCAGTCACTGAGAACAAACTTGTCATCAGCACAGAGTGTTATGGACAAGGCATGTGAAGATCTCTCTCTGCACTTTCGCGTCCGCATGCCGAGCAATCCACACTCGTCCACAGTCACTTCAGTCGAGAAGGAGCTGATGCGGCTGAGGAAGAGAACTGTTATGAATGGACTCGTGAAAGACCAAGAGCGAAACAGGAAGGAGTTGTGTCTTAAAGTGCAGGAGTTTTACCGTGTAGTTGATCAAGCTGAACGCTACGAAATTGCCGAGAGTGGAACTGACGTCATTCTGTGCACGTGCATCGAGGCGGGTAGCTCACGTGTGAAGCGCCATGCACGTGTCTGTCAGGTGATCATAGACGAGGCCAGCATGTGTCTGGAGGCAGAAAGCTTAGTGGCCCTCAGTACAGCTGGTCAGCGGCTTCAGCAAGTGGTGTTGCTTGGTGACCATAAGCAGTTGGGTGCTGTGATCATGAGCACTGCTCCGCGTAAACTTGGTCTTGCCAAGTCCTTGTTTGAAGGGTTGTTTCATGAGCCCACTGCAGGCAAGACTTACTCTTCATGCATGCTACAGACACAATATCGAATGGTAAGCAGTTTTCAGTACCAAGGGATCATGATAATGTCTATGTTTTACCTTCATAAATGCCATGTCTGGAGCTCCATTTAAAGGAGGTTGACCAATAGACCTTTCTCCAAAATGGCCGCAGCAAATTCAAAATTATTAAAATTAAACTGAGTGGAAAATCAATACCAGCACATGAAAGACCATCTCTTGTTTGGTAATTGTACGAAGTTTGGTTAGGTTAGGTTCTACCTGCGTTGAGAAAACGGAAGTTGAAAACGTGATAAATGTTCTTATAGAGCAGTTTTCAATTGAGTGTCGAAAGTAATCCAGAATTGCTTTGGTTTTGCTCTACTACACTGTGATTGGTTGAAAAAACTCGCGCCACCTGCTCAACCAATCAGATACAAAATCAAAACCAATCGCAGCTTGGTCACACGCGTTTTTCCTGCGCTTGGCGCCGGTTTACGTGTATTTGCTTCGAGCTGTCATTGGTTCGCTTTGTTGTTTACGTTTGTTGTGATTGGCCATTGTAATTGCGTTGGTTTTGGTTTTAAACACGGAGCGAGCCTATAAAAGGCAAGGACACGCCCCCTCTGAAGCGCTTTGTTGGCTATTTTTATCATTAATGACATGTGACGAAAGCAGAAACGTCGCACAACAACGGTCGAGAAAAATTGGGGTTGGTTTATCCAAACAACTAATTGATTTCTGTCAAATAAAACAAGCTAACTAATAAATATTGAGCGCAAAACAAATATATCTGTTCACCGTTTGGAAGAACTGAATGCAAACAATGATTCCCTTCGCCCGTTTCGACATGTACAGTACAGTCAAATTCGCTGAGAATTCAAATTTTGCGGCCAGCTAAATTGCTGCAAAGTTCAAGCCTGCGATCAAAGAGCCACCTGTTTCCATTTTCAAAATTATTCAGATTTACAAGCTTTGTGATTGTGCAAACAACTTGGACAATGCTGAATAATTGCACATAATTAGACCTGGGTGAATTAACCAATCAAATGAGACCATTGGTCGTCCGTTGGGATTTGTGATTGGCAGGCTGAACACCTCAGCCTCGACTTATAGGCTCGCTCCGTGTTTAAGACACTTGATTGAAAACTACTCTAGGTAGTATACAAGTAAATTTACCGTTAAACAAGAAGTTCCGCTATAAAAGGGATGGCACCTCCCACATTTCACACCTTTCGGGTGTGAAATGCAAATTTGTACTCTTGCAGTCGTGGCACATTGTTGAGTCAAGCGTCCTGCAAATTAAACATGCTTCAAAATTTCATGAAACCAAAACATATCATTAACAAAAATAAAATATAACTTGCTAATGTTTAACAGAACATTCTTAGAAAAAAATGAAACAAATTTTGTCAATAACGGTCCCACAAAAAGCGCAGGTTTGTTTGTCAGCTGTTTAGGCGTTGATGGTTGATGGTTGATTGACAACTAGTGTGAGAATGGCCAGGCCAGGCCCCTTTTATACCGGAACTTCTTGTTTAATAGTATTTCTGATGCTTTCTTTTACTAGCATCCCAGTATCAGGGAATTCCCATCACAGCATTTCTATCAAGGTTTGCTGAAGGACTCTAGTCACCTGAACAGCCAGAACATGTTTCTGTTGGCCTTGTGCGGGGATTCTGGCCTGGAGGACCGCAAGTTCGTGTTGTCTTTTGTCATGCTATGGGAACTGAAGAGAGTCCCCAGGACTACTCGGGACCGGAGGGCCGTGAGGAGTCTAAGCACAACCCTCAAGAGGTCCAGGCAGTTGTAAGTGTTGTTTGTATACGATGTGCATGATATTGGAAGTGTATTTTAGGTGCGTGCTATGTGTTTATGTGCCAATTGGAATTGAGCTCGCGAAGAGAGACGTCTGTATACTCAGGCTAGTTGATGTATTAACCCTTTCACTCCTAAGAGTGCTAAGTTCAAAAACTGAGGGAAAAACCTTGAATTTCACTTTGCAAAATTGTCAAAAACAAACAGCACCACTTGAAAGTACTGCTCGACAGCGTTCATTTGAATGGTCACACACTAGTTTGGAAATTGTGAAACAACAAACAGTACCACTTGAAAGTACTGCTCAACAGTTTTCATTTTGAATGGTCACACACAAGGGTTTCATCCACAGACTTAAAAGTTAGAACCACCTTGTACAGCATAATAAACAGTACCACATGAAAGTATTGCTCAATAGCTTTCCATTTGAATGGTCACACACAAGGGTTTCATCCACAGACTCAAAAGGAGTACAAGGGTTAATGTTTTCTTCTATCTGTTTTTCATGTTCAGTTACGTGTTGTGAAGTACCTGATGTCCCATGGCGTGAATTCATCCCAAATATCTGTAATTACACCATACTCTGCACAAAGAGCTAAAATATCCAGGGCGCTTCAGACCTCGTTGACCTCGTGTGATTCAGAGGTCCTCTCCGTTTTCGCCAGCCAAGGTATGTATCCTGTTTTTAGGTTAGGGTTGATGTCTGTTCCAATTAAATGAATCGGAGGAGCAAAGTGTCTCATCAGTGCTGGTGCTTAACTCCAGTTTCTGTAGCATGAAGTGACTAGGAGTATTGTAGCCTCCTACGCAGACGCTCTTTGGGCTCGTCACGCAATCTTTCCTCCCTGTGGGGAAGGAGTGCGTGACGAGCCCAAAGAATGTCTGCGTAGGAAGCTAGGAGTATTGCTACCCCCCCCCCCTAAATAGGATGCTAGTCCATCACAGGTTACCCCCCCCCCCCCACCCCCCAGCTTGTTGCCGGTACCCATTCAGTTATACTCCTGGGTGGAGAGAGGCAATGTGAGAGTAAAGTGTCTTGCCCAAGAACACAAAACAAGCTCGACCCGGAGTCCATTGAATGTGCTAACTATTTGGTCACCACGCCTCCCATGTGTTTTTAACTACTTACTTGTCCTTCTATGTGGGAGACGCGGTGGCCTAATGGTTAGCGCGTTAGACGTCGGACCGAGCGGTCTGGGTTCGAGCCCTGGCTGGGGTCATTGTGTTGTGTTCTTGGGCAAGACACTTTGTTCATTTTCCCGAACAGCGGCTGGTAATCGAGCCTACAAATGAGACTAATGTCCAATACAATGCCAGATTGACCCTTTCGCCTCGTTGCATGTTAAACGGCTAACAATTCCAGATTGACCCTTTTGCCTCGTTTGCATGTCAAACCGCTGACCGTCTGTAATAACTGCTATTACGAACGACGAACAGGAACAAGTTAGACAGGGGAGATTGAGTCGTGGTTCCGGCCTCACACAAAAACACATCATTTGAAACCTCCAGTAACGGGTTCAACTATGCCTTTTGTTTACGCGAAGATAACATTGAATTTCCAGGTGCTGAGAGGGACTTTGTAGTGTTGTCTACAGTTCGTAGTTTGCCATTGGAGCAGATCACAGGAAGCGCAGAGAATCAGCAGTGGTTAGCGAGTCACCTTGGCTTTCTTACTGACGAGCGACAAATGAATGTGGCTCTAACTCGTGCAAAGCACGGTCTTGTAATCATTGGTGAGTATCTTTTTAACCTCTCCGGCCTAGTAATTTAATTTAGTATATGTAATCTGGCTCCCTGGCATTTTTAGCTTTATAGTTATTTCAGGGAGCCAGTACCCATAAATATTTCAATTTGTTTTTTCTTTAAATCTTTATGTAATTCATGGGTAAATAAAGTTGTTGTTGTTGTTGTTGTAGGATGGTTTTCAATTGAGTGTCGTAAAACCAAAACCAAAGTAATCACTGGCCAATCACAGCAGACGAAGACTAAACAAGAAACCAATCAGAACTCGAAGCAAATACATGTAACCGGCGCGACCAAGAGCGGGAAAACCCGTGCGACTGACTGAGGTTTTAGTTTGCCATCTGATTGGTTAAGACAGTGGCGCGAATGTGTCGAACCAATCAGAGAGCGTCAAACACGTATCACTTTCGACACTCCAATCAAAACAAACTTAAACAACAAAGCGAGCCAATGAGAGCTCGAAGCAAATACTCGTAACCAAACGGCACCAAGCGCGGGAAAACGCGTGTGGCCAAGTCGCGCTTGGTTTTGGTTCTGCATCTGATTGGTTGAGAAGGTGGCGCGACGAGTTTTTTTAAACCAATCACAGCGTAGTAAAGCAAAACTAAAGCAATTCCGGATTACTTTCGACACTCGATTGAAAACTGTTTCTATATAGTCTATATTACATGTACAGGTGCTGTCTAGGCATGAAATGTTCGGGAAAAGAATGACGTTTGCGGCATTTCTGCCACTCTTTTACTTGGCCTAATTCCAGTACTACTAGTTTCTAACCTGTTTTTTTTCTTGGCAGGTAACCGCCATTTGTTGGCCGTACATAATATGTGGAAAGTTTGATATCCCACTGTCAGAGATTAGGGTGTTTTGGTCGATGAAACATCTTGGATGGCATATGTGTAGAGAATAATTTAGAAAGATTCGCCCTGTGATCTTTTCAGGGGTTCGTACAGGTCCTTAAAATCAGTCCTATAATTTTGTTCTGGCATTTTCCAGGACTGGAGCGTACTAGAAAATGAGGGACTTTTTTGGCAGGTCCTGGAAAGTCGTAGGCTCGATTTTCCAGCCGTTTTTGTGAGCCCGCGTTCCTCGCCCCACAATACAATACAATACAATACATTTATTTGCATTTCACTTTTCACACCACCGGGAGGAGGATGCAAACCGGACCAAAACAGGAAAGTCTGTAAATTTCAAGGGAAAATTAAGTGACGTGAAAAATGAATGGTTACAAAACTTGTGTGGACGAAATTTTTTTTTTTTTTTTTTGGGGGGAAAAATGCGAAGGATCTATGACTCGGAATTTGGGCTAGCACAATGGATACAGGAAGAACTCCTACCCAGGTTCTCCCGGCCATTTGGTCACCAGATTTGATAGAAAATATTTAACATTTAAACTTTCGAGACTCGAGTTTCCGACTAGCGAATAGTCAACGTGGCGTACACGAGGCTTATCCGAGGCCTACCCGAGACATGCCCGAGACATACCCGAGGTGTACCCGAGGCATATTCGAGGCCTACCCGAGACGTAGTCAAAGCGTTACCCTAGTTGACGTTGACTATCACTCGTAGTCTTGGTAGAAACTTTTCATAAATAAATAACAATGCGCACGTGAGTGTTGACTATGATAGCACAGCCAATCAAATTTCACGTATTTTCAATTTTTACTATCAAGTATATTTAGCAACTGGTTTAGAATCACTTTTTTGTATAAAGAATATTGTTGTTATGTGTTCTATATCTGTGAACATTTCAGTAGTGGTTGTAAATTTAAGAACCATTTTCGAGGATTTTTTTCCCTCCAGTTACACAGCCTCTCTATTTTCTTAAATCGTTAAACGGGCGAAAATAATCGCGAGAGAACTGGAAGAAAGCTCACTCGTTGCCCACTCCCTCGAGCTTCGCGCTCGCAGTTCTTTTAGTGTCGAGAAAATAGAGCCTAGTACCCAGTACCTAGTACCCAGTTCGATATGGCGCGAAATTTCATGACGTCACCGAATGACACACCCGTTCCCAGGTCCTTACGTGTACTTCGCGCTCGCTCGAGAGAGAAAGAAAACGCCTTGGGACTAGGCTGGAAAATAGAGAGGTTGCGTACAATTCAAGTGAAAAAAAAATCGAAACGACTTTGTGTATATATTTGCTAAGCTATCTTGTGTAAATAGAGAAATATAACGCAAAGAGAACGACTAAAATGGAAACCAAGTTACAGTAAAACGTGCTTGTCATGCTGCAGTCAACTGTCGCCTTGCAGACACCCCCCCGGGGGTGGGCCTGGGGTGGGGCGAAGCTGTAGAGGTTTGAGTGAAAACGACTATCGCTATTACGGACACTTTCGTGCCGTCTGTTGTTCGTTTTGTGTCAACGATTTCTTTGCCAGTGTACAGGACTTTGCTTGTGCCTTTTCCTTCCAGATTCTGATTATTTAACGGCACTTGTTTTCTCACACCCCGCTATAGCGGACTTACACTATTACGGACTCTAAACTACGGCCCGAGGGTGTCCGCTATAACGAGAGTTGACTGTACATCAAATCATAGCAGAGGTCTAGTTATGACAGTGCATAGACCTCTGATCATAGTTAATAGAGGGAAATGGTTTATGAAGCCCTGTAAAGTCCTTTGTTATATGTTTTTTGTTCGCTTTTTTTGGCCTTGACCGTGCACAAAACCTGACAAAATACAATAGGTGGTTACGTGTGTTCAAGCAACGTTTCGGTTACGTAATTCAACCATGGCAAAACAAAAGATTGTGCACAGTCGTAGACCTTCCAACATAAATCTTGCCATCTTTGTTTGCTCCTTTGGAGTTTGCCGGGCTTCAAAACCAATTTCCCTCTATTAACTATGATCAAATAGAGCTCCTATAGACCTTATCCATAAATGGCGGTGGATTATTTATTCTTTTATATTCATGCTAATCAGCCTCCCTAGCC
Organism: Desmophyllum pertusum; assembly: GCA_029204205.1. Lineage (NCBI taxonomy): Eukaryota > Metazoa > Cnidaria > Anthozoa > Scleractinia > Caryophylliidae > Desmophyllum > Desmophyllum pertusum. The sequence continues at coordinate 573,938 of MU827315.1, forward strand.
TCATTTTAGAGTAAAAATTCTTTTGAATTTTGCACATACTAACGAGGCTAGGGGGGCTGATTAGCATGAATATAAAATAATAATTAATCGGCCGCCATTTATGAATAAGGTCTATAGAAAGGGACATTTTTTATTTCGCATTTACAGAAAAAGTAACTAAAATTCCAAACCAATATTTTAAACTGTACATAAGAATTGGACAGCATTTTAAGTTATAACGGTCCATAATGATTTGTTTTTAAGAACATTTTTTTTACTTTATTTATTTCAGTAAATAGTGGTGGTAACTACTACACTCTTGTCACTCAGTAATGTTTGACTAAATAAAGCACGTAACTAACTTACCCACCTGTTGTGTAGGTCATCTGTACGTGTTGCGCGAAGTGTTTGATGAAAAACAAACTTCCATCCAACATCCACTCAACAGCAACAAAAATTGAACAACATCGTCCAACGTGGATAAACAGTAACAACATTTTTTTTACATGTAATATATGTTCAGTCTAACCACAGGTCGCCACCAATAAGAGCTGTTTGGAGCTGAAATTCGATCGAAAATAATTTTCTCTTTTCTTTCGAAACGTTGTAAATAATGTGAATTAAAATTATTGTGAATTAAAGTGTTAAAACCTCACCTGTTGTCTTTTCCTGTGTTTTTATCGCTTCTGGGAGGTTCCTGGAAGCTGTTTTGGGAGAATTTTGACCTACGGTCAAATCCGCCTCTGTTAGTACGCTAACATTATTTTCGATCGAATTTCAGCTCCATACAAACTCATACAGCGCTTTGGTGACCTGTGGTCTAATAACAATATATATATGTTCGAACTGAGTTTTTGGAAATTTCGTTGAATTTTTGTCACACGGATCGGATAAAATTGGTACAGTAGACCCCCGCTATCTCGAACCTGGGGGTATTTGTTGGGGGGTGGGAGGGGTGACGCCCTCTCTTTAAACCCTTACACGTTTTCAGACCAAAATACAATAGAGATTAAGCAACACGTTCTACGGGAAACGGCAAATGTCAGCTTGCACTCGATTTTCTTTACTTTTCCTCCAATCGTTAAATAAATCCATCAGAAAAATCGAAAATAATTCACACGTTCACGATAAACGCGAAACTACTCTCTTTGGCGTACAAACGCCAGACGGCAAAAGTGGGATTTTTGTCGTTTGCGGGAAAAACAAACGTGATGCTTAATCTCTCTACAGTCGAACTTCTCGTAAGCGACCACCCAAAATGTCAAGCCTAGGTGGTCGCTTATGATGTGATCGTTCACGAGAGTTCAGACCACAAATTGAGTCATAGCCATAATGCTGTATATATTCAAGGACACATCTGGTAGTTTCAGTGCAACTTCCAAGTTACAATACTGACAGTGTCATGGTGAACCAACAGTGTCTCTCGTAAATAGGATATCATGCAGATTCTGAATGTACGGCGTTTTGCACCCGTAGTAAGATCGGATCATGTGAAGTGGTCGCTTACTGGAGGTTAAAAACAATAGAACATTTCATAACATCAGCCTCAAAAGAGGTCGCGGTCGCTTAAGGGAGGTGGTCACACATGGAGGTTTGACCGTATGCGATTTTCCCTGGCAATTTCTGACCTGACTCTAAAACATTTTCCCCGTTTTCAAGCAAAAATAGACTGTGAGATGTCGGTATTTTTTACTCACCGTTCGCTCGATCGTCGCATCTCGCGCCCCAGAAAAATTAGGAAAAGAAAGAGAATGCTCACAGTCTAAAGCCAAAATGGCAAAAATCTATACCCTATTTTAGACAAGCAAGCGATACACACCCAATTTTACAGAGTTTAGACCAAACTGTTCAAAATCTATACCCGTTTTCCGACCTAAACGGCTCAAAAACCATACTTTAGGGCGGCACATATATAGATGTTATTGAACTAGCTTGTTCGGTCCGTATTGGGAAAATATTGGTCTCGAGTTCTTTTTTGCAAGTTTATGGACCAAGCCGAAGGCGAGGTCCATAAACTTGCAAAAAAAGAACGAGACCAATATTTCCCAATACGGACCGAACAAGCTAGTTCAATAAAGTTTTTATTATAATGGCTTTTTAAAAAATTTCCAAAGCTAAGCATATTCTTGCATTTTTCAGACCACTTTGCGAAAAGCTTAACCAAAATTGTCCGCCAGACATGAGGAAAAATGTTTCTACTAATAGAAAATTGTTTTCTTTTGTTCAATGTTTCATAAAAGGAAGTTCGTGAGCGGTCCATCTTTGCGGTCCGTATTGCAAAATTCGGACCGCTCAGGGAACCAATCAGAATGCTCCTTTTCATCGTGGACCAGTTTGCCATATAATAAATAGCTATATAGCTAAAATAGATGAGTACACCTGGGTCTCGAACCCCTGCTATCTCGAACAACAACAACAACAACAAGCTTTATTTAAAAGTCTTGGGTTAAAATACATAGATTTTCACCTCCCGCATCGTAAATAGGCCCTTGAGATTTCGAGATACCCAGCTGGACAGGCGGATATGCGCATGACGTTTATTTTCGCCGCACAGCGTGAAATGTGAAACATAAGCGCGAAACGCGAGCCACAAGCGTGAAGCGCGCGTTACTCGCGCTCGCTACAGCAAAAAATTCTTTAAAATTCCCTCAGGCTACAACTGGCCCTGATCTGTCACTGAACAACGCCGATATATATAGGATACCAATATTTATAAACAGTTGCCCAACATTTTAGTATATTCCGGACTATTTTTCGCCGGGAAACTTACAGCCGGAAATACGTCTGCGTTTGCAGGCTAGACTATTTTTGATCAACCATATTTTTCGGTCGACACCTGTTACCTATGATCAAGAGTCTCTTGATATGATTTTTTTATTTTATTTTTATTTTTTGATTCTTGATTTTTTCCCGAGTAGCTTTGTGTCACTGATAGAATAATATCTTTCTCACAGTCTCTTGATGTGATGAGAGAAAAATACAAAACAGTCATTGTATACGAAGGAATTGTTAGTATAAAGACGTCATTCCGTACAAAACGCGGGCATTTTTCCAGGGCACTTTTGCGGGACAAACACTGCAAGTTTGTTATTCACAACGATGGAACAAACAACATCTTTAGCACGTGTACAGCTCTCTGCTGATTGGTGATGACGTCATCTATTTTTGTGCAAGACTGACACGGTTGTTTTCAAGTATTTACCGAGGGCTGCCAGGTTGGATGTTGAGAGTTTTCTAATGAATGGAATTTGCTGTTTTTCTATCCCTTAAATAGCGTTCCTTCACAGGTTTGGTTAGTTTGATCGATCCCTTGCATCGCACTTCGTACAAGGTCTGAATTGGAGCGGAGACTTCGAACGTTTTGCTGGTAAGTGAAATTTCCCTGCTTACTTCCTTTCGATCTGACCAAGTTGTTTTTCAAACATGCTAATGAAGAAACAGCTTCTACGTTCAAATGTGCACGAAAGCTCGCAGTTACATGATTTTCGCTAAAACGAAAAAACAATACTTGTGCTTTAAATTAGAAGCTTATCTGTAAAAGATCAGACTTTCACTGTAAGATGTGTTACTCTGATCAATAATTCTTTGATAATATCGTATCACATTATTTTAATTTTTCCCTGTAATGCCCTTTGTTCCTGTAGCACTTTCTTTATAGCGATACCTTACTCAAAATATTTAGAAACAAAGATTTATTTTATAGAGGTTGACTTTTGCTTTACATGCATATAACTTAGTAACCCATACGATCAGTGCCCGATCGATCACAGTGATCGACGTACATTTCTGCTAAACATTTTATTATTTTATTTCTTCGCTTAATTGTTTTGTATAAATGTAACTTTACTACGATGATGTACGTATGTAGAGGCAATTTCATTCTGGTTTCGGGGCAGATCGGCTTTCAAACAGTCCAACTGTCTGCGCGTCCTGGGCAGGGTTGAAATTACTTGTCACGGAGCGTGCACGTTTTTATGCATACTGCTTTTATAATCCGTGCTTTATAATATAAGTAATTAAGGAAGCCATTGTGCATTGATCATATGTCCATCATTCACCTTTGATTTTTGAGTGGGTTTGAAGGTTCTGCTTCAAGGCTATTCGATGAACAATGTGTGGTTCCAGAAAAGATCCACACCCTCTTCCCCACCCCCACACCCCCCCCCCCCCCCACCCCACCCCAACCCAGGTGTTTTTGGTTTTAACCTCAACCTCAACCCCCAACCCCTCTGGAAATTTTACAATAGTTTAGCTTCATACTTTCCTTTAAAAATTTGGTTTTTGAGACCCTCTCCCTGTCGGAATTTCCAATGACCTTCTTTGGGGTGGGTATGGATCCCGGGGTGGGTATGGATCCCGGGGGGGTACTCCCAAAAAAATTGGGTGGGGGTGTGCCGCTGGGCTATAAAAACCCTTACCCTGTACCAGAGCACAAAACGCTAATTTTGCGACCCTGTTCCAGACTAAATGTTGAAAAAAGATACCCTGTTCCAGAGGATTTTTAACGATTTTTTTTCTAACCCAAGAGGCTAAACTACTAAGCAGCACTGCGAACGTGTAGCTGTAAAGCGTCTTTAATACTCCTACGCGTTTCGTTTCGTCTGACTAACGTAGACTTCGTCTACCCTATTCCAGAGTATAAATTACCGATCTTCGTGCCAACTTCTGGGAAACTAATAACTGGGCGTGTTCCAATGAGTTTTTTTCACCATTTGCTATCAATTACAGTATATGAAAGGTCATTTGCTTATAAGTAGGGGGGCAGGTTTCCAGTGATTTGTGCCGTCATATGACGGTTGAGTTTGTCTTTGGTTCTCGTCCTTGCTCTGAGGGTTTTTTCGCCAGGTACTCCAGCTTTCCTCCCTCCCCAAAAGCCAACACTTCTAAATTCCAATTCGATCTGGGATACGTATATGAGGGCCACAGGTTTGTTAGTCGCAAGACTGTTAATAAACAAAGACAGGTTTTTTTTAAATTAATGTAGACTGTGAGAGATACGGTGGCCTAATGGTTAGCGCATTAGACTCCGGATCGAGCGGTCCAGGTTCGAGCCCTGGCCGGGGTCAGTGTGTTCTGTTCTTGGGCAAGACACATTACTCTCACAGTGCCTCTCTCCACCCAGGAGTATAAATGGGTACCGGCGAAAAAATGCTGGGGGGATAACCTGCGATGGACTAGCATCCCATCCAGGGGGAGTAGCAATACTTCTAGTCACTTGATGCTACAGAAACCGGGATATAGCTCTGGCAGTTGTGGGCCACTAGGCTCGTGAACACTTTACCTTAATGTAGACCTGTGTTTTTCAAACATGATTCAACAGCTATGATTTGTGCGTCATGATTTTTGACAAAGAGATAGTACCAAGCATTTACTCCAAACTTCCAAAGATGAAAATTCTTTTTTTTTTCTTTTTCAGGGTTAGCATCTTTTCAGTTGTGAATGGAAAATTGTTTTAGACACGTGATCAACAGTAGATAGCTCAGAGTTATGTTTCGTCTGTGTGTTGTTGGAAGTGGTGGAGTTGGCAAAAGCTCTTTAACCATTCGTTACTTGAAGAATGAGTTCACTGAGGTAATTATAATAATATTATTAGACCCTTAATTGAAATTTCAGTGCTGTCTCTCTCTCTCTCTCTCTATCACAAAGAAAATAATCATAACATCATACTAGTGAATTTAAATGGTAACTTTATTTTTGTTTTATTTCCTTTCAGTATTATGATCCCACATTAGGTAAGTTGGACAATAGTTATATATATTTTGTACTTAGCTAAACTTGGTTTTCTATATTATTAGGCTTATTAGGCTGGCACCGAAATAGTCAATAATGACTAGTGTGTTCTTGAGCGAGACACTTTGACACTAAACTTAGACACTAAATGTGTTCTGGAAAATTGTCAGGGCAACCTGACAAAAATTCAAAATGCTATGGGGGGGGGGGGGGGGGGGGGCGCTACCTGCGACTAGACTAGCAACCCATCCGGGGGAGTAGTATAGTGAGACTCCTATAGTACACGGCCAGCACTTAAACCCAGACCTTTGATCTGGGTCCAACGCACAAACCATCAGGCTAATGCGTCTTGATTTTCTATATGGCTTTGCATATGATTGCAGCAGATTTCAGCCAATGCTTTGCTCTGGAAAGATTTTACATTTATTTACTAGAAAATACACTCAGGCTTTTGCCTCAATATATTATTTATAAGAAGCCACTAAAATGATTTTTTTAAAAACTTTTTGCAGTAAACTGATACATTAATGATTACAGTGGAACCCCGCCTTACGACCACCTCGATAATGCGACCACCTCGTTAATACGACTATTTTCTTTTGTTCCGAACTGAAGTTCTGTCAGTCATTTTCTTATTTAAGAACCCCTTTAATACGACCACCCTGTTAATACGACCAGATTTTGGTGGCCCGTTGGTGGTCGGATTAACAGGGTTCTACTGTACTATATACTCTATTAATAACATTAATTAATTTATTTATTTTTCCTTCCATATGTGTGGTGATCAGAGGAGACATACAGAAAGGAGGTATGTATAGAATTACACAAACAGTTACCTACAGTGCACAACGGTTTGTTATCTGTAACTGAAACACAGAACAGAAAGGTGTAAAGTGCAACCTCGTCCCCAGGCCATCTCCGCTTTCAAGATGGCGGTGGGCGCGAAAAAGACCCTGGCGAAGAGCAGGTCACGTGACCACAAAATTAGCCAATATTTTTGGAGACACGTGACCTGCTCTTTGCCAGGGTCTTCTTCGCACCCACCTGCCATCTTGAAAGCGGAGATAGCCCCGGGGACGAGGTTGGTGTAAAGTGCAAAAAACAGAATGGAATCTTTTCCTTAGAAAAAGTACCTCTTAGGGGTGAAAATGAATTTGAGCTACACCCACAAAACAAGAGTTTACAGTCAACTCTCGCCTTTTGGACACCCTGTTATTATGTACACCAGCTATTATGAACAAAATCCAGCCCTCCACCCTGAAAAAGCTATAGAGGTTTGACTGAATACTCCCGTTATTGCGGACTCTCGCTATTACGGACTCCAAACTACGTCCCGAGGGTGTCCACTATTCCAAGTCATTTGAATAGTACTTTATTATGCATGTGAGTCATAGTCTCGTGGAATTGGGTATGATATCCCCATGGGTCTCTCCCATGGGTGAAGTGGTATTTTAACCACTCCCTTGAATGAATATCACATTTCGAGGTCTTTCGACGGTAAAACACCACAACTACAGCTCAAAGATCATGCCCCACCCTCCCTTTTGCAATCTGTGTTCGGAGCTCCGCCCCACCAGCGACAGTCCGTGTAGTTCATGACTACGCCAGAGTGTTGCTCCCCATATCTTAGCACACTAGTGCTAATACACTAACACTAAAATTAATTAATTCATTTTGATAAATTCTAGATTGAATATAATGGAAAGCTTTATGATGTGGAGATAGTAGATACGGCTGGTCAAGAGGAGTTCAGTTCATTCCGTGACTCATCAGTAGCGACCGGCGAAGCATTCCTTGTGTTGTTTGCCATAAATTCTACATCAAGTTGGCATGAGCTCAAGGATCTTAGAAGCAAAATTATCCAAGATCGCCAGCTGAGTTCAGCTGTTCCTATGGTCTTAGTGGCTAATAAGTTGGTAAGTTAGATTGGGTTACTATGTACATTTAAGGGGGTCAGATGTCACTACAATAATATTATTGTCATTCAGGACACAACTTTTGGTATTATTTTCTGGTCATAAACTCTTGCTGATTTGTTTTGGGGGTCAGTGCGTACCTTAACTTTTATAATCCAACAAATTATTTTAGAGAATGTTCTAAGAGAATTTTTTTTTTTTTATCATATTGGAATTTTTTTTACTATAAAATCATGGTTTCATTTACACCATGTGTCCCTTTTTTACTTGAATTCCCACACACAGCCTCCCTGGGGACACCTGTCAAAAGTGGAGAACCATAGCTGTTCTCTAGTGTGTCTGGTCTGTTTTATCCCAACTTCCATGATTTGTCATTTCTGCGACTACCTTGTTATTTACAACCATTTCTTTTGGCCCAAACAAATGCTCAGCCAATTAACTATTATTTGAAACCTCCCTACAGTAGCGACCTCTCTACAACAGCCAGTTAATTCAGCCCTGATGTGGCCGTCATTGAGAGGTTCAACTATAGTTTATACAGTCGAACCCTGATTAAGCGGCCACCCTCGGGGAAATGGCAAGTGGCTGCTTAATAGGGGTTGGCCGCTTAATCGGGTTTTATTTACAGTATTATACTGATATTGGGACTTTGATAGCTGGCCCTTAATCGGGGTTGGCCGCTTAATCGGGGTTTGACTGTATTATAGTATCATAATTATTAGATGTTTGGTGGCAACAAATTGTTTAATGTTTGTCTGTTATTGCAGGATTTAGAAGGTGAACGAGAAGTAAGCAAAGATGAAGTGCTGGAATACTGCAATTCATCTGAAGTCAACATTCCATTAATTGAGACATCAGCAAAGGTGTGTTACGTTGTTAGAATTGAAGGGCCAAGGCATTACTGACCTATGTTGGCTTTTAGGACATTTTTGTTGTTTTGATTTTTGCATGTGGTGTTCAATTCATAACATTTGAAAAACAACGCACTATATTTTTCCCTGTTTGTCCCGCAATTTTGGGGAACATCCCGCGGATACAAAAAGGGTTAATTGATCCCGCTCGCCGCCAAGGATCTGGCAGTCTAGTAGTCACTGACTGGAAACAAACAAAAGAAGTGAGGGTGTTGTTAAGGGGAAAAAACTCCCCCCCCCCCCCCCCCCCCCCCCCACCTCCCCACTGAATACATTATACGGAAACTGGAATTAAGTACTGGCCTGGAAAGTCATCTACTTCAGACCTAGCCCTTTTTTAGTGCATAGTGCACCATTGGGATAGACTGCAAAACAGTCGTTATTTTTCCGCTCAATTCGCTCTCCCAGTCCCACTCTCCGTTTTCACACTCGCTCCAGACCTTTCATTCGAAGACCGCGCGTCGTAACGCAAAAAATACGACTGTTTTGCAGTCTACCATTGGGATGGTTTAGTGGGCTCTCATCTGCAAATTACGCTAAAGCACTAACATGCTATGGTGTAAAACTTTAATTTAATTATTTATCTTTTTCAGACTGGCTTGAATGTGGAGGAAACATTTCAGCTTATGATGCAGCAGATTCAACGAATTCAACCGGCATTATTAGAAAGAACAGTACCAAAAAATCATGGGAACAAACCGCCAAGACCAGATAAATGTGTTTTACTCTAGGATTAGTAGATAAAAATAATAATTAACTTTTACAGTACGCTTTTTGATATTGACCACATTGCCGACAAGAACGTGCTTTCACATACAGTGTCTCTAAATGTTCGGCTTTCTATGGATCTTTACAGGGCGGAAACTATAGTCTCCTACGCAGCTGTTATTTGTGTCGTCACGCAATGCTTCTGGGAGAAGCGTTGCGTGACGACACAAATAACGGCTGCGTAGGAGACTACGGAAACTACCGTTGAAGTTTACTCCTAGGATTTTCAATTATAGTGTTTCGGTTTTGGTGGAATTTGGGTTACAAGTTTGATGTTAAAATGGGACGTTTTTATTGTCTTATTTATGCCGCGTAATTCAGCAAGGAAAGACCTCAAAAGACCTCGCAACGTAACTTTGTACTTCAAGTGGTATGTGATGCATATGTGGCCAATATGTGACCAATATATGGCCAATATGTGACCAATCTGTGGAAATAATAAAAGACTTTCGTGGCAACCTAGTGTGAAAGTGTCTTTGTTGATCCGAGTTCCCCATAACCCTAGTTGAAGCCGTTTATGTAAGACTCTTTCAATTTCGAGGGTCAATTCCTATTCTAGACTAAATTCTTCATACCACTGATCAGTTTCCCGGTAAATGATGCCTATTTATATACCCTATTCTGTACACTAAACTGCTTGGAAACCATACCCTCCACAGCGGCGCATAGTACCCCATCCCCGGGTGTTTTAGTCAGTAAGAGCCTTTATTGATCACGTTTTGTACTGGGCAATCTGCCTGGTGATTCTGAAAGTTAAGTTAAAATTTAGCTAATTTTAAATTTGGCTAATTTTCCGTAATATTTAGCTACATTTAGCTTGTCTTGATTTTCAAAGTTTTTGTACTCAGTCAGAATATTGCATCACATGAGCTGTTTGTATTAAAGTCAGTTCCATCCAACATGATGTCTTGTTCTTCATGACAATTCAGTGATCACTGCAAATTTTCTCGATAATTTCACGGTGGGGGTACGTTGGTGGAGGGGGGGGGGGGGGGGGGGATAAAATGTCCATGTGTGAGTATAGAACACGGTTTGGTCCGCGTCTCTCTAGCTACATTGTAGTTTAGGAGTTCGCTCTTCTAAGAATGTTAATTCATTCCACTCGACTCAGAAGATGACTTCAGCTTGCAATCACCAACATGAATTGTCCATTTCAGGACAGTACCCTCACTGGTCCTCACTGAAACGCTTTGATCAAGTTGATCTTTATAGATAAACTTGTTACACAGTCCTTGGTTATAATTTACAAAATAGAAATGGTATTATGCTGATTATATTTCCAAAGGGTGTTTTTTTATTAGCAGTGAATTGACATACTATTTTTTGAATGACTGTTTTTTTCCTCATGAATGATGATCTACTAAAATAGCCGTGAGTCGTGATTTTTTATTTCTTATTTTAATCGCATCTTACTTTAATCGCATCGTCAGATAGCTGGAATAGTTTTATCGAGTGAAGTCCCAAAATACCTTAGTATTCACGGTATATTGTATCAGACTTGTCACATTGTAATTTTCTTATTATTTATTCATCCAATAGTGAGACTGACTTGGCACTTTATTTTGCGGATTTAGATAACAGTGTGTTTACAAATAGACACTGCACCGCAAAGGCGCTTAACCGCCTGACAAACTTTTGCTCTGTACTTCCGCGTTGCTCACGTTCGTGATCTCTTTGCAAATGACACTGTATACTTAAGTTCGGATACATAGACAGATGAAATATTATCAAGTCGCCACTTTGTTTTGTTTAACAGAGATCTTCTGCTTGAGCAAGCGTGACATACCACTCGTCATGGGCGCGGTTTGTCTAATGACATATCAAGGCCGCATCTATATATTTCAAGCTACAACATAGACATTGACACAACAAGCTTACAACGATACAACCACTCACTGCACCATTTTAGCATTACATGTAAGTTACAAATGCCGTTGCCTGCAGTACAAGGTTTCTTCTTTACCCGAGGACAGTGTGCGGAAGGATGAACGTTTTCAAGTACAGCCAATGACTTCCCCTCCGTACTATTGGATTTGCTTTCTGTCAATAGGAAAGCGCCGATGGTAAACACTATGTAGGAAGTGGATTCCTGATTAATCTTGGTGCCGATTGTGCTGCCATTGTCACTAGCGGCCATTGCACGTTTGTGGAAGGAGCTTACGCTACCAAGATCACTGTGAAGATCCCAGAAAAGGACCCGATTGAAGTTGGACGTGACGATCTCTATGCATCACCAGAGTATATCAAGTCAGGCAGTCGAGACCACGACTATGGCCTTATTGTCCTCAAAGGTACTCCTAACTGTGGCTTTGGTTTTTACAGCAGACATTACAGATGACGAGCTAAACAACCGTCTTGTAACCAACTGTGGGTATCCAGGTGACAAGCCAGCAGGAACCATGTGGATCACTGGTGGAGCCATCACCAGTTACTCAGCCAACATGATACTCTACATGAATGATACGGCCAGCGGACAAAGTGGGAGCCCAGTGTACACATGGTACGGTGGTTATTGGATGGTGATTGGTGTCCACAGCTACGGTGGTTGTCCTAACTCCGCTCCGCGATTCACCGTCGAGATGATATCCCGCTTCCAATATCGTATAGGTGGCATGAAGTTGAAATCGTTAAGGTCTGCAAACCTCCCTGATGTCCGCTACGTTCGCTGTGATGGCTCAGAAGTAAACCGAATTGTTAGAAAACGGAGGTGGAACTGTCACTGGTCAGAACAGAGCACCCTCGCTGTGGGAGAAGTTTTACATATACCCGTGGAAATGCCCCCTTCCGGTTCCTTGGCACGCGAGCGTATTTGTAAGGTGTGTGATAGAGAGTTGCACAGTTTCCCCATGTCTTTTTATCCGCATTGGACGGCAGTGATGTGAGCGAATGGATGGAGGAGGGAGGAGGCGTGGTGAATTGCAAGTTTACAACAAGCGCCTGGGAATCGTATTTCCTCAGACAAGAAGAGAATGGTGGCTACTCGTTTCAAAATGTTCAGTTTCCTCACTGCTTTATTCGCTTAGGTGGGTGTGAAGAAGAGGGCAGTGGGTACAGTCAACTGTCAGTGGTATGATGATCCATCTACGCCAGCATCGCCATGGGAAACTTTTTACGTGGAAGAACATTGAACTGCTAAGCCACACGCTTTAGCTATTAACTATTCGGTTGGACATATTAGGATGGATTTAAATCGCTTAGCAAACACTGTAGAACCGTAGTAATGATGCATATAATTATACAAGGTGTACAGTGATGGTCCGTATATGCACTGATAGTTGTTCTAAGAACTCTTGAAAGTGTTAGTAGGGGTTACTCTAATTCCATCGGTGGAAATCAGCTAGTGTGTTCCTGTTTTAAATCAATCATATAAGTCTGTATAAAGAGAGTAGGCTAAACTTTTTATTTAGTATCAATCTGTTTTAGCCTTTTTTCTGAGGACATTTATAGAGTGTTTTTGTCACGATTTTCATGACACGCATGCTTATGGGCTACGTACCCAGTTGATACAACTTCAGTCAGTAAGAGTCTTTATTGATCACGTTTTTGTACTGGGCAATCTGCCTGGTGATTCTGAAAGTTAAGTTAAAATTTAGCTAATTTTAAAATTTGGCTAATTTTCCGTAATATTTAGCTAATTTAGCTTGTCTTGATTTTCAAAGTTTTGTACTCAGTCAGAATATTGCATCACATGAGCTGTTTGTATTAAAGTCAGTTCCATCCAACATGATGTCTTGTTCTTCATGACAATTCAGTGATTACTGCAAATTTTCTCGATAATTTCACGGTGGGGGTACGTTGGTGAAGGTGGAGGGGCGGGGGGGGGGGGGGGGGGGTTAAAATGTCCATGTGTGAGTATAGAACACGTTTGGTCCGCGTCTCTCTCTAGCTACATGTAGTTTAGGAGTTCGCTCTTCTAAGAATGTTAATTCATTCCACTCGACTCAGAAGATGACTTCAGCTTGCAATCACCAACATGAATTGTCCATTTCAGGACAGTACCCTCACTGGTCCTCACTCGGCACTGAGATAAACCTACTTTTCATTCTGATAGAAACGCGTTGATCAAGTTGATCTTTATAGATAAACTGTTACAGCAGTCCTTGGTTATAATTTACAAAATAGAAATGGTATTATGCTGATTATATTTCCAAGGATGTTTTTTTATTAGCAGTGAATTGACATACTATTTTTTGAATGACTGTTTTTTCCTCATGAATGATGATCTACTAAAATAGGCCGTGAGTTCGTGATTTACGTTACCATTATTTCTTATTTTAATCGCATCTTACTTTAATCGCATCGTCAGATAGCTGGAATAGTTTATCGAGTGAAGTCCAAAATACCTTAGTATTCACGGTATATTGTATCAGACTTGTCACATTGTAAATTTTCTTATTATTTATTCATCCAATAGTGAGACTTGGCACTTTATTTTTGCGGATTTAAGATAACTGTGTTTTGCACGCAAAGGCGCTAACCGCCTGAGAAACCTTTGCTCTGTACTTCCGCGTTGCTCACGTTCGTGATCTCTTTGCAAATACCGACACTGTATACTTAAGTTCGGATGCATAGACAGATTAAATATTATCGAGTCGCCACTTTGTTTTGTGATCTTCTGCTAGAGCAAGCGTGACATACCACGGGGTTACTCTAATTCCATTGGTGGAAATCAGCTAGTGTTCCTGTTTCAAATCAATCATATAAGTCTGTATAAGAGAGTAGGCTTAAGTTTTGGCCTTTTTCTGAGGACATTTATAGAGTGTTTTCACGATTTTCATGACACGCATGCTTATGGGCTACATACCCAGTTGTGTCCCCAGTTGATACAACTTCTGTTAAGAATCTTCATTGATCACGTTTTTTGTACTGCGCAATCTGCCCGGTTTTCCTGAAAGCCCGAGTTAGTCAGCATTCAGTTTCATGCTTGTTAAAATTTAGCTGGACAATGTTTGCATTTAATCATGGTTAATTTTCCGTGATATTTAGCTACATTTAGCTTGTCTTGATTTTCAAAGTTTTGTACTCAGTCAGAACATTGCATCACATGAGTTGTCGTGGTATTAAAGTCAGTTCCATCCAACATGATGTCTTGTTCTTCATGACATTTCAGTGATCACTGCAAATTTTCTCGATAATTTCGCCGGTCGGGGTACGTTGGTGGAGGTGGAGGGGCGGGGGGGGGGGGGGGGGATAAAATGTCCATGTGTGAGTATAGAACACGTTTGGTCCGCGTCTCTCTAGCTACATGTAGTTTAGGAGCTGAGCTCGCTCTTCTAAGAATGTTAATTCATTCCACTCGACTCAGAAGATGACTTCAGCTTGCAATCACCAACATGAATTGTCCATTTCAGGACAGTACCCTCACTGGTCCTCACTCGGCACTGAGATAAGCCTACTTTTCATTCTGATAGAAACGCGTTGATCAAGTTGATCTTTATAGATAAACTTGTTACAGCAGTCCTTGGTTATAAGGGACTGTGCAATAATTATCAGGAGGGGGGGGGGGTTGGAAAATGGGCTTCATGTAGCCAAATATTAGGTAATACCCCCCCTCCTAAAGGAGTGAATTTAGTTATTGCCCCCCCTCTAATCAGTCAGAAATTATGTACGCGACCCCCCCCCCCCCCCCCCCCCCCCCCCCCCTCACAGTATACACACACCTTTATACAAGTACGCTGCTACATTTTCTCTACACACACTGGTGTGGATTAAAATCTTATAAACAGAAAGAAGAGCTCCTACTGCATGTTTAATTGTTGGACATTCGCGTCTGGAACAAACATCACCTCCGTAGCAATGTTCAACAGAACCATAGCAGAAGGAAAAGGGCATGTGTGTTATTTTCAGGTCCGGTGAAGGATTCCTCGGCCCGAAGGGCCGGAAAATTTTTCGGCCCCCACCTTATAAATAGGTATGGATTCGCCAATGTAATATGTACTTTAAATAAAATGTTAAGCCCCCCCCCTCTTGAGTGACTTATTTTACCTAGAGCCCCCCCTCTCCTTGCTTTGATTTTACTTTATGCCCCCCCCTCTGGTTTTCCAACCCCCCCTCCTGGTAATTATTGCACAGTCCCTAATTTACAAAATAGAAATGGTATTATGCTGATTATATTTCCAAAGGATGTTTTTTTATTAGCAGTGAATTGACATACTATTTTTTGAATGACTGTTTTTCCTCATGAATGATGATCTACTAAAATAGCCGTGAGTCGTGATTTACGTTACCATTATTTCTTATTTTAATCGCATCTTACTTTAATCGCATCGTCAGATAGCTGGAATAGTTTATCGAGTGAAGTCCAAAATACCTTAGTATTCACGGTATATTGTATCAGACTTGTCACATTGTAATTTTCTTATATTACTAGTCAGGGGCACCCAACGACAACATTTTCCTGCAGGTGTCAGAACGTCGTTTTTACGTTATAACTGTGCTTTTGTGCAGTTTAATGGCTTATTTTTAAACGCTAAGAAAAATGTATCTGTTCGGATACGTTAGCTGAACTTTCAAACTTCAGAAAATTTTAGGGATTGAAATCTTATTACCCGAATTTATGAGGTGAATTTTCCTTTCCGAAAATCCTAGCTGACCGTTTTTTGTACCCAAAACGACATTTTTATCTCTCCGAAAACAAAAGGCATTAATTTTCCCATATTACGAAAGTTCGAGATGACATTTCCCTAACCGAATATCCGAGGCGATTATAGGCCTTTCGAACAGATATTTCACCGAAATGATCCGTTGGGTGCCCCTGACTAGTTTATTAATCCAATAGTGAGACTGACTTGGCACTTTATTTGCGGATTTAGATAACAGTGTGTTTACAAATAGACACTGCACGCAAAGGCGCTAACCGCCTGACAAACTTTTGCTCTGTACTTCCGCGTAGCTCACGTTCGTGATCTCTTTTTAGACTTTTTATGAGCAGTGAATTGACATACTATTTTTTTGAATGACCACTGTTTTTTACCCTCATGAAAGATGATCTACTAAAATAGCCGCGAGTCGGTGATTTACCACTGATTCAGTTTCTTACTTTAATCGCATCGTCAAATAGCTGGAATAGTTTATCGAGTGAAGTCCAACTTAGTCCTAACTTAATTACTTTCAACAAGCTTAGGAAGTTTTTAAGTTTGGCAGTCTATTTTGAATACTGTGCTGATTCGCCTCAGTAGACTGACGTGAATTTTAACTGAAGTGCACAGAGCAGACGTAACTCCGGCGGATATAGCGTTCAGTGTCTATTTGCAAAAACATCAATTGTTTTCTTACTGAAGTCCGAAAAATAAAATGGCAGTCTATATATACCTCATGTGCTGAATCTGATTTGCGGCCTCCTTCGATCTCTTTCTGTTCACTTGCATGAGTCAGTAGACTTAAGTACACAGACCAAAAGTTGAAAAATATAAATTGTTTTTTCAATAGACCCTTCCACGATTTTTTAAACTTTTGATATATTGGCTATTCAGTTAGCAAAAATCTATCGATACTGCTGGAAAGAGCAACTTGAAATTAGCCAAATGGCCAAGTTTGAGAGTGATATGTTTGCAAACATGGTTCTACAAAGTAGGGACATTTTATAGACGTTTGTATGCTGGGGCAAGTTTGTGCCCCCCAGCATACAAAACGTCAGTGTAAAATTTTGCGACTTTGCGGAACTATATCTTTGCGATTTCACAAGATATGAATCTAAAATTTGGCCAATTTACTAATTTCAAGGTGCTCTTTTCAGCACTGTCGATAGATTTTTGCTAACTGCATAGGCAATATCAAACGTTCTAGGGTCTATCCGCAAAATCAGAAAGTGTTACCCCGAGTTTGGCAATCTATACATCCTGTGCTGATTTGCTTCCATAGACTGACGTGAGTACGCAGAGAAGACGTTTCCCACGTTATGTTAACGTTCAGTGTCTATTTGTAAAGGAATGGATTTGGATGGAGCGAAACGAGAAAGAGGACAGAATGGAAGAACTTTGTTTATGTCCTATCAGAGACTTGGCGCTTACAGTATAGACGATGATGAATAGTTCTCACCAAAGGTGCTTCCGCTGTTGACCCTACGGAAGACCGGGTATAAAAAAAATTGCGCTTGAGTAACATGAAGCGCGAGTTGGAGGGGCGCACGTGGGAGGAACACATGAGGAATAAAACACTCGAGGCGAGAAGAGCGAGGGAGCTCTTTCTCGCCTTTCTCACGCGTGTCTTCTCTAGCCTATGAATAGGCTCCGCGGTGGGGATGGACTCCCCACCGCGGAGCCTATTCATAGGCTGTCTTCTCTCTCGCGCGCGCCCTAAAAACTGGCGCTCTTCTCCACTCAGCGCCGGCTACGCAGGCTACGCAACACGCGAAGCGGGAAGTTCAGGCACATTTTACAATATAAAGGTCATTTCGAGCCGATCCTTCGAAGATTTTGAAGCCCTTTTCAAATTGCAAACAGTCAAATGCCAAACGGACGGAAGTCATTCCTCACTGATTCTGATTTTCCTGGTAGCAGCGATCACCTGATAATACCGATACAGTGGAAACCTCAAACGACTTTTATTTGAGAAATCGAGGGGCCGGGATAGTGGGACCCCCCTCCCCTCTTGCTCGCTTTCGCGCTCGCTCCCAGTCGCTCCCAGCATATCCAAATAAGGACTTGAAGGATTTGATTTCCCGGATAGAACGCGAGCAGCGTGGAGAGAGCGAGCAGCAATGTGGAGGAATGTGTGAGATTGTGACCTCGTTTTACAGGAAAATACGACTCCTCTGAGAAGAAAATTGAGAATTATCATAAACAAAGAGAGTAAATTCAAGTTGGAGCAAGTGATGTTGGTGAGGTAGCATTCAGAATGGCTAAAGCAAGGTGGGTTAAGCTCGGAGTTTATTTAGCATATGCGCATGTGATTAGACGCGTCAAAACAATCTTTGTTTTCTGTTCGTTGTTAAACTTGACTTTTCGTCTTGATATTTTGATCTGATGGACGCAAGTGAATATATGATGAAACAACTGCAGAATACAGGACCACTTTTTGGCTAGGTGTCTATGAGAGACGAGAATATTCAAAAGTTCAAATGCCGAATTCAGCCCTATTCAGGGCAGAGAGGCCAAAAATCATACCCTGTCCAGCGGCACGTCCCCAAACCCCCCCCCCCCCCTCCCCGGCAGCCGATGCGGGGTACTTTAGTTTGTTCCAGGCATGTGTTACATAAACTTAACTTGCAATGGATCTCTCTCTCTCTCGTTAGGGAGACCAGGTTTTTAGTTGGAGGGCATGGACTTGCTCTTGATGGATTTCCTTCAGTTGCTGACGTACAGTTTCATAGGATCTGCAGATGCCGATACAATCCTTCAAGGTAAGTTTAGATACTTCATTGTATTTTACACCAATGACAATCTGATCTCGGAAAGGCTATTCTCCAAAACTCCGAAGTTGCACATTTTGGACAATGTTTGCAGTGCTGTGACGTAAGCGTCCACAGATTCATTTGACTCTTGGTCTCTCTTGTAAATCAAATTTATGCTGTTTGGAGGGGGGCGTAAGGGGGTCCAAAAACCGCAAAACCGTGCAGAAAAACGTAAAATAACCGCAATACCGCATCAAAATTTACCAAAATACTGAAACCGTAGTTACAAATGTGAAAGATGCCGTCATCAAGACTTTAGGTCCGCCATTCCATTAGAAATATGACCTAATGTATTCCGATAGCAGTGTACGTTGATGTTAATCAAACGTATGATCATTGTACTCATAATATAATACTGTAATATTATAACTGACATTAATACCGAGTAACTGGATCATGCACTCTGACGAGTATCGACGACTCCCATGACTTTGTAAAATGCTAATAATTGATGCAGTTCTGTGGGACTGACTACGTTAGGTCCGTTAGGCTGCCTGTGGAACTAAGTGCGCACGCACGCGCACGCACAAATACTGCTGAGTTACCGTAACTTAATATCGGCAATAAAGCAACCTCAATGTTTCCAACATCAACATGGCAAACCACTCAAATGTTGTACAAAGCATGCTTTTCGCGATTTTTCTGTGAAAATTTGTCAAGATGTTAGTTTTCAAGCTCAAATATCCCGAAAACGAGCTCGGGACACCCAATTTTTCTTGTCGCAATTTGAATCAGCATTTCATTTAATATATTTCCAAGAATAATTTTTAATAGCTAGAAGTCAACATAGTCAGTCCCTTAAAACAGTCCCATGGATTGGTCAGTAGAGCAGACGATTGTTAAAACGCATAACTCTCCTGAAGCGAGTTCTTGCTCCCAGGAGAAACGTCGCCGAGCTTCCAATCTCTCCTTGAAGTAACGTGTTATCTCCCCGACCATCCTCAACCACCTCTTCATCACTGCTTTCGTCAAACTCGTCCGGTCCATGTCGCGTCATGGTGGTTTCTTGGCATACCGTTTGTTGTCTTACAGCAGCCCCATAGGAGGACGCCCAGTCCCTGAGTGCATCGCAGTCAGCTGAACGCATATTGACGATTGGTAGAGGTTTCATGACAGGAACGACAACAACAAAGCTTCCTCTGGTTTGGGATACCAAGATCGCCTGCTTGTATGACAGTATGCTGCCTAAGTGGTCAAGCATTTCACCGCCTCTTTCATTGCCAAGCCAAATGATCTGCAGTACTCTGCCTTTGACATGTTTGCCTGCTTTACATGTACGATGGAGTGACAATTTTCCACATCAAGTGTCATACAGCTCAACAGATTTCTATGCTTGTAATCAAATTTTCTCAGGTTAGCATTCAACCTCTGTAGACCTGTGTCTATCATGGCAACGGATGCCACTGTCCTGGCCAACACATGCCCTTGCGGTCTGGTACGAACAACAAACAGAGAACCGAGACGAGGAAATCCTAGTAATGACTTTAATAGTAGTAATTCTGAAGGGTAAAACCTCGTTCGGTCGAAAAGACTTGACGATTTAACTGTCCGTTAAAACGATTCACTGTCCGTAAACTAACTGTCCGTAAAGATGCTTAATGGCTGACCGCGTGTGTACAATACTAACAGGGCAACTTCAGACTGAAGACCTAATGTTTTACATAAGAATCACGTGTTCGATTAGACGTTCAAAGTTCAATTGCTCAATGGTCCTCAATCAGTTCATGATTAACTAACTATATTAATTGTTGCGATCAATGTTCATAAATCAAGTCAAACTGTTCATAACAAATCCTCCGGGGGCACCATTTGAGATGGGATTGATTCTGAGTTTACTCCGACTCCGATTCCACGACAACACAGCACTTCTGTACCGATCGCTTGAATTCCGAATTCTTGGTTTTGACGAGGACATTTCTGACCACACCATCACTTCCTGGATAGACTTCTTTCACTAATGCAAGGTCCCATTTGCCTCGCGGAGCGTTGTAATCCACGAGAAGGACGATATCGCCAACTTTGATTTGGCGGCCTTTGGTGCGCCACTTCGATCTTCGCATAAGTGTAGGGATGTACTCTCGAATGAACCGTTTCCAAAACTGGTGGGCAAGACTCTGCACAAACTCGAAGCGCTTTCTTGGGTTTTGTACTTTCTCAAACGGCCCTTGAGGAACACAGGACGATGCACGACCAAGAAGGAGGTGGTTAGGCGTCAATGGCTGGGGATCGTTGGGATCGTTGGACGGATAACCAAGGGGCCTGCTATTAATCAGGGACTTGACTTCTGCAAAGACTGTAGACATTTCATTCCATGACAGTACTTGGTTACCGACAGCGACCCGTAACGCTCGTTTGGTCTGCTTTATTAGGCTTTCGTAAATTCCTCCTTGTGAGGGCTGAGGGGGTAGTGAATATCCACCGGACTTTGTGGAGCACAGCAAAATCATTGAGTTGCTTCCTCCCTTCAACGACCAGCTTCCGCAACTCTCTCTCTGCTCCGACGAAATTCTTCCCGTTGTCGGAGATAATGGTAGCTGGCCACCCATGGTGAGACGCAAAGCGTCGTAAGGCTTGGAGAAAGGACTCAGTGGACAGGCTTTCCACTATTTCCAGATGGATGGCTCGCACGGTTGCGCACGTGAAGAGGGCACCCCACGCTTTAATGGACTTGTTTCTTCCATACTTCAAGTTGAATGGGCCAAAGAGGTCTACTCCCGTGACTGAGAACGGAGGAGAAAAGGGCATGACCCTTTCAGGGGGTAAATCTGCCATCAGAGTTGTGTGTGGTGGCTGGCGTAACTTGCGACATACTGCGCAGTCTCTGACAAGTTTCTTGGCAAGGCTTCTTCCACGGACAATCCAGAACTTTCGGCGGCTTTCACTTAAGGTTCTTTCACAACCTGCGTGTGAGACTTCGCGATGAATCTCTTGCATGATTAGCTGGGCAATATGGCTGCTATGAGGTAGCAACACGGGGTGCTTGTGGTAATAGTCCAACTGTGATTTCTTGAGTCGACCACCCACTCTGATTATGGTGCCATCCATAAATGGAGCCAAGTCGTTATAACGATCTCTCCAATCTGGCAGGTCTTTCTGGGCTCTGACAATCCAAAACATTTCTGCGGCGCTGATTTCTTCTGGTTGCAACGGACCGCTCCTTCGGTTTCTTGGGTCTAAGTGTGAACTCTTCATGTTATGAACGAAGCGTAGGGCGTACGCTGTGACTCTTGTTAGCTTCTGCCAACTTGAATAATGCAAAGGATCTATCGATGGTGTCTGATTGCTTACGGGAGCCATAAACTTGGTCTTCTTTTTCTCGGGATCGTCTTCTGTGCTGTGACAAATTGGTGTGATGGGCCAATCTTCTTTGGGCATTTTAAGAAATTGTGGTCCGTTCTTCCAACGACCTTCGATGTCTTCTAGAGAGATGCCTCGGCTAAGGTCGTCAGCAGGGTTTAGGTCTGTTGGAACGAAACGCCAGCAGTTGGGGTCCCAGGTAGACTGTATCTCGGCAACACGAACTCCCACAAAGGGCTTCAAAGAGACTGACTCAGAGGCTAACCAATGCAAAACTATCCTGGAATCTGACCAAAAGGTGACTGAGGCAGGCTTGATCTTAAACTCATCACGGATGGTTTGCGCAAGTCGGGAAGCCACGAGGGAAGCCATCAGCTCTAGTCGTGGGATAGTTATTTGTCGCAGTGGTGCAACTCTTGCCTTTGCTGCAACTAGACGTACCTCAGCTCCGTCTACTGTTGGCCACAGAAGGTAAGCCACGGCGCCATATGCCACACCACTCGCGTCAGCGAAGACGTGTAGCTCTGAATCACCGGACACATTTTCGGGCTGCAGGCATCTGGGAAATTCGAGGGTTCGAAGTCTCTGGATCTCTTTGAACAACGCTTGCC
Source organism: Desmophyllum pertusum (assembly GCA_029204205.1). Taxonomy (NCBI): domain Eukaryota; kingdom Metazoa; phylum Cnidaria; class Anthozoa; order Scleractinia; family Caryophylliidae; genus Desmophyllum; species Desmophyllum pertusum. The sequence goes on from MU827315.1 coordinate 596,541, forward strand.
AATGTACACTCATTTCGTCAGGTAAGGGGTCGTCCCAGTCGTAATCCTTCGCTCGCCAAATGCCTTGCAACGCTATCCTTGCCTTGATCGTGATAGCAGACGCTAAGCCAAGGGGGTCGTACAGCCTCGAGATATTGGATAAGACAGCTCTTTTCGTAAGTTTTGTGACGATTGTCTCTTTAACGGCGAAACTAAGGACGTCTGTCTGGGGGTTCCATGCAACGCCCAACGTCTTGACGCCTTTTTCTCCATCTAAATTGACCGCAGTCGGTGCAGCTGGGCTCTCCTCGGGTTTCTCATGATCAGGTTTCTTCAAGGGAGTCTGTGACAGCTCATTAAGGACGATCTCAGAAGACGATATCCACTCTTTAATCTTGAAGCTACCGGTGGCGAGAAACTCTGTCAAGTTCTTTAATACCTTGCACGGCTTTCCTTGTTGTTGGACAAGAATGGATCAAGTCATCCATGTACCTGTCACGTCTCAAAATCACAGCGGCATGTGGATTCTCTTCCTCGTTATCCTTCGCAATTTTCAGCATAACAAAGCTTGCGGAGAAGGTTTGTCACCAAAGGTCACTCTTTGTAGGGCGTAAATGGTGGGCTTCTTTGTGAGCTCCAGGTTTCTCCAGAGGAAACGATGAACATGGGTGTCTTCTTGTGGCAGCTCGATCTGTAAATACATCTTGGCGATGTCCCCCACAAAGGCAATAGGTTCCTCTCGAAAACGAAGCAGAACACCAAGCAAGTTTCCAATAAGGCATGGACCCTTGTGAAGGAAGGAGTTTAAGGAGACCCCTTTATACTGGCATGCTGGATCGAAGACTACTCTTAAAGGAGTGCTTTTCTTGTCCGGTCGGTATATCCCATGATGAGGGAGGTAATACACTGGTTTGACATCGGCTTGTAAGTCCTCTCCGCTCAGGCGATGGGCCCAACCGTTCTTTTCATACTCCATAATGGCAGTGTCATACAATTTGGCCTTTGCTTCGTCCTTGAGAAGGTTCCTTTCCAAAGAGAAGAGTCTCTTCTCTGCCAGTGGATAGTTGTTTGGGAGCAGGGACTTGTCCTTTTTCCATGGGAGGCCTACCATGTACCTGTCTCCTCGACGCTGACAGGAGTTCTCCATTAGTTCCACGGCTTTATTTTGCGAAATAGCTTCTCTTGAACAGGGACAATCTCTTGCTTGTACGCCGAGAGTTTCCAGTTCGTAAAATTTCGAGATGTTCAACGGCTCGACAAAACTAATGCTGCAGATGGTATCTGATTTCTTGGCGTTGTCGGAGCCAATGACGAACCATCCCAACTTGGTTTTCTTGCCTAAGGGCTCAAATGGAAGGCCTTGGCGAATTTCACATTCGGCATGCAGGTGACTGTACTGGACGCCTAGAATAAGGTCCACAGGGCCAGCTTTGTGTGACAGTACAATGTCACTGAGGTGAGTGAAGGACGTTAACCATTGTCGGTCTAGGGCAGGGACACTGAAAACGGTTTTCTCGATCTCGTGGGCTTCTATGTTAAATTCTTCGCTGCCTTCTAAGGGAGAAATCCAGAATTTGACTCGTCTGCTCTCAGGTTGCCTTACTGTCCTTCCTCCAACAACGGCTAAATCTACGCGCTCTCGTTTCCCTTGCAGTCCGAGGGCCTGTGCGAAATCCTTACGGATTACAGTCGTAGCTGCTCCACTGTCAATCAGAACGTTTCCCTCACGAACCCGACCATTGGCTGCTCTAAAGCGAACTCTTACGACCGGCAAGATGCCATTCTTGTCCAACACAGATGCGACTCCACTTGCCGTAGGAGGGTCAGCATGCAACAGGTGATGGTGGAATCTTTGGCATCCATTAATCTCGCATTTCTTCCTTGATCGACAGTCTCTTGTCATGTGACCTCCGTTTAGACAGGAGAAGCACAATCTTGCCTTTTTTACAAACTCGAACCGTTCATCCACCGTTGAATCGTTCAGGGTGGGGCAGTCAGGTACTCTGTGTTCACCTTTACATATGGCACACTTCCGAGTTTCGCTCCTGGTCCGTCCAGCGGAATGAATCCCATGTCTTCCTCGGCCAACTCCACCAGATTCATTTCTCGTATTTCTGAAGTCTCTTTGGATATCGCCGAAGTCTGGATCAAATTCTGCTTTTACGCGTTTCCTCACAAAGTCACTAATGTTTTGCAACGTGGGAACCTGGCCACTCTCTCTTATATTCGCGACCACACCTTTCCATTTGTCGACGAGATGATCTGGAAGGCGCATTATTATTCTTCTCAAGTTGTCGTTGGCGTTGACATCTGGCAAAATAGTTGAGGCGGTGCATGACGGCTAGACAATTGATGATGTCCAGTGAGAAATCTCTGAGAGCTTGTCTGTTGTTTCTTGAAATTTTGTCGCCCATTGTCAGCTTGTTCACCACAGCTCTGGCTATGACGCTTGACTGTCCGAACTGTTCCTTCAAAGATTTCAATGCTGTAGCATACATTATGCCGTTGGATCCAAGACCGGAGATCACTCGTGCAGCTTCACCCTTAACGTGCATTCGCAGCTGAACCATTCGCGTGTCATCTTTAAGATGTCCTTTGTCATGGATATGGATCTTAAATTGGTCTATGAAATCCGTGTACGAGAGAGCATCGCCATCAAAGGAGGGTAGCTGTATGGCGGGAATGTCCTTGTTAGCTTCTAACTTGAAGAGTGCATCAGCTATTGTGATATTTCCTGCGTCGGACATTGGAAGGACTGTCTCTTGAAACTCCACAAGATTGTCGATCCATGAGTCAAATGAGCGTTGTGTCTCCAGCTTGGGTTTGGGAGCTAATTGTAAAGCCACTTGTTGGGCTTGAGATGGTTGTCCTGACGTCTGTAGGGTTTGTTCCGACCCAAGAGCTTCGCCATGACTGATAGAAGCGTGACCAGCGTGACCACTAGCGTGACCTTCGCCGACTGTCAGTTCACTAGAGTTATCGGCGTGATTTTCGTTCACTGGCAAATCATGGGAGTGGCTGGTTTGGACCTGGTTGCTTGCCGATACATTTGCTCCACTTGCTTGACCTGTGTTTCCAGCTGAACCGCTTGCGATACTTGCGTGACTCGCGTCTTCCACGGAACCGCTTGCGTTACTTGCGTGACTCGCGTCTTCCACGGAACCGCTTGCGTTACTTGCGTGACTCGCGTCTTCCACGGAACCGCTTGGGTTACTTGCGTGACTCGCGTCTTCCACGGAACCGCTTGGGTTAACTTGATTGCCTTGGAGCGCGATTAAAGAAGTTTCCACTTCTTCTTCGATGGAAAATACGTCATCAGTCAAATCATTTTCCCACTGATCCAAGGTGTTGTGTTCGTCTTCCTCCACGAGATCATAGAGCTCTCCATTCAGCTCACGTGCAATTTCGTAATCTTTTCGAAGCTGTTCGATTTCTTTTCCAAGTCGTCCCTTTTTGCCTTCGCCTTGACCTTTGTCAAGAATTTCACGAATTCGTTTGATTGATAAGGTAACTCTCCGGCGGCTTTGAGTCCTCTTCTTCTTGACTGCATTCCCTTCTGCCTCTTGATGAATTTCATCGCTTGTCCCTTGACCTGGGTCTGTCATATCTTCGTTTATCTTTCAGTATAAACAAAGGACTGTCTGCAGGGCATACCAAATCGCCGACTAGATGGGCGCTTGTGCTCCTTCAGAAAATTTGGTACGAACAACAAACAGAGAACCGAGACGAGGAAATCCTAGTAATGACTTTAATAGTAGTAATTCTGAAGGGTAAAACCTCGTTCGGTCGAAAAGACTTGACGATTTAACTGTCCGTTAAAACGATTCACTGTCCGTAAAGATGCTTAATGGCTGACCGCGTGTGTACAATACTAACAGGGCAACTTCAGACTGAAGACCTAATGTTTTACATAAGAATCACGTGTTCGATTAGACGTTCAAAGTTCAATTGCTCAATGGTCCTCAATCAGTTCATGATTAACTAACTATATTAATTGTTGCGATCAATGTTCATAAATCAAGTCAAACTGTTCATAACACGGTCCATTGAGAGTTGTTTTGATACCAGTGGTGCCTCGAATGTCGTAGGTATTCTCGTCAAGCATCTCTCTGCATTGCCAATAGCTTCTTCCGTTGACTTTACAGTATAATGTGCACCTTTGTTATGCACAGAAAACGTTTCGTACAGGCAGCCAATTGCTTTGAGAAAGTGTGCGCATTCTTTTAACTTGCTGCAGATCTTGATTGAGTTTATCTGAGCGTCGCACACATACACAACACTTTCGAACTCTGTGCAGATGCCTACTGGCTGCTTAAAGTGCCTATGAAGTAAAAAATAGCTTTGCCTAATTTGATAGTTTGTGTCTTTATTTACTCAAATCTGCCGGTTTGGATGGGTAAAAGTTCTTTCATGTATATTTTTTTTAACCTCAAAGTTCGGATTTTATGACCCGAAGTGGGTCCATTTTCGCCATTTTGTATGCTGGATGGCCATCCAGCATACAAATCCTTTAAATTTTTCTAACTTTCAAACTGCTATAAAATATCACGCTTACACATCAGTGGTTTCAAAATTGGCAACCTTACTAATAATTTCATCATGCTCTTTCCATTTCTGGTAACCATTTTGTACTACCACCTATTTTTATGATTGACATGGTCATGTGACCGTCTCATGCAAAGAGCCTATTATTTGGCTGAAACTACCAGGATTAATTTTGTTTTCCTGTATTATTATTTTATTCAAATCCACGCTAACGGACACCTCCCGTAGGTGGACACCTCTTGTTAGCGGACACTTGGTCATGTTCCCAGCTACAGTACAGGCCAGAGATAAGCGAACAACGCACACGCAAAACACACGAGCGTTTTGCGCGTTTGCTCGTGTGCGCGTTTTTAAAAACGCGTTATAAAACGCGTTTTTACAACGCGTTTTCGCTTTTGTTATTCATACCATAAATTTTCTTTGTGTAACATTGTTGTGCAAAACAAAAGACGAGTCAAGCTTCCGAAATGCCGCCTCCAACAACGCCATAACCACAAGAGCGAAAACATTCGTCGCGAAACCCATATGTATCAAGTTTCATGCAAAGCAAACATTGGCAAGAATTCGGCTTCAAAACTTTTTGAAGCCGAATTCGACCGTGTGAACTTGTGTAAACATGACATGAATGTTGTTTATCATTACTTTATACTTCGCAATGTATCAGACCATAGTTAACTATGGCCAGACTGAACAAGCGCCGTTGAATGTTGTTTGCTTCGCCGCCGTTGTTTGTGCCGGCATGCAAAGTGGCCCAGACTGTTTTCTGAACAAGCGCCGTTAAATATTGTTTGCTGCTGTTCGTCATTGAATGTTGTTCGCTTCTGTTGGCTTCGCAGTTATCCGCTAAATAGGATAAATAATTATTGCGAACTCTTTGAAACATAAACTCCGAGTCTGTTTGCTACAAGACGTGAGAATGTTCCGAGAAGTTTGGGTCGTCACGCAACGCGCGCGAAGTTTGTTGACACCGAGTCCGCTATTTATTAAAATTCATGAACAAAATAACGACAAAAAGCCCTAAAGTTGCTATAAACAAACACATTAGGACTTAGCAGTTCAAAGATTGAAGATTTCAGATTTGAACTGCGAATGCACCCGGGTAAGGAACCTGTCAAAATGTTCAAGCCGTAGATCAAATTTCAACACAAATTTGCATAAAGTTATGTGTTTACTTTTGACACTTTTAGTTCAGGAATAGTTCGCTTTTGAAAACCAAAATCCTGGATGAAGAACACAAGGATAGACGAAATACATTTCCATCCAAACTCGATAGGATTAATTTGACTTCATCGTTGTGTTTTCTGGAAAGTCCGCGAATAGTATGTAATCTGAGAGATTGTCGCGCCCCGAGTCGGAAATGTTTACAAAGTTTACCGCTAAATTATTATGTGGAGCTCATTTCCTTTTATACTCCTTTTCGTTTTTCACTCGGAGGAGACTTTTGAGAATTTTTGTTCGCATTAACTGTTGTCTGTAATCTGCTGCAATGAAGGTTTTATCGTGATTGTCATTTGCTCGTAGTTTATTATTGTTTTTTCACCGTCGGTTTAGAAGTGCCGCTCAACAACACGAATGTTTGATGCTGGCATGCGAAGTATAAACCCAGACTTTTTTCAGAAAAAGCGCCGTTGAATGTTGTTCGCGTGTTCGCTTCTGTCGCTTTCCAGTTATCCACTAAATAATGAATGCAAACTTGACCCATCAAATCAACAACTCGAATGCCTTCGCTCGAAAAGACATTTGACCGATCAAATATTCAAACCAGTCGTCATTTCGATCGATGAATATTGTCAGAGAGAATTCTAAAGCTGCTAAAGGGCATTCAAAATAAACAATGAATATCATCAACTGAAAAACAATGAGCTAGCTCATACATACTAATGAACTCTACTATCCACGCGTTTTTGATTCGCGTTAGTAAAACGCTAACGCGTTCGACGCGTTTTTGCTAACGCGTTTAATGCGTTGATTTTGGTTCGCATATCTTCGGCCTGTACTGTACATACAAACACTTAGCTCCGAGGCTGAGGGAATAAAACAAAAGACATTGAAAAGAAATCACATTGAGGTTGAGGGTGAATACATATCTCTTTTTTATTCTCCTAGGCCTTGTAGCCAAGTTAACATTTAAGGTGGCTCGATGTAGTTTTTTTAGCGCTGAGGTGAGAGTTTTGAAAACAAAAATTCGATCAGAAGGCAATCTTCGATTTTTGGCATACTACACCATGATGATGACAAATGATTATAGATTTATTTTACACTGGTTTCCAAGCAACAGAGGTTACCATAGCAACGATTTCGGCATCCTATTGGTTTTAAACAAGGCCGATTTTCTCGAAATCTAGTCGAAGACATTGCATTCATTTTTTCATATTTTAAAGTGTGCTAGTTTGACCACCTGCAGACGAAATTTCAAGAAATTCTGTAAGGCCGTTTTTGATTAAAACTGCACTGAACTTTTTGCGGTCGTGTTTGTGTATGTCCCAGAATTTACTTCAAAATCTTTCATTAAATTAAAGCTATATGTACCTCCTCTCTGTTGAAGGAATTTTAATGATATTAAAGACTTTTTAAGGTAAATGGATCACCTCGGATGGTTACGATTTCAAAATATTCAATTTTGAAGAACTGCGCTTAGGCACATCAGAAACACGATCGAAGCGCCTAATTTACATTTAGCGGGATATTGCAAAAATGCTCTTACAGATTTTTTTTTAAAATTGTTAGGTGTTAGCGTGATGGTTGAACTTGATATTCCAATCGAAAATGCCATTAAAAAATCGTTGCAAGCGTTAGAAAATAACACCGAATTATGGGTACGTTTCGCTCGCTACTATCTTTCTCCGAACAGGGATTTTGTTTATCTTGTTTCTGGTCAATTTCTCTCTTGATGCACGCGCAATGAATATTTATTCCAAATGCCGCGTGTGGCCAGTCGTGCGTTTATGACAAATAAATGAATTTTTAAGCAGGATAGACATCAATTCTGTTCATCTTACTAATCTAATTTAAACATCATTTTGGTTAGATTAGTAAGATGAACAGAATTGATGTCTATCCTGCTTAAAAATTCATTTATTTGTCATAAACGCACGACTGGCCACACGCGGCATTTGGAATAAATATTCATTGCACGTGCATCAAGAGAGAAACTGACCAGAAACAAGATAAACAAAATCCCTGTTCGAAGAAAGACAGTAGCGAGCGAAACGTACCCATAATTCGGTGTTATTTTCTAACGCTTGCAACGATTTTTTAATGGCATTTTCGATTGGAATATCAAGTTCAACCATCACGCTAACACCTAACAATTTTTATGGGTACTGCGCTTGCGCAAGTGCCCATTATTGTCGTCGTCGAAGCATTCTTAACATTCCTTCGTAAGACTTTTTTGTTCGTAAGACTTTTTTGTAACAATTCTTTGAATAACTGAACATGATATGGCATTGTTCGATTGTTTCGCTTCATTGACAGTGGTGTCAAGTGCAATGCTTAAAAAGAAGATTGGCATCTTTAGTGAGCTATATGGAGAGAAATTGCGTTGCAAAATAAATATGAAAGACACGTTTGTTTTTAAATGTTTTTATTTACGTAGGTGTATTTCTTTGACAACTGCACGAACAGGGTCGCGTTTGATTGAGTCACATTGTTGAAGCTTTTGTTGAGTAACCGCCGGTCTTTTAGAGTCCTTCGTACAATTCATTTGTTTGATTAGGGCCCGGCCGCACTAGGCGAATTTTTGTTTGTTTTGCAAAAATATCTGTCATCAGTTCCGTTTCACAAGTGCGAACGGCGATTTTTTTCCTACCAAAATTTTGTCAAGCCTTACCAAACTTCAAAGGCGCCGTCATCCTGCCCCAGAGCAGGACAAAATTTTGTCAAGCGTCAAAACTGACAGATTCGTCAATTCACACACATTAATCTCAAGGTTACAGCGATGATTATTCGCTTGCCTCGGTCCGTACAACTTGTACCGGTCCAAAATTTTACCTGCTAGCAGCACCTATACTGATGTTTGAGTAGCACAATTTGCTTTACAAGCAGTGAACAGTGCACGTCCGATCGGGTACAAGTTTGCGCTAAAAAGTGACAGTGACAGTCGGGAAAAGCGGCAAGAAACATGCAAGTCGTTTAAAATTTCAGTCCGAGAAGAAGAAATATCTAGTTAATCAGTTTGTGTATCATACCACGAAGGCAGGAGAGTAAAAACTTTAGAAAGTACTGGTTTTAAAAGATTGTCGAGGAGTTGAATGCAAAATTTCACAGCAACAACAGAGGTTTTCGGTTTCTACGTGATTGATATGTTGTGGTTCGCCGCAGCGGCTCGTTGGTCACTGATGTTCTTACCACATTTTGACGTCTTCTGTGATCTATTACTGAACAGACCCACGGCAACATGGAATCTATTTGTTTTATATAATTTTGGAGATATTCGCTTCGGATTTTCACTTGAATGTACGCTAAATAAGCCGATAAAAATTATGTCAACAAACATCGAGTTTAGGCCACAGTGTTTTCATGCACTCAAATAAAACTTTGTGAAAACTAAACGGCTTAAAATAAACTACAGCTCAACTCAGCAAATGTTTCGAAAAGCAAATATTTAGAGACTAACCTCTATTCCGTCCTGATATGAGGAAAAACAATCTGAATTATTCCAGTCCAAATCCCGTTGCAAGTCGCGCGTTTTCCCGCTTCGTGACGTCATTCGTGCGTCTGTACTCTAATAGATAACAGTTCTAAACCAATCACGGCGCGAGTTTTACACAGTGAATTATATAATTATTTTTAGATTCTGTTATGTCAGCGCGAATGCTGCTGTGTAAACAAAGATATTACAGTATGACGACAATCAGAAGAGTATGAGTGATGAGTGATTTGAGAATTTTGTTATGTCAGCATGAATGCTGCGAATGCTGTTGTGACAAAGATCAAAGCCGCGTGCTGGATTGCAGAAAATTAATTCACCGCGCTTTCGGGAGTCTGACGTTGGACATCGTGACAAAATGATATTAGAAAATGGATTTTAGATCTACTATTGTTAAGTGTGTTAAATTTTTTCGAAACGAGGAATGATTTTAATATGAAAATATCTTCTAAAATTAAAGACGAACTTTATATCTGCTTGGTTTGTAGACGAAAGATAAGATCATCTCATTTGAGCACAGTTTCCGTTGTTTAAGAAAACAGTGGGTGATTGTATTCAAATTAGCTTGGGTTTTAAAGTCTTGTTAGATGTACTGATCAAAATGACATGAAGGTAAATAAACTGAACAGAGTTTGTTGTCCGCAACTGACAAGTCGGCGAGCTAGTTTACGAGAGCAGAGTGTTGCTAAAAGTGACCTAATAAATTTGTTACGTTTAAACGTGAATCGTGCAGTGTACTGTAATTACCCAGTTCAGTTAGCTAGGATATGAGCAGAGTCAAGATGAGAACTGTTCTTTGATGGATTCTTGTGTAATAATTCGTCGTCTATTTATAATATGTCAATAATTTCGCGGCGTGTAATTGGTCGGGTTATTACACAATTACAGAGATAAAGGCAAATAGCTTTGACAGTTTGCAGGGGGTTTTTTGGCAGGTTTTTTTTTCAGTTTCGTGAAGTCAAATCCCTTTGTTTTGACTGTGATTGAAAACGCCTCGTATGTACAGTGGAACCCGGATAAGACGGACACGAACAATTGTCCGTATTAAGCAACGTCTAATGACTGCAGTAAAAGACCAAGGAAGTGAAACTTTTGTGTTACGCCTGCCACGCAGCACAGTGAGCAAGACAGTTGTCAAACATGTCATGACAATATACAGTGCACAGATAAGCGAGGTTAACTTTGTATGAGAGCGGAAAAGTGACCGTTGTAATGTAAGATAAAATATATGAGCTTTTCGTCGGGACAAACAAAACTGTCCGTAATAAGTGCGAAAGGGAGGGGATAGCCTGCGTGCAGATGTCTCCTTTTCCTTGCGCGTACTAACTTTCGAGTGCCTCCCGAGTTTGTAGGGGGGTACCGCCGGGAATTTTTTGATACAGTCGAACCTCTACTAACGGCCACCTCTCCACAACGGCCACATCTCCACAACGGCCACTTTCTTTTGTCCCGGCGGACAGTCCATACATTCACTCTTGTTTTAACCTCTCTACAACGGCCACCTCTCCACAACGGCAACGGCCATTAAAACCCTATCTTTTTTGGCGTACAGTAATAAAAGGTCACGCAACTTCATCTGTACCACGCATCGTCGGGCAATACAGTATCTTATATTGCGGCACGTGTTTAGCCACTGATGGAAGAATCACACAATACTAGAAAGTACAAGGCCCCCATTTTTTTCTATTTTCCATTTTTTTTACGCTTTTACAGTACTGTATTTTTATTTCAGTCGTAAATCGAGTACAGCTGATAAGGCTCTGTGTTTAAATTGCATTGCGAAATTGAAAAAAAAAAATGCCTGGTGGCACAGTAAGTCACATTAAAATAGAACCTCGCAGCCACTCACTCAAGCAAACAACCCTTGACAACTTAATTTCACGAAAGAGAAAGTAAACGATGTACAAACTGATGTACTCACTGTACTTTACTAGCTTTGTTTTGTTAACATTCCTGTTCTGAACATCATTTTGGTTTCTGTTTTATTGATACATTTTGATTGTGTTACGTATTCATATGCTATAATAAGCATTTTTAAATAAAAATGTTGTCCCCCCAAAAAAACAAATGGTGTCATATTACACCCCTACCTCCCCATAACGGCCACCTCTCTACAACGGCCACTTACCTCTGTCCCCAAGGTGGCCGTTGTGGAGAGGTTCGACTGTATTTCGCATTTCGTGCGTTTTGATATGAAACCAGGCAGCAAAAAGCAAACGTATAAACATAAAAATTTCTTGCACTTTTTAAATTCAAAATGGATTAATGACAAACAATTGCAAGAAACTTTATGTGACATGTAATTTACAATTTACGGACAAATGTATCTATCGATTGACAGGATTTTGCTGCGGCCTTTCTATTTCGCTCTTCTGTGACCTCTGGCTCTGTTCGGTCCATTTTATCCAATATTGACACACATGCTGAGCCCTTTTGCAGTTCATTATTGGGGTACCCAGTCTTCTCTCATTTTGATAGAGCCTGGGGATTAAAATTCCGTATGAGGGTTTTAGGTCGAATTTATCGTTAACGTTAAATTCAGCTTATAGAATCTCAAGATCTGGTCCAAAATTTAATATGTCACCCAGCAAATCTACAAATGGCGGACCTTCGATGTTATCTTCGTTGATTCAGGCTTCATTTCCAGACTACACCAGTTAGCGAATTAGAGCTTTTCATTCACTTTATTTTCAGCCATCGGTCCACGGACGCACCTGTCGCATCCCTCGCCCTACGGGCCTGATTATTTTAGTGTGGTTAGCCAAAGCAAGAGATGTTGCCTTAGGGCTAGGGTTATCAAATGCAATACACCAAAAGAAAAAAATAACAAAACCAACAAAGTTGCTGCACTATCCTCAACGGCGACAACTCGGAGAACGAAGTCTTGACCTATATTATCAATTGAGAGGTCTGGTGAGAGTTAACGAAAGCCATTGGCGTGGAAATGTTTATATCTAGTATGTCTAGTATACATGTTATAAAGGGATGATGTGGATTCATGACTGCTGGGTAGAGAAAAATATAACTTACTGATTGAAATCGTGAGAGTCCCTAACCCATTTCGTTTAATCGGCTCATGGGCTACATGTATGCGCATTCTCTGAGTAAAAAATGCAGTAGCCATGAGCACGCCTCGCGGGCCTATTTTTTGATTTAGCAATATCCCGCTAAATGTAAATTAGGCGCTTCGATCGTGTTCTGAGGTGCCTAAGCGCAGTTCTTCAAAATTGAATATTTTGAAATCGTAACCATCCGAGGTGATCCATTTGCCTTACAAAGTCTTTAATATCATTAAAATTCCTTCAACACAGGGGAGGTACATATAGCTTTAATTTAATGAAATATTTTGAAGTAAATTCTGGGACATACACAAACACGACCGCAAAAAGTTCAGTGCAGTTTTAATCAAAAACGGCCTTACAGAATTTCTTGAAATTTCGTCTACAGGTGGTCAAACTAGTATACTTTAAAATATGAAAAAATGAATGCAATGTTTTCGACTAGATTTCGAGAAAATCAGCCTTGTTTAAAACCAATAGGATGCCAAAATCGTTGCTATGGTAACCTCTGTTGCTTGGAAACCAGTGTAAAATAAATCTATCATCATTTGTCATCATCATGGTGTAGTATGCCAAAAATCGAAGATTGCCTTCTGATCGAATTTTTGTTTTCAAAACTCTCACCCCAGCGCTAAAAAAACTACATTGAGCCACCTTAATATATATCGAAATTGGTATATATCAGCATGAGAAAAATAAAAAAGGAAGAATCATGAATGACAGAGCTTTAACCCCATGCTGAGTTCACTATCTACAAGTTTGCTCCCTACATTACCAGTTCGCATCTGACGAGTGTGCTCCCAACATAGTACTAACATTACAATAATTATTTCACAATTGATGAGTTCGCTCCAAACAACAACAACTTCCTTTTTAGGTTAACTCCAAAATAATGTTCTCTCTGTATAAACTTTTTTGCTTTTTTTCACACGGAATGCTGTGTATAGCAAACAAACCAATGATGATAATTGACATGTTTGACTGCACACACATACTCGTTAATTAGTATATGTAATAGGACTATGTACTGTCCAATAGACCGATTCCGATACATTAAAAATCAGCCTGAAACAATAGGCATCGATGCGAGGCTCTGGTGAAAAAACCTTATAAACTCTATATTTTATTCCCCAGAGCCTTGTGTTGGTGTCTATTGTTTGAGGCTGAATTTTAATATATTGAAATTGGTCTATTTGGGAAATAATCGGATGATAAAAATTCCGAGAATTCAATACAAATTATTTCCCAAATTGGACAGTACATAGTCCTACATAATTATACTAATTGCGTTGTTCGGATGACTGGTACCCCTGGACATGGGCAGTGGGGAACTTCTGTCTGATTTGATGATAGACACATGCTGGCAGAGGTCTTGTGTTGTCCCATCCCAAATGGCCACATATCCACCGTACAAGCCATCTGTATGCAACTGCTCTCACAAATCTGATGAAAAAAGCATTGAAAAAAATTAAATAAATATGTCAGAAAGCTGAGAATATACCCGCCTCCTGTCACTTCAAATGAAAAGCATTATGGTGGGAGAGGGAACAGGACAGGTGATTGCAAGGAGTAATAACGGATTGTTTCTGTTTCAGTTCTTGTAAATTTTCCCACATATATTTTTGGAAATTGAGCTTTTATGCCTGATAGTTTTGGGTGTGCAAACAAACAATATGTTGGATAAACTATAATCCATGCATGTGAGTAGATTATTTTGAACTCGGGAGGATTGTGGTTTTATAAATAATTATACATAAATTTACACTAGCAGATTTATACTGATCTGAGAAATTGGCAACATGGAGTTCACAGGTTAGCTTACTTATAATGGACAAAAAACTACTCTTACAAACAAATCCCAAATGCAACACTCACTGGTTTTCCATTTGGCCATCTCGGCGACGGTATCCTCTACCATTTCTGTCTCTCAGCAATGGACCGGCTTGCAACAAAGCAGTTCTCCACGTCATGTGCTCAAAGTCCTCATGTTTTGTGATGCAACTGATATGCTCAATACTGCCATCAAATGACATTTGCTGACTGACCAGTCCAATTTCTCGGCAGCATCTATATTCTAGGGCGTTAGACAACGTTCCCACCGCACATTCTCCACAAGTACACCTGCAAAACCAAACAAACGATTTCAGAAGCGTAAGCTTATACTAAGTTCGAACAGAAATCTGTCGATTTCAGACGGTTCTTCTAAAAAATAAAGGGAAAAATACTGACCATTCATTCACGTTTGTTTCTCCTTCAAATCGCGCCCTCAAAACAGCTGGGGAAAGACCATCCAGATCTTCCGCGACGTCTTCTTCTTCGTCGCTTGTGTGAGCAAGCGGCTCGTCCGCATATTGCTCAACACGACCAACTTCCTCCATTTCATCGGATGTATCGCCGCTTGAAATGGATTCGGAGGATTCATTGCTTGGAATGGACTCAGAAGAGGACATCGTATCGTCACTTCCAGACATAGTTGTGTAAAATAAAAGCTTTATATCTTCTAGACCGAAGGAGATGCTCACTTGTAGCAACCAAAAACCAAGTGTCAACACAGCGGTGAACCACCAACTACGTCATCAGAGCCAAACTCGTTACCAGTCTCTAGACCCACCGATTTGGCACTTTGCGCCTACTTTGGGCAGCAAAACGCTGCGATCTTTTGATTTTCATCAAATTTATTTTGCCATTTCAGAATAAGGACATAATAAGCTACCAAATTATGCAAAAAAAAAAATTAATTCATAGGCACTTTAAAGCGACTTTCCATCATTACTTCCTTCTTCTTCGTCAGAGCGTGCAAACAAACGCAATTCTCCACCATTATCACTGTGTTGCCAGAAGAGGCCTTCTTCTGGTTTGTGTACAGGACGTCTGTGCCAAATCTTGTGAGTACACAAGGCTGATCATCAAGCTCCACGACTAATCTGCACTCACAGGTTTCTAGGTTGATCTTACTTATCCCTTGGGCATGGGATATAAACAGATTCCCGTTACTAAGACACATACTGTTCACCTTTCGCCATGTGGTTCCGTAGGGACAAAGCAAAGATAAATAACATTTCATTGCAGTTCAGACCATGTGCATGCTTACACAATAACATATGCAGTACAGTTTACTCAACTCTTATCTTGATTCATCGCTTGTGTTTTGCAGCTGACGATCTTGATCGCTTTCTTCGTCACTCTACATTCCATCATTGCTATCATCTTGTCGTTCTAACAGCTCAAGAACCCTCTGCGCTAAGAGCAAACCGTTCGCGACCACTTCACAGCCAATGCCCTGTTGAGTCAGAAAAACACTAACTCGGGGAATGTGTTGGGGCGACATTCAAGTGTTTTAGCTCAAATTTGCAGGGGGGATTGGATAATTCTGTTGTCACACTTTCTACCAAATCTTGTAGTGATTGCATGTAACGTAAATTTTTGTGAATTTTTTCCGTTGTCACTCTTGAAGTGGTGATATTCCAAAAATAATTAATTATAATAGAAATATCTAAATACAAAGACAGGGAATTAAATAATAATAAACAATACTTATTCCACAATAATTATACGCATAATAAACAATAATAATAAAAAATAAACTTTAAACTAAGAGAAGAAAATGTTTGTCACCATCTAATGGTACGTACACTGTACCTTAAAAGAAAGAATTGTGGATGCACTATAAGTCCCCCCCCCCCCCCCCCCCCCCTTGACAAGTGCATTAGACTGAAGATAAATATGGTGCCAAAATGGAACACCTGCAGAAGTAAGTGAAGCCTGGTATAGATCCTTTTTATGTATGGCCAAAAAATTGCCACTCTTCAGCTGGATATCCTAACAATAATGGGGCGTGAACATCATTTGATGACGCTTTTGTAACTGAAACATATACATGGTCAGTAGGGATCTTGTGGCCTAAGAGTAGGCTTGCAGAGATCCTTTTTAGGTACTGCAAAACATTTGCCACTCTCAAGTGGTTTTCAGCTGGATCTCCTAACGGTAATAGGGCGTGCACACAATTTGAAGATGCATACGTGTGGGCTGGCATTTAAATTAAAAAAAAAAATCCATAATGCCAGGGAACAGGCTGGAGTTGGAGCATGATTGATGAATGCAGAAGTGTTCTGTGATGTCTGCAGAAACTGTTTCTGCAGTGTAACTATCTTTGTATCATTTTCTCTTTGATAAGTCAACAATGGAGTTCTTCATGACATTTAGCTCGTTTAATAGCACGTCATTAGAACATTGATGGGGGCAAAAAGCATTCTCATCAATAATGGTATTAGGAAATGAAGGTGAGGAGAAGGTATTCTCACCACGAGAGGTAGATGGAATTCTGACTTTCCTCTGTTTCCATGTTGCTTTCAATGTCATCATCAATAATTACTTCTTATAAAATTTAATATAAAGGAAGATTTTTCTCTTTTTGTTAGTAAGGGAAGATACAGAGAGACAGTGTTTTTTTTGGGCTACAAGCGAAGGAAACACTTCCGACCGACCGAAGATGAAAGTTGTAAAGGTCCAAGTTCATCCTTGACCAGTCAGATAGGCCGAAGCTGCTGCGTCTTTTCAGAAGGCCAAGTCATAATCCAACCACGCCTGGCCTGGATGCTGACGTGCAGTTTGGATCACCAGACGCTTGTACTTTGTCGTATCAGACCAACGATGAGGATGGGCATTACATACCATCAACTGGTATATGGTGAAAGCTTCTGTCCAGGTGAGGATGTCCTGCACCTCCATGACATGCCGCCAGGATGATGACACAACCAACTTGCCATCCAGGAAAGTTTGAGGTTCCTGGTCAGCGGCATGCAAATGAGCAGAAAGCAAGTCAGCCAAGTCCACAAAATGGCCGCCCGTAATCTTGGTGACCAGCTTGTAAGGTACCGGGGCATGCCCTGGTCCCACCATGAACGCTTTTTCGGCCTTGGGAGGCAGAGAGGACAGACCCAGGTAACCTGACTGTACCGCACACCGGTGGAAAAAAGTGGCAAAGGGACCGAGTTCACGAGGCCGGTCGAGCTCAGCGATGTGATGGCCGATCTGATCTGAATTCTGAATTCTTTGTGTTTCATAAAAATTAATGTGAAACGTGTAAGCTTAGCAAAATCTTTTGCAAAATCTCTTGGTAGAAAAGATCATGGAGCATGTGATCACAATCACAGGCCACAAGGCGGTCATGGGACAGGTCACACTCATCATGGGTTTGGCCTAGAGCAATAGTAACTTGCTTTCCATTCGCTAATTAAATAGTGACATCCACAAGGTCTATCACAGAGGTTGCAACCATCACGTTACATACATGAGCGTATAACACAAACACAAATGCACACAACAATGAATGACGTGTTGTCTCTCCTACAATATCCATTATCACTAAAGTGATCATGTTACGTGTAACTACATTTTTGTATCTTCGTGGCATTTTCTCTTTGCACCTCGACTTTCGTCTATTTCCATGTTGTTTTCGATGTCATCATCGATATTACTTCTTCTAAATATAAAGGAAGATTGACGTTACATGTATTTCCATGTCATACAGTATGTTGTCATTATCTAATGTTTTTTAAAATTTGTTTTTATTTTTTGTTCCATTACGAAGACCACAAAAATTACAAAAGTACAATATTATTACAATCATTACATGTATACAATAAAGGAATAGAGTAGCCACAACTGCTGCGCATTGCTATTGCTGCGCATTGCTGTTGTTGCACATTAACATTCTGTAAGTTTTCAAATCAGCCAGTTTAAATTACAGTAATTAACTATAATAGAAATATCTATAAGTACAAAGACAGGGAATTAAATTACAATACTTTTTGTACAAGAACTACTGTACATCAGAATTACACGTGGATGCACGACCCCATAAGCTTGTAGCTTTTATACTTATCGTGTTGAAATAAAAGCTTTGTATTGTATTGTATTGTATAAACAATAATAATAAAAATTAAATAAACCATAAACTTGAGCGGAAATTTTTTGTAATCATCTAATCTTCAATACCTTAAAAGAAAGGATTTTGGACATACTATATACCCTCAAATTTTAAATGTCGTAGCTTTAATTGTCTTGGAATATAACAGAGGGGGAGGAGGACTGCATTAGACTGAAGATAAATATGGTGCCAAATGAACACCTGTAGTCTGGTAAGACTTGGCTTTAAGGAGGACCAGGCATGTTAGTTTGCGATCTTTTCCCTTCAACTTATGGGATGAATAGAAATCCTTAGATTCTCCATTTCTTATGCAGAACACGCGCATACACAAAGAGAACAAAAATTACAAAACTACAATTACAATCATTACATATATACAATAAAGGAATAGAGTAGCCACAACTGCTGCGCATTGCTGTTGTTGCACATTAACATTCTGTAAGTTTTCAAATTAGCTATCGATGCTGGTTATTTTTGTACGTTTAGAGGCTGGGCATGGAAGGGGGCTGGTGGGGCCCTCTTTCCCTATTTGAAGTTTGAGATCAGAAACATGTTTGTTTAGCAGGGAAGAAAACGAGAGAAGACTAGCAAGGTCCACGTACTCACCGTTTGTGATGGTAGCGATGGTGCGGTTGCGACAGGTGGCTTGCTAGCAATGGAAGGCGGTAGTCCGGGTGTAACAACGCCACATTGGATGGATCACCGAGGTTCAGTGTGCTCGTTTGGCCGCCATGTTGGTTGTTGTTGTTGGGCAGCGTGGGAGGATTGGTGACCAATTGCTCCCGGTTGGCGACTGGGGAGAGTTCTTGGCCGCTTGGTAAACATGGCGGCTGAGGTGGTGGTTGCGATCCACGGAAGTTTTGTAATTTTTCGTCAACTAGTTGAGCGATGAGGCCGACAAATCTTGGGCAGCAGAAAGGCTTTGGGGTGCTCCAGTAGCAGAAGTAGCCGGTTGAATTGTAAGAGCTGCTGTTTGCAGTGGAACAGTTGAATCATGCTCTTCGAGTCGGTCGATTACGGTACGACGTGTGCCGGTCTACACAAGGCTCCGTTGTGCTAAGAGAAGCCGAAGAGTTTCTGTGGACATGCTGGAGTAGTTCGCCGGTACTTGCGGTGGTACTGCTCCACGAATGGCTGGATTGCCTTGCTTGGCTTGCTGAGCACCGCAAGTTGATTTATGCTGCTTTGGCATCGTGAGCAAAAAGATGAAAATGATGCAAAGACTGGAGGTATAAACAGCGTGGGTAGTAAACTCAAATGTGATTTAGGTAGGGCATGCAGGCGTTGAACTAGGGGCTAGCACGAGGCTAGAAAGGAGTAAAAGTACGCCAAGTAAAAGTACGCCAGCATGTGCCAAACTAGATGGGAAATAACTGGCAGCCTTGACATATCACTTTGCAGCGTGATAGTTTGATCATAAGACAGTAGACTTTGGCTTGTGTACATTTGTATGTTTACACGAGCACATAGGGCGTGGTCACCTCCTGCAGTAACTTAGACCATGTTTCACCGTTCATCAGGTTACTGGAGACAATGTTCTTTAAATTCAACTTGAGCTTTGTTACAATGTCTTCCGAGAGATTTTCCTTCGACGCCAATACAATAGGTAGGTTTGGATAATACTTCGCAATGCCTTGAAAAACTTGTTGTTCCTCGGTTGACCTCTCCTCGGGTAAAAATTACAAGCATTGTCACGAGTTGGTTAATCGGGACGAACTCTGTGCAGTTTACTCACCCGAAACCTGTCCTATAAAATGGATAGCCGTAACGTTGATTTTTCCCCATAAACTTCTCAGGACAAACTTCTTGCTTTGGGGCAGAACTGTCCGAGAAGGGACTGCATACAAGAGAAGAAGTTTTATTCTCCTTTGGTGTTTCTCCCCCACAGATTGTATTATGTTGTGTTAAAAATTCAATGTGTTTTCTAAGGCGGCGATATGGCGTTGCAGAATTTATCAAAATACGTTGTGTCTCGTCAAGGTCTATTACTAAACGCTTTAATCACTAACCAACTTGGGCGAATCTTTAACATCCACAGTATAGTGTTCACCTGCAGTAGGTTCATATACAGTCCGTTGCTTCGTGAGAGGAGTCTTAATGAGCTTAATCTGGCTGGAGAATTTCACAGCTAGTACAATGCACAGAATGAATGCTATGAAAGAGAAGACCAAACAGCGAAACTGTGTTTTAGTCGTCATGACGTGGGTAATTCCTGCACAACGCGTCGGAGCTTCTAAAAGAGCTTCGGCTTCTTTGGACGTCTGCAAATTAAAGAAACAACACAAGGCCACATCTATCATGTATAACACAAACTCAAATGCACGCAACAATGAATGATGTGTTGTCTCTCCTACAATATCCATTATCACTAAAGTGATCATGTTTCATGTAACTATCTTCATAGCATTTTCTCTTTGCACCTCGACTTTCGTCTATTTCCATGTTGCTTTCAATGTCATCATCGATAATTACTTCTTCTAAATATAAAGGAAGATTGACGTTACATGTATAGAGTAGCCACAACTGCTGTGCATTGCTGTTGTTGCACATTAACATTCTGTAAGTTTTCAAATCAGCTAGTTTAAATATTACAATAATTAATTATAAGAAAAATATCTAAGTACAAAGACAGAGAATTAAATTACAAACCATAATGTCAGGGAACAGGCTGGAGTTGGAGCATGATGATGAATGCGGAAGTGTTCTCAGATGTTTGCACAGTGTAACTATCTTCGTAGCATTTTCTCTTTGATGTTCTTCATGACGTTTAGCTCGTTTAATAGCACGTCGTTAGAACATTGATGCAGGCAAAAAGCATTCAATAATGGTATTAGGAAATGAAGGTGAGGAGAAGGTATTCTCACCATGATAGGTAGTAGATGGAATTCTGAGGATATGTCGTGAATTGCTTGTCGCACGTATCCACAACACCTCACAAGTTTGATAGATTCCAAGGTTTAATTTAGCTCCGTGTTTCTCGCTCACAGTACGTATCACAACAGTATTAAATCCGCTCGCTCGCTTTTCTCTCTCAGTTCACAGTTCAACTCGCCCCAAGGAAAAACATTGTTCTCGCTTGACTGCATCGAATCATCATTCAAACAATTAACATGATTACTCAATTGTGATTGGCTGGTACATTGCCACACCTATAAAAATGTCATCTCTTGCACATCACACGACTCGCTTCTTATTACACAATCATTCTGTGGTATTACATCGACCAATCTCCGACAGATAAAAAAAAATTTCAGTTCAGTTCTTTGCACCTCGACTTTCCTCTATTTCCATGTTGCTTTCAATGTCATCATCGATAATTACTTCTTCTAAATATAAAGGAAGATTTTTCTCAAAAAAATTGTTAGTAAGGGAAGATACAGAGATACAGAGTGTTTCTGATAAGCACAAATTGCAGCATGACAGATGGTAGTATCGAAAACGAAGCACTCGAAAACGAAGACCGAAGCACGAAGCACCCTGAAGTCGAAAACGAAGCACCCTGAAGTCGAAAACGAAGCACCCTGAAGTCGAAAACGAAGCACCCTGAAGTCGAAAACGAAGCACCCGAACTCGAAAAACGAAGCACCCTGAACTCGAAAACGAAGCACCCTAAACTCGAAAACGAAGCACCTGAACTCGAAAGCGAAGCACCCTACTCCAGTGGTGTATTTAAAATCGGTCACCAAAACACGAACACTGAATAATTTGTAATTATACTGTATCTTAAAAAGAACGACCTGCAACCCACGTGCACAGTAACAAAAATTTCAGACCGCTTACTTGTATAAATGGCGAAACGTAGTCCTTGCAGCTATATATTCTTTGGGTAGTCACGCAACGCTTTTATCCGGTATCGAGAAGATGCGTGCGACATGATAAGAGCCTCTCTATGGGTATTTCCGAAGAAATCGAAGATGCGACGATCACCGCAAAAAACAACGAAGATCTCAAGAGTGTAGCGAAGATTTAAAAATTCGCGTGGTCAGAAAGATTATCTGTCATCTCTGCTCGATCGTCCTATCTGAGTATCTCTAAATTTTTGGAATTGCATGGCGAGATCAACAATAACTTGCCACAAAGACATTTCAAGACTGAAAATGACAAAAATGTATCCATGATGCAATCAATCATCAAGCGGACGGAAAAACGAAGATTTGCTTAAAAAAAATCGAAGATTTGCAAAACAAATTGCGAGGAAATCGTAGTCTGAAGTTACCCATAGAGTCTCTGGTCTCTGGGACGAGGTAGGCTTTACCGACTTCGAATTTAAATCCCACTGGAGTAACCGGGTAAGGGTGCTTCGTTTTCGAGTTCAGGGTGCTTCGTTTTCGAGTTCGGGTGCTTCGTTTTCGAGTTCAGGGTGCTTCGTTTTCGAGTTCAGGTGCTTCGTTTCGACTTCAGGGTGCTTCGTGCTTCGGTCTTCGTTTTCGAGTGCTTCGTTTTCGATACTACCCATGACAGATTTCCTTTGTACGGACTTGCTCGTTTGATAATGGACCATTTGATTGAGTAATCAGTGCGTTGCCATTGTCCTTTAGGTCCCAGATTAATTTTGAAAGGACGGTTGAAAGAAAGCTTTTGGTTATTGTATCTTGTTTTGAAATTATGCCTCCATTATTCCAATGTAAATCTTTGGTTTGGAGGGGAAGTGGTCTGATATAATGAACTAACTTTCATAGGCTAGTCTCTTGTTGTACAACAGGTAAAATCATTCCTTTCTTCTTTAAAACTTTTTTGCTGTTTTCATATCAAGCAGTCCTTCAAACCTGTCGCTGCTGCTTCCTTACGTAAATGTGGAGTCATAATTATACCAGGCCCGACGACCCGGAGCCTCACTGTTGTTAGTGGAACAAGATCGGCAGTGACAACATACGGGGGGGGGGGGGGAGGCAACAATTCTTCTGGGAAGCTTGCCAGTAACAACCTACCCATGTGGGCGGCACAGTGATTCCTTGGGAAGACCCCCTCCACCACTCTGCCACTTTTCTCAAGAGCTTCCTATTTCTTTTTTGAAGAGACTACAGGAAACTGGTTTGTCTAAAAATACAAATGTTCTGGTAAAGGTACACTTACTGTGTTCGACTTTGTTTGAGCTGTTAGTGTTCAAATGTTCTTTTCATCCTTGGACTGTATGCATTGAACATTATACTTGATTTTTGGACTCAATAATGAAGGCTGTGCAGGAGATAAAAATGTATTTTAAATTATAAAAAGCTGTAATTTGATCATAGATCAAAGATCATATAAATCATACATTGTTGATCATACATGTAATAGTTAGTGGGCGACTATTTCCTGCAGTGTTGTCTTGAGATACTCATCACAAAGACGTTTAAATAGGCTGGCAGATATTGATCCTTGATGGACCTGTCCACAGTTTCTTCAAAGAAAATTTGGACAGAATGCCCAGTTGGGTGGACATGCCTGTTAGCTGCAGTGCTGTCTTCTTTTTTTCTTTTGGCCCTGTCTCTTCACTGGCTCTTCCAATTCTTTTCTTGCATACTTTATCTTTACATGGTTCCTATTCTTGTGTCTTCTTTTTGTCTTTTGCCCTGTCTCTTCCTGGCTCTTCCCAATTCTTTTCTTGCATACTTTATCTTTACATGGTTCCTATTCTTGTGTCTTCTTTTTGTCTTTTGGCCCTGTCTCTTCCTTGCTCTTCCCAATCCTTATCTTAATTACTTCCCATTCTTGTGTCTTTTTTCGCTTCTCTTTCTCTTCTCTAAATCTAAAGCAGTGATCATAGTGATCAAGAGCAGGTGCCTTAAAAGGTTGGTAGATTAATAGTTCTGTGTTAAGAACACATTACATTATGAATGACAGTACAATGAAAAGTAAAAATAGCATTGGAAGAAAAAAATGTTACAATAATAATAAGATAAAGGTTGCACTTTTGTGTTTGATTGAAATGAAATATAGTTTGAACATAGAAAAAAGTGTAAGATTTATGATTGATAGAAAAAATACAATCAGTAGAATAAATTGAAGAATAAATATGAGTCCAAGTTCTACAATGGTTCCTGATTCCAGATGTTGCAGATCCTATACCTTGGAACCTGCAACAAGTTTGTTTCCTGAAGCCAAGCTCTGAGTTAATTTCCCCCAGTTGAGTCATTTCCACAGTGTCAAGCAAAGCAAGTTCCCGTCAAAGTCTCCAAGAGTCCATTTTCCTGATTTAGTGTTCAGAGTGGCAAAAACCCGTCGCCGCAAAGTGGTGCTCTCCAGAGGTTCCCCCGTGTTTTAGTGCGTTCCTGTCAGTATCTCCAGTGTCTGTACACCCGCAAGACCTATCGCCGCATTGGTAACAGCAGCTTGTACATGAATGGCTCCTCCCGGCACTTAAAAACACACTTCCATTATGCTAAGTGTCCTTTTAAGCTGATGTTCTGGATTCTGGATTCTTTCCTTTGCCAGTTTTAAGGTGGTGGGTTTTGTTTCCTCTGGCTTGGCAAGGTGTGCATGAGTTTGGCTGATTGTTTGTTCTTTGGGGAGCACTTTTCGAATCCTTCACAAAATTTCGATGGGATGCCCCACTGATGTTCTTCGATTGGTGTTTTACACCCAGGGCATTTCGCTATTCGCTTTTCTTTGATATCCATATCGCTTAAGAATTCACTGCTCATGGCCATGATACTCAAAATTAAAACGTTTGAAGTACCAAAATATAATGCTGATTGCTAAGACCTATAAAGGTTGCAGTTGCTACTCCAATGCTCGAAATTAAAAAAAAATCCAAGTTGTCCTTATGCCAAATGCTGGACAACCAAACCCCTGACTTTGGTTGCCCTGATGACTGCTTGGTTGTCCTTAAAATATTATCTGACCTATTGCCTAATTATTATGAGTTTTGACTCAATTTTCACAATTCTCTGAAGTGCATTAATTCAAATATTTCACAATGTTTCACACAAAGTTAGTATATATGTAACTACTTGTTTACTTTATTCAGTGTCAATTAAGGTTCAATGCTTATAACATGTCTGAGTCCAGGGCTCGAAATTACTAGTTGCCAAATGCAAATTTTTAGTTGCCAGATTGTAAAATCAAATAGAAGCTAGTTTAATTTTAAAAAGTGTTTAAAATCATTGTGGTTGTGAAAATAAAAACAAAACAAAATATTTTTGCAAAACAAGCTTTAAAACAAACAAATTGCATATTAAGACTTTCCAGCCACTCTTACGTGAGCCAAACACGATTGCAAGTAACCAGAGACACAACCCATCAGCATACATGATGTACTCAAGCTTTTCACTAAACTTGCAATGCATTATGGGGCGATTTGAACCCAGAAACTGTGAATGCCACTTGCGTGAGCTACTTGCGTGTATAACCTTCAATTCAGTTGATTTAAAAATCTTGGTTGCTTCCATTTATTACCTGAAGATTACCCCTATATTTAGAGCTATTTTCCTGTGTCAAATTAATAACTTCTTTTCGTTATTCTGTTGTACATCACATAAACGTAAGTACTTCGATCGATTTATTCCTGGGTTGTCGGTAGCTTTTTCTCGGACGACCGGGCCTTTAGTTTTACTGAAAAATGGTTGCCCGAAACAATTTTTAGTCGTCTCGGACGACTGGACGACCGCTAATTTCGAGCACTGTACTCTTGCCTAAATTGCAAAGTGATACTGTAGAGCTATAACCTGGAATTATAGTTGCAATCTGGTATGGATACTTGTAGTTATCTCATTGGTTTAAGGTTATCTTGTGACTATCGTGGTACATTCTTTAGGCCTTGGTCATAAGCATATGACCCTCATGCACATACCATTGACCTAGTGTCATAGCCTGTTCTATTATGCAAAACTAATAATAGACCCTCCAGATCCTGCACCATGTGACCTTAGGTAGTGATCTAGATTTTTATTAATAACCTGTTATCAATATCCACTGTGAGCGAGAAGAGGAAAAAACAGCACATGGAATCATAGCACATGCGCACATGCCAAAATACGGCTGACCTCCAAGTGATCACTGGCGCTCTTGTTGTTAACTCCGTTAAAAATTACATTTTAACTGCATTAAAAAAATATAGCATTGGAAGAAAAATGTTACAATAATAATAAGATAAAGGTTGCACTTTTGTGTTTGATTGAAATGAAATATAGTTGAAAAAAGTGTAAGATTTAAGATTGATAGATAAAATACAATCAGTAGAATTGAATTATGGTTATAATTTGAATCAGGATTGCAAATTGTAACTTTACCTTCTCCATCATTCAGGTCAATGACACTGGACTTTTCAAGGCATATCTTCCCTATATATGACAAGTGGCCATCCTTGAATATGTTCTGAATCAACAAAAAATAAATTGCTAAGAGCGGTTTTCAATATTGAATACTGCAAAACCAATACAAAAAGGTCAATATTATATCAATAGCAAAAACACAAACACATTTTGGTGATTTGAGACAGGAGCAGGGTTTGTTGGCTTGGTGGCGGTTTCAGTTCTTTTAGTGCTTTCATGTTGGATTCCGGCTAACTCGAGGACTACTTTAGTTAGACCAAAGTAGTCGTTGTATAAAGAATAATAATAAAATAAAAAAATAGAAATAAATAAAGAATAATACGCCATATGGTCGGAATAGAGTAAACAAGTCGCGAGTATATGTCCAGTGACTCAGGATGACTGAAGCCCAGCCTAATTTATGGTTGGTTTTTATCAAATCTTTAATCAGTGCCACTTGTCAAGAAATTTATAATCCAATTAATAAAACAACCATAACTTCAATATGGACACTTAAACAGGCCATAGAAAACTGGCCGTAATGACAGAGTGGCCTTAATACGGGGTTGGTTGGCCAGCTTGTCCCAATTCTTTTCTTGCATATTTATCGTTAAATGGTTCTCATTCTTTTGTCTTCTTTCTCTTCTCGTACTCTTCTCTAAATCTATAGATTTGGCCGCATGACATACCGGTGCCGGGCAACCAAGTGTGCGCAGTAGTATTCAAATAGTTGCTAAGCTATACATTTTGACTCGCGCAATTTGTCGAACTGTGACTAGAATTAATAGCTGCGAATGATGATGGTGCAACGCAGAACGTCTGCGATTGATGGTTCAACAACGATTCGTACTATGTTGTCGTGTTTTAAGGGATTATTAACAATAAAAAAGCACACTGTCAAGGAATTTCACATCTATGCACGATTATAAAAGTGTGTTTTCCTTGGCTGTTTTCGCTTGAATTCTGATCCATAATGAAGACGTGTTCTTTTTGTTGGTTGATTTTGCTTCTCCTCGTATATTACAATAAAACATTTCCTCCAATTTGGTTCCCCTTTCAGTAGCACTGCCTTCGGGGGACTTATAACCAGCATATTTTTTTGTTAGAGTGGAGATGGCGGTAAGGGGGGCTGAGATTTCAGCCCGGCTTCTGAAGCAAATCCTCTTGAAATGAAGTTGGCAATTACATGGAGAAGGTTTCAGCCCAGCTGGGCTGGAATTTTCAGCCTGGTCAAACAGAAAAAGCCTATGTAATCAGAATGGAATTTCAGCCCGAGCTAAAACGTGAACTTGGGCATGCGCAGTAATAATGTGTTTTGGCTAAATTGTAGAATACCCGGCAACTTATTTGCATGTCATTGAATAAAAATGGTAGATCCTTTTCTTCTACAATCGTGCAGCCAAATATGTAAATAAGTTGCAGGTATTTTAAAAATCACTCCAAAATCTTATTTGATGTTAAGAATGGATCCTTTTGTTGTTGTTTTTTTTTGCCTCATTGGCGCACAGGCTTATATTTCAGCCCGGGCTGAAATTCATCATATTATCGCAACAAAATTCCAGCCACCATACCGGGCTGAAATTGGTTGAAATTTGCCATGTTATCGGCCCCTAATTTGCTGGTTTTTGTTTCATTAGGATGATCAAGGCAAAGCCTAAAAAGAAAAGGAGCTTGTGCAGTACAGGGTGTTGATGGACTTGTTGGTTAGTGTTAATGGTACGTGATTGTTTGTAGATGTGTATGTATCCAGACAACAGGAAGACCAGACTCAAATTAAATTAATATTAAAATTGATGACAAAGATAGTAACACCCCGGGGAGATCGATGGGTACGGTGGCACTGCTACATTCCTTGAGAATTTTATTATCATAGACTGAAATTAGTGAAATAATAGGATGATGATATCATGTAGGCCCAAGCAGTTATAACGATAACAAAGAACTGTTCATGAGTTTATTTTGATGACAGTTTTTATTCTTTCTGCAGTTCCATGGTACAGTCATTGCTGATCCGCTTCCGTGATGAACAAGAACATTTTGTTATGGTAAGTTTACAATAATCTCTTCAGTTTTAAATTTTCAGATGTGATAACAATTTAGAAGTGATATCTAAAGAACTTTGAAGTGAAAGGTAATGATATTGATGGTAGATTGTACAATTTTATGGCCGCCATATTGGTGCCCATATAAAATAATACTGTAATTTTCTGAAAATTATTTTCAAGCCACCTCTGCGGTCGTGGCCGAGAGACAGAAGAGTGTTGGTAGAGTGGGCATAGCCACTTCCGGTCATGAAAAAAAATTGCAAATGGCTGTAGTGTCTGGGTCACCTTTCTCTTCTTTCTGATGCTCAGGGCTTGTTTTCTGCTACACACGCAGACCATGCTGCTTGATATGACTAATTTCCTGTTTTTGTTTCATTAGGATGATCAAGGCAAAGCCTACAAAGAAAAGGAGCTTGTGCAGTACAGACTGTTGTATGATGGACTTGTTGATTAGTGTTAATGGTACGTGTTGAAAGCTTTTATTTTGTTTGTAGATGTGTTTGTATCAAGGCAACAGTTTAATATGAACATGTGTAGCTTGACTCCTTGGGGTATGGACGCTACCAAATCCGTCAATTTGATTGGATAAAACGGATATTGACCATGGTCAATATTCTTCCATCTAGGCTGCAACGACACCGCAACATTTTTCTAATTAATTGTTTAAATGTAAATAATTGGTCATTATTTTATTTCGTGTTGGGTTTTCGTCATATAATAAACATCTCATTTACCGAGCTTGGTCGGTCTGTATTGTGGAATCTTGACCTCGATCTTGCTACAGACCTCACTGCGTTTGGCTGCGTGAGGTCTGTACTGACAACCTTGGTCGAGATTACTCCATACAGACCTCCCGCTTGGTTAATAAGAAAATAATCTATGATGTAAACAATAGGAAGACCAGTTTCAAATAATAGTATTGGTACATTGTAATCGCATGGGGCCGAGTAAAATTAAGGATTAATATCACGCATGTTTTCAGAAATTTGCAGAAATTTCCTGAGTCGCATAGTGACAAAGGCAATTGCAAATTATGAAAACACAAGTGATATTATCCTTAATTTTAATAGGAATCATGCGATTACAGTCAACTCTCTCTAAGACGGACACCATCGGGACCAGCAATAACTGTCCATCTTAGAGAGGTGTCCGGCTTATAGAGAGTTTAGATACAGTAACATGACTGAAAAAGACCGCGCATGGACCAACACCAGGTGTCCGTCTTATGGAGGTGTCTGTCTTATAGAGGTGTCCTTTAAGAGAGAGTTGAAATAAATAGCAAAATTAGTGCAATAAAGACATCGGGTGGTCTTCGGCAATCTTGGGAGACTATCGGAAATATCTGCTGAACTTCCAATCATGTTCTTGTGCTACTTCATATGCTTCGTCATATGTCTAATTTCCTGGGTTTTTGTTTCATTAGGATGATCAAGGCAAAGCCTACAAAGAAAAGGAGCATGCGCAGTACAGACTGTTGTATGATGGACTTGTTGATTAGTGTTAATGGTACGTGTTGAAATCTTTATTTTGTTTGTAGATGTGTATGTATCTAGGCAACAGTTTAATACAAACGCATCTATGATGTAAACAAGAGGAAGACCAGACTCAAATTAAATTACTGTATTTTCTCAATTAAATGTCGGGGGCATGGCCTTGTAGAACCTTCGTTTTACGCCCGGGGGTTGGGGATGGGTACTGCTACATTCCTTGAGGATTTTATTATCATAGGATGATGGTATGAAATGTAGGCCCAGTGTAACGAAAACTGCCATGTTAATCTTTCAAAACTTTAAGCACTGAACCCTTCCTGAGAATTCCCAAAGCTTTACCAAGAATTTAATCTTGACATACCATACTGATAATAATTCAATGGAGGTTACCGAATTTATTTATGATGTCAGAGCGTACTATTGCTATGGTAACCATTTATGTGATGCTGCTAATAATAATGGTGACAATGACGATGATGGTCAATTTTTTTTTTGTTCACCTATAACTGGACCCTATACCATCGTTCATTGTGCATTGATCTGCTAATGTACAAAGTGTCAGAAACATCGGTCTTTCTGAATTTGCCAATTTCGATATTATATTAAAATTCTCACTTGGCTCCTAGGCTTAGGGGAATAAAACAAAGAAATGATTTATTCATCCCTCAACCTCGATGTGATTTCTTTCGAATTCTTTTGTTTTTCCCAAAGCCTCGGAGCCAAGTTAGAATTTGAATTCGAAATTGGCCTTTGAATTGCAAATCTTCGATCCCACACCAAAATTACAAAGAACTGTTCATGAGTTCATTTTGATGACAGTTTTTATTCTTTCTGCAGTTCCATGGTACAGTCATTGCTGATCCACTTCCATGATGAACAAGGACATTTGTTATGGTAAGTTTACAATGATCTTTTTGTATTGATTAAGTGCAAGAGATTGGGGTCAGCCTTTCGGAATATTTTCACAGTATTTTGAGCAGAGTTAAACACGAAGGCGCACTATAAAAGGGCTTATAAAAGGACCAGGGCTTATTTGACCATCAATAGCACGAGACAAAAGCTGAAAATTAATGAAGAATAAAGTTCGCCGCTTTATTTTGCAAGTTTCTTGAACTGTTTTGGTTTTCAAGAAATATATGTAACTTACAAAATAAGACAGAATTCTGACACAATATTATCATATTTTGGGTGCGTGCGTGTTTACGCTGATGCAAACCCCGCGAAATTCAAACTCATTTTAAGCTTTCATATTTTACCAATTATCTTATTTATAACTTACTGAGAAAAAACGAAGAAAATTGAGAAATTGTAAGATTTAATGTTCACAGTGGATTTGAAATTTGTAAAGGAATACAAGAAATTTGCATTGCTCTGGCCTCCACGTGCAAAACTAAAATGCAAATGAGATGGTGTCAAATGGCCGTATTTCGCGTTACGTCACCTATTGTCATTACTGTGCAAACCAGAGATCTATTGGCTGTTGAAACAAAGGGTTCTATTCTTTTGTTTAAGATTTGAGAAGCAAATTTGAATATCAAACAGCTAGAATTTGACTTCAATTTTGTAAACAGTAAATTTCGCTATTTATAGTGCGCGTTCGTGTTTAACCGTCGAGAGATTTCGACCAGATTCATTATATTTCACTGCTCGTATTCTGTAAACTTGATATTATTATTTAAAGGGAGTTTTCGAGGATATTTAGCGCTCTTCTTCAGGCCTAGAGTCACATTTCTTATTTTAAAAACGGATTAAAACTGTAGGCATGAAACCTGCAAGAAACGTCGCCGAAATTATTTGGATAAACACAGAATATTTATGTACAAGAAACAATTTTAGTTGCAGTTGTTTAATGTTGTATGAACGTGCTTGCATGTATGTGTTCGTGCCGGCGTTTACCAGTACTAATTCTCGTTTTCGCTTTTTCTTTCAGAATCTCCAGTGGCAGTTCTGTACATTGCATGGAAATTCAAACAGATGAAGAAGACGAATCGCTGAAAAGCTGTTGCCATTTTAGTCAAGGTAGCCGAAATACACGTTGAATTGTACTCGACATAGAATCAGGAGGAAAAGAAACCATTTTAAATCATTGTGACCAAATTCTAGGCCATTTTGTTGTATTTTCTCAACAAAAGCTTTGACAATTTTATTTCATTAATAAAATATTTACAGTGCTGTTAATTTTTTTCCAGTTTTATTGTCTTGGTATTAACATCTGTTCAAAAATTGTTAAATTTTCCCGCCAAAAGACTTAGAAAAATACGGGGCGCTCAAAATACGCATGCGCCATTTTTTTTTTAAATATTTATTTTCTGTTAACATCTGTTTAAATTATTTCAATTTTCCCGCCAAAAGACTTAGAAAAATACGGGCGCCCAAAATACGCATGCGCCAATTTTTTTTAAAATTTTTCAAGTATATAATTTCAATATTCATATTATTATAAGTAGTAGTTCTAATAAAGTCAATAAATACACAAGTGTTGTTCTCTTTATTATACTTTATTAATGTTTTAAGTAATAAATAAAAGACTCAAAACAATAATATTTGTCTCATTGTTTTCTTTATATCTTTAACAATATCTTAATTAAATAAGTTAAAATCAATTTAATTATTATAAAAATGTCCGGAAAAAACTGTACTAAGTCTTTTGGCGGGGAAAAATTAAAAAATTTTGCACAGCGTTTACCCTGGCAACATTTTTGGCATAAAATTAAACAGAGTTTGCCGTAAACTTTTCCGCCCAAAAATTTTTACATCACGATTTTAAGTCATTTTGCAACGTTTTTAAAAAAAGACTCCAACCAATTTGTATCTTCGACTTCAAAATGTTTTGTTTTTCCAACCATTTTAAACGAGGCACAACCGTGACGCGAAATACAATGTTTGTATGGAAATCCCATGTCAAATAATTTCCGTAAAATTTTATTTCCAAAATATCCACAGTACGTAAACTCGAAATACCTAGCAAAAGATTCCACTGATCAAATGCGAAGAATATAGCTACGATGACAACAAGTGTGTAGACGTATTTTCAGTTTTTCATACATTTGTCCGTGAACTTTTCCGCAAATTTTGACTTGATCTTACAGACAATTGGATGATAAATGTATGGAAAACTGAAAAAGCTTCTGCACTCTTTCAACGCATCCACATCCCTCGTATTTAATCAGTAAAATCTTTAACCAGGTATCTCAAGTTTACATACTGTAAATATTTCAGAAAATAAAATTATGCAGAAATTATTTGACATCGGATTACCATACATACACTGTATTTAGCGCCACGTTTGTACCTCGTCCAAAATGGCGAAAAAAACAGCCAATTGATGTATTATTTTGTTCTGTAAATTATTTTCAGTGTTGCAAAATGACGTAGAATCGTGATACTGTCTCCCATATCTCAATGCCAGGTTCCAAGAATAATATATAGTTATATAATGTTTCAAAGTTCGCTCGACTCGACGCGCTCATGCACGAGGCTAAAGACAATTGAAGGCAATGTAAAACCACAATGAACACAACCGTAGCTTGTAAATATTTATCCTTGCAAAGTGTACGTGGACAATTTGCTTTCAATTTTCGCAATGAACAAGATAAATTCTCCATTGATAATACAGAACGAAGTATTTTGAAAGTCGATTGCAAAAGATTACGAAAATCCCCAAGATATGTTGATTCCAGACAATTGTTTTCATCTTAAATTCCTATAAAGATTTCTCATCAGCCGAATAAATTCACGTCTGTGTGAAATCAAAGTGCTACGAGTCAATCGATTGGAAAAAAATATACCGAAGATAACACAGACAATTTGTTCTTTTAATCACCTAAAATATTTATTTCACATTAAGTTCCACAATTTCGATCCAGATAATAAAAGCTGGAAACATTTTATAAACAAAAAATATATATCAAGAAACCGTTTATGTGAAGTAAAAATGCAAAGTTTCAAAATCTTGCAAAAATGCCAGATTGTCAGAACATAATTATGTTGATTTCAGCCAAATAAACTAGACAAACATCATCTTGATCAGGAAAAACCTTATTTACATTTACTTTCAAACACACTGATTTGCATACGCGACTTACAATACTAGTTTCGTCTATAAAGACCTCATCAGTTGGTCGCTATATAAATTTTTTATATAGCGACCAACTGATGAGGTCTTTATAGACGAAACTAGTATTGTAAGTCGCGTATGCAAATCAGTGTGTTGAAAGTAAATGTAAATGAGGTTTTTCCTGATCAAGATGATTTCAAGTAATGCTTTCTTGGCTTCGACAAGCAAAATTTCACAGAGAAACTAGACAATTCATTCTCTATCAGTAGAATATATTTCCATCATAAATTGCTTCGATTTTTCTTTGTATTTATAAAGAAAATTGAATTCCAAATTAAAGAATTTTGCTCGACAACTTGTTACAAAGGTGAAAAGCAAGTCAAAGTTCATTGCAAATGTAAAGATCCACCATTGAAATTCAGTGAAAAAGAAATATTTTGAATAACATTGAATCAAGATGATAAAGAATCTCGTAAGAGCCAGAAACATTTTTCAACAAATCAAATCAACATTCAAAGTTTTAAAATCAATTGCAAAAATGCCAAAGACATCTTGATTTAAGACAATTGGTTCTCTTAATCAGCTAGATGAAACAAAACTATGTCAAAAAATTGTTAAGAGCGGCAATTTTAGAATTGATGAGAATTTCGACCTGATCAGTTCCTGTTTAGAAAGATTCTTTTGGTCAAAGAAAAGTGTTCATTGTGGTCCATTGCCTTCAGCGCTTATCTACCGCAATATCGATGTGCTAAACAGCGTATCACCCCTGGAACCAGGCATTGATATATAGTTATTACGTTAACAAACAATGTAAGAGAACACGAGAGTCCAAAGCCGTCTTATTTCATGTAGCCAACATGACGAATCCCAGTAACTGGTTTGTATCCAACAGTATCAGTAGCTCGTCACGTTTGTAATCAGTCGTATTTCGTGTTGCTAAGCAACATGACGAATCGTATAACTGGTTTGAATCCAAGAGTATCAGTAGCTCGTCACGTTTGTAATCAGTCGTATTTCATGTTGCTAAGGTAACATGACGAATCCTAGTAACTGGTTTGAATCCAGGTGTATCAGTAGTTCGTCAAGTGTCATCGTCTGAGTAGGAGTAGTCTTGTAAAACATTGTTGTTGGTGACTGACGTGAAATGCTATATGTCATGATATTGTTTAGTCTGTGGTTATTCATCTGATTGGTCAGTTTTGTCGAAATGTGATTGATTAGTAGTTGTCAAGTTTGTTCAGCCTATTACTGTTTCCATTGTAGTCATTTTGTTGGTTTCTGATCAAGATCAAAATTAATTCAGTCCGTTTGTCTATTTTGTTCGATCAGTTCAATAGTCACGAGTCGTTTGTTAGATGCAAGTAGTTGTTGACATCGGTTTACAATCCCCTGATCCAAGTTGGTGTAGCAGTTTTCAATGCAAGTCGTTGTCAGTACTTAGTAATGTAGTCAATGCATTCAGCACAGTCCCAGTCAATTTTGTATCCTTTTGTCGACGTTGTCAAGTAATGTGATTGTTAATTTCGCTCTTCCAAGTAGCTCGTTTGTGTTGATCAAGAGTTCTGTTTAAAATCAGCCCTGCCAGTCTCCAACACAACTGCGAGTAGACTATACTGTCAGTAATATTTCTCGTTGTCTGTCTGTTAGTTACGTTAGTCAGTACATGTCGTAAAGGGTTGTCAAGTGTCGTGTTAGGTAACAACTTCGTAGTGTTCGTCCAATGTTTGGATTGGATAATAACAATCGGCTTCTCCTCGGGTACCCTCGCGAAGATTTCCCGAAGACGACAGTTGTTCCCGGCCCCCGACTGCGAAGTCTCCCGTTTCAATGAAAACCCCTTCAAAGTCTCGTGTTCTCTTAGCAACCATCATTAAAGTACATTGGCTACGCGACTTCTTTTACTGTGCGAATCAGAAAAGCGTGAACACTTGGATTTTCTTTACCAAAAATTGGTCTTTGTTTTTCCGTATTTATTTTATTGCTATCTTCGCAAAGCATTTCTACAAAACAAAGTGTAAATTTGAGTTTCCTGACTATTTCTCGCGCGGTTTGATCATGTCAAAGTTAAATCAAAGTGTTCACGCTTTTTTGATTCGCACAGTAAGGTGGCACTGCTGTCATAAATTAGTCTAAATCAATTGATTCTCTCTCGAAAAACACGTTTATTTCACTGAATTGTTTGTGTTTCATTTCTCTCAATAGTTTTTTGTTTCAGTTATCTCAATTGGTTTCTTTTTTTGGATAAAAGTAGTCAATTATTGGCTTCAGATTATTGAAATTTCTCAAACATTTTTTTGTGATATCGATTCTTTGGATAGATTTTTCTAACTTATAGCCACCATTTCTTGCTGTTTCCTAGGTTTCGTTTTAATTTTTATAAATTAAATTCTTAACTTTGTGCCATCCTCTTTCTTCATCCCTGGACTCCAATTTTCTTTCCATTGCTCCTCAGTTCTTCTCTCTACAAAAGATTGAACAAACAAATAGATTAGTTCATGATGCAACGGCAAAATACTGAAGTACAGCGGGATTTGTTCCTAGCTAACGCCCAATTTATACATCGCATAACCATTTCAGACGCATTTCAGTTACGTCAAATGACTTCAAATAAAATTAAAGTCCCAGAAAAATTATCTGAAATCGCTTTAAATCAGGGCAATGCCCACAGAAATAGCAAAATAAGCCCGTTAATTCCATGGTGTATTGCAACGTAGTCGAATCAAGTAATACCAGCGAGATTTGTGCGGCTTGAATCTGAAATAGCTCGAGTGATGTTGTTTTACTAACATTAGTTCAAAAATAGACTCACCTTTGTTGTTTAATCCTTGAACTGTATATTCTCCTGTAAGTTTCTTCGTGTTCCTGATATTTCACCCTGTAGAAATGAATAAGGAAACGTTTTTAGCATTTAGAAGCTTTACTGAAACCACAAACCGTGCAGTGCAATGCAAGCGATATTTGTAACACGTAAGTGCAGTCCCTTCAACGAATTCAAGCCGACAAATAAACCGTAGCAGAGCTCGACGATAAACAGGATAAAACACTTTTGCTGCTTGCTCGCGAAGAGTTGTGATAACTTTGCAAATTTTTATCCAGAAAGTTTTCTTAGCGATAGAACAACGACGGAAACCCGCGCACGTGCTCAGAATTTCAGTCAACGATAACGTTTTCATTTTCGACGAACACTTGAACTAATAAATATGTACAGTATATGTAATGATAAATATGTGCAGTAAAGTCAATAAAACTCACCAAGTTTAACTTGTGCGAAGTTGTTTCTCCCAAATCTTCAAAACCCCACGTCCTTCGAGTTGCGTCCTCGCACGTCAACGAACTTTTTGGTTTGAGAAATTTTCGCAGATTTTCATGAATATGGATTATGAACTGGAGCCAATCGGCTTAATTTTAATTTGTCACATGTCGGAGAAAATATTATTGTTATGGAAATTATTACAAAGATGGTGAGTTCAAAATGAAGTTAAAATGTACAGAACATGAGTCGAAGCAAAACAATAAATTTGGAAAACCAAAAGCTATTAATATAATTTCGGAGCAATTAAATTAATTTTGTTCAAAAGGCTTCTTTGGTAGGCTTGTTTTCGCGGGCGTGGCCGGGATTCATTATAGGAGAAGGTTGGGCTCATTATATATTTTTGGAAGCAGATTTTTCGTCTAAAAGTTTAAAGGACACCTCCACTTTTAGAACAAATTGCCGTTAAATATAATATCAGTCATTTTGGAATTTAAATTCCCTCGCGCCGCCATTTTATATCATATGACGTCACATGGTTACCACTATTATCAGAAAGCTCTTTTGTTGTGTAACAAAATGGGAAACCAATTAACGTCATCCAAAATGGCGACGCGCGGGTAATTTAAAACCCCAAATGGTAGTATTTTCGTTAACAATGAAATAAGTTTACAACGGTCACTTTACTGATCGGCAAAATTTGATGGCGAATTTGGAAAGCGACGTTTTAGAATTACGGTCACGTCGCCCCATGGCACCAAGTTACGTCCCGGGCGGGGTTTATGTCGCACACTTACACTTTTTTATGTAAAATATATTGTAATATATATTAAATGCATATATTTAATTCTATTTTAACTTTTTATACTATTTTAACTAAATCATAATTTTTAATAGTCTTTATCTTTTCTGTAATAGCCCACAGTGTAAACTACTGGGTTTATCAGTAATTGTGTTGAGCCAATAAAGTTTATTTATTTTTATTTACATGCATTTGTCACCACTTGTCTGTAATTTGTAGGGGGACGGGGGGGGGACGGGGGGGGGGGGGGGGGGGGGGGACGGGGCGGGAGAAGAGAGGGCGAGAAGCGTGATTCCAAACTGCAAGGTGGCGGTTTCTTGGACATAAGTTACACCACTGTTTCCCCGGGGACGTTTTCGGTGGTGATTTTAACGACGCTGAAAGGGGGGCAGTTTTCGGTGGTGATTTTAACGACGGTGAAAGGGGACAGTTTTCGGTGGTGATTTTAACGATGCTGAAAGGGGGACGTTTTCGGTGGTGATTTTAACGATGTTGAAAGGGGGACAGTTTTCGGTGGTGATTTTAACGATGCTGAAAGGGGACGTTTTAGGTGGTGATTTTAACGATGCTGAAAGGGGGACGTTTTCGGTGGTGATTTTAACGATGCTGAAAGGGGGACGTTTTCGGTGGTGATTTTAACGATGGTGAAAGGGGGACAGTTTTCGGCGATGCTGAAAGGGGGACGTTTTCGGTGGTGATTTTGACGATGGTGAAAAGGGGACTGTTTTCGGTGGTGATTTTTAACGATGTTGAAAGGGGGACAGTTTTAGGTGGTGATTTTAACGATGGTGAAAGGGGGACGTTTTCGGTGGTGATTTTAACGATGTTGAAAGGGGGACGTTTTCGGTGGTGATTTTAACGATGGTGAAAGGGGGACAGTTTTCGGTGGTGATTTTAACGATGTTGAAAGGGGGACGTTTCGGTGATGATTTTAACGATGCTGAAAGGGGGACGTTTTAGGTGGTGATTTTAACGATGTTGAAAGGGGGACGTTTTTCGGTGGTGATTTTAACGATGCTGAAAGGGGGACGTTTTCGGTGGTGATTTTAACGATGGTGAAAGGGGGACAGTTTTAGGTGGCGATTTTAACGATGTCGAAAGGGGGACGTTTTAGGTGGTGATTTTAACGATGGTGAAAGGGGGACAGTTTTAGGTGGTGATTTTAACGATGTTGAAAGGGGGACGTTTTCGGTGATGATTTTTAACGATGCTGAAAGGGGGACGTTTTAGGTGGTGATTTTAACGATGTGAAAGGGGGACGTTTTCGGTGGTGATTTTAACGATGCTGAAAGGGGGACGTTTCGGTGGTGATTTTAACGATGGTGAAAGGGGGACAGTTTTAGGTGGCGATTTTAACGATGTCGAAAGGGGGACGTTTTAGGTGGTGATTTTAACGATGGTGAAAGGGGGACAGTTTTAGGTGGTGATTTTAACGATGGTAATTTTAACCCTTGGGCGTACATCCAACGACCGTACAAGTGATGGAGCCCCTCCCTTTGTTTTTCGTTATTAATAAAGACCTATCAAAAGTGTTATGCCAGTTATGACGTCAAATTATGTAGTTTAATCCGCCATCTTGGATCCGCCATATTCTGTGTGGAGAAATTCAGTTTTGGCTGGTGAAGCGTAGTAAAGAAGTTACTTCCCGGAATGGCGAAATAAATAAGTCGTATTCTGTTTGGTCAAAGGGGTACAGTTTTGGGTGGTGAAACAAACCTTAACTCCATGGGGGTGTGGTCGGGTACCCTGGCTACCAGAGGTTAATTTTGCTCCTGTCGCGTCTGAATGCCAGAGGCCGACGCCACGAGCGGCGAAGCCGCGAGAGAGAAAAACGGGCACAGTAGAGAACACCGGAACCGGAAACCGCGCAAGAAAAGCCTCTGGCCCCCAGTCTCCTTCGCAGCCGTTATTTGGGTCGTCACGCAACGCTTCTCCCCACTTAGTGGAGAGGAGTGCGTGACGACCCAAATAACGGCTGCGTAGGAGACTAGAGAAAATGAGGAACTGCTTGTATTCTAGAAACCCGTCCGCTTCTCGGAACAGACAATATGTCTAAGGAAAAATCTGTGCATATTTTTGAAGATGAATGAGAGCTGTTGTGTTTATCATCCTTCAAATATTTTTACGCAATGCCTCTCTGTTTGGGAGATCTCGGCCAAGATGTTAAACGTCAAAGTTATTCTGTTGGCATTCAAAGATATTGCTGGTCTGTTCAAAAGATTCAGTTCTATCATGATAATTTAAAAAATTATTTGGGACGAAAACTGAACGTTTTGGGTAATATCCCTTTACGGCCTTGGGGTTATCAACGGATCTTCCCCAGTTTTTTCTGCCTCACGTGACGTGTTTACACCAATCGCGCTCCTGGTTGCGTCATGACGTGTTTAGAACAATCGCGCAAGAGAAAAAATATTTGATGGATCATAGAGATCATTAGTGGTTTTAAAATAAAAATAATGAAATACAAAGAAAAAAAAATTTTGTTTACATCTTTATTAATTTTGTTTCTTGAACATTATCAAAAGAGGAATACTATGAAATATTAAACCTCTTGGACTGTCAAGTGTCAAGCTCACGTTAAACCCTGGGCCAAACGAGAACACGATTTGACAAGGGTTCAAACTCTCGCTCTCGTTTGGCCTGAAACTCTCATGCACTCTCAGACCTCTCAACGACTCTCATTTGGCGCGGTCTCATTTGCCTCTGCGGAGGAGAGAGGCCCGAGGTGATGACAGTCGATGAGAGTTGAAGAAAACTCTTGTGCAACTCAACTCTCAGTGACTCTCGTCCTTGCTTGAAGTCTCAAGGTCACCATAAACATTTTACTTACAAATATTTCACACATTTTGAAAAACATGCAAACATGGTAAGAATAACAAGAATGAAAATCTTATGTCCAAATATTTCCATAAAAAATTTGTGTTCTTGTATATTTACAGTCTGTAAACTTATAAATACCGTACACCTGGGAAAATATATCTATTGATCAAGTTTGTGGGAAATATTATTGTGTTGTGGCCGCCTGCGAATGTGGCTGAATGATAATGATGATGATGGGTTGTTCGGGAAAGTGTTTTCCTGAAAATGCATATAGATGATCTGCTATAGTTTTATGCTGCCAAAATTTTCTGCAGCGTTCAATAGCTAGGAATTCTGCATTAGCAGGAATATTTGCAAACCAATTTTGTTATAACACTGAAAATGCAACTGCACACTTCTCAACAAATTTACATCCCTCAAACTTGATCAGTAAAATCTGTTGCTGTTGATAAAGTGATTTTGTGTTGAGCAGAGAATCTACATTTTGATTATGGCAATAAGCCTTTCCTCTTTTAATTTCTTTGCATTATTTTCTACAAGAAAAATAATATTTTTGGTGACAGTGTTTTGATTGAGTTATAGAAACACTCATTAAAGTTTGGAAGAACTCAAAATGGCTGTGGAAATGCCCACAGCATTTCTCATTCTCCCAAATGTTCACTTCTGTTTCTACAACTCAACACAAACACAAACAAAAATGTTTTCTATTTCTTAATTTGGATTTAGTTTTATGCATTACTGTTTTTGTTCACACAAATAATTTTTGTATGATTGATT
Source organism: Desmophyllum pertusum (assembly GCA_029204205.1). Lineage (NCBI taxonomy): Eukaryota > Metazoa > Cnidaria > Anthozoa > Scleractinia > Caryophylliidae > Desmophyllum > Desmophyllum pertusum. The sequence continues at coordinate 638,173 of MU827315.1, forward strand.
GATGATGATGATGATGATGATGACGACATCGACAATAATGATGATAACGACAAATGGACCATTTGCGTTGGTACACTGTTCTCTGCAGTTAAATTAATTTCATCTGGTGCAATATTCATCATTATTCAATTCAGATTTCGGTCTTGGTGAGGTAGCCCTTAGAAGCTCTCCATAGCACAATAAGAAGATATTTGTCTGCCAGACAGTCCATTAACATCAAAGAAAAAACTTTTTACGGCTGGTATCCATCTCCTTTCTCTGCAAAAAAAATTAAAAGTTGTTAAAAATTGAATAATAATTATTAAATTTTAAATTATTATTATTATCCATACAGTGTCATTCTGGGCTTTGAATTTTCCACGCACAACCAATCAACAACAAAACTCATTTTCCCATGGTCTACACACTGTTCATAGGAATAAGTGAGGTCCATTCCGATTCCATGAATCTGATTGGCTGTCAGTCACCTCCTCTGGTCGTGACATGAATCAAATAGCTGCATAATAATAATAATTTTATTGACTGACAAAGTATCCTGATCAGAGTAACCAATTCCAGAAGCCAATGTAGCAAAAATAATATATTTTAAGGCAGCCATATTGGTGTTATGAAACAAAACAAATTTTTGATAAGAATATAACTCATTTCCCAAAGGAGAGACACTGTTGCATCATGTGAAAAAGCTCTATGGACAAACCTTGTGAATCCACTCATATTCTCCAAACTTGGAATCAAAAGACCCTCGTTGTAAAGAACGCAGTTTGAGTGTAAACCTTGGTCCCAGCTCCTGGAGTCCTGCCTTCTTTTGATTCTTAAAAATATATCTACAAAGAAATGAAATGGCATTATCTTCAAAAGAAGGAAGAAAGGGAGTGGGGGGAGGGAGGACAAAGTGTCTTTTCAGTTATGAAGCAACTTATTATTAGTTATTAATAATAATTATAATTATTATAAAAGCAATATATAATTATAATAATAATTATAATAATTATTATTATTAATAATTATTATAACAATTATTATACATGTAAAGCAGTTATGTTGCAAAGGACGACTTTAAAATTCAGGTTCCAACTGGATTTGCACCAATGACCTCTACCAACTTGTAAATGTCGACTCTAGCACTGAGCAATGTAGCCACTGGGAGTAGATCAATTCCACGTTCTATTTACGCCCGCAAAATGATGAACATAAATCATTTATTATGATAATCCACATAATGAAATTAACCATATATAATCATTAACTTTGGGTTGAAGGATGAACGAGAAAGAGCTCTTCACAGTTACAGGTACATATATGTATGATGCAACTTCTTTGTTACTGTGAAATTGTCTTGAGTATAAATAAAGTATGTCTATGAAGATCTTTCTCGCTTTTCATCCACACTTTTTTCACCCACACACCCAAAACATAAGCCCTCCTAGAAAATACGAGAATGGAAGTCTTCTTAAATACATTGTATAAGCCCAGGGCTTATTTCCAGCTGGATTTTACAGTATATAAGAGAGACATATAAATTTAAAGTACCTGTGATGTCTAAAGAAAATGAAATCCCGTTGATTATGGAAGGTGACGCACTGTCTTCCTTGAAACTGTGGATCATGAGGAAAGAGAGCAGCCAGTAGGCGGGCAACAGAATGGCCAAGCCTTGTGCTGAAGTTATTTAGGATAACTTCAGGCCTGTGGCTTGTCTTACGACCATGGTTCTGAAAAGGAAATATCAGTATATTACAATGTAGTTTGAGCCACACCAGGTGTTTTTATTATCCAACTCTACTCGACAGTAGAGTACACAAAATTAATAACACACAAAGCAAGTACAAATACCGTGGGAAATTTGTACAGAAGGAACTGGTTTAACTGGCTATTTGTAGTCCTCTTAGTTCTTCTGACCACACAAACACAGTTCCAAGTCAGGAAACATTGATAATAAATCTATTATTATACATTTTTTGTGTAATAGCCTGTTCCAGGCGTTCGATAGTGGAGAGCGACATGAAGAGGCGTGAGAAGTGTGAAGAGGGAGGGAAAGTATGCCTGTAAATAGTGGGGAAGTAGGAGAATACCTAGAAATGCCCCTGGGGGTAGCACTGACCCTGCTGAGCCTTTCAACTGGGGAAGTTCAAAGGGGGCCTGCCAAGGGGACAGTATGAACTCCCCAGTTGGGAGGCTTAGCGGCGCTGGTGATACCCACAAGAGACATTTCTAGAAACTCCACTAGTCCCCACCCCTCATAGTATTGGCATTGCTGTACATTTTCCTGTCAGAAGAATAATTACCTTGACGTCCTTGCCAAGTTTGACATTGGTTAATTTGAAGTGTGCAGTAGGTCCATCTGGTAAATGACTTACAATTATTCCATCTGAAAACAATTTGTTAAGGAGTAACACACTCGATGCCACTGTTATACGGCATTTCATTATACAATTTGCTCACTATATCTATTCTCATTGGCTGAGGGCATACCGCTAATTTATTCATGCTGGCATCAAATTGAAAAATTATAAATAATAACAAAATAATAATAATAAAATAAATGGGAATTTCAGTGGAAATCCACAGAGTGGTTCTTCTCGTCCACTGTTTCCAGATTGAATTGGAATAATTTTAGAAATGTTGGTTTTTGGGAAGGGAGGAAAACCAGAGTTCCCGGCGAAAAACCTCAGAGCAAGGATGAGAACCAACAACAAACTCAACCCACATATGACGCCAGGTACAAGATTCGAACCAAGCATTGGTGGGAGGCGAGTGCTTTCACCATTGCGTCCTCCCTACTTCTCACAGACAGCGAGATTTATGCATGCAGAAATTGCTTGCATGGCTCTTTTCATTTCAGACGTCTCTTGAGGGAGTATGCGACAGAGGAGATGGCTGAAATTCAGGCTGATATAAACAGCCATAATTATATAATTTTATACCAAAAAACGAAAGGATACTTGGCGATTTTCTGTCTTCATTGACGACTACAAGAGCTGTAAATCCTTTCTCCTTTGCTTGTGGAATTATTTTCTTCAAATCTAAACCCTTGCGCACACGGACTTCAGAATTGGGGATAATTCTTTTCAGCTCCTCCATGAACTGCACAGTTTTCTAATAACAATGAAACGATAAACATGCACATGTACGGTAAATAATAACAAAACTACATGTACATGTGTAGTTTGTCTAGTGTGATCGTCCAGGTGAGTGTAGTCCTGAAAAGGACTGTTGTTGGTGACAACAACAGTCCTTTTCAGGACTACCCTCACCTGGATGATCACACAACACGAACTACTGATACGCCTGGGTTCAAACCATTTACTAAATAGGGTCCTTTCGATATATTAATATTCAGCTTGGTAACGAGGCGGAGAGGACACAAACAAAGGAACAAGCAACAAGCAAGTTTATTGTTTGTCCTCTCAGCCTCGCTATCAAGCCGAATTTTAATATATCGAAAGGACCCTATTACAAAACTGTTTAAGAGCAGCCAGCAACAATATAATAATGATACGATACGATAAGTGTGAATTTAGATCTTGGTTTTGTAATTTTTTGTGAGGTTTTCTGTTTACACTTTTTGTCCTTCAGTTTTGATTTTGACTAATTTCAAACACTAAAAAACATTAGCAGTGAAAAAGACTTTGATACAAGTAAGATGAAAGCATCAAAATGAATATTATTAACGTTTAATCCAGGATTAGTGTTAATCAGCTTTCAGACAACCAGGCCCATGATGGAGAGAGACATTGTGTTACGCAGGTCACAATCCTCGTATTAAAGTCGAATGTCAAAAACTCAAACGTTCCAATTTAATCCAGTAGATTCAGTTACATGTAGATTAGCAGTACAATGATGCCTGAGGTTAAGTTAGGTTTTCTGTAACAACAACAAGAAGTACAATAAATAACGAACGAATCGAAGGCTAAAAGCCGGGATAACAAAATCAGCTAAACTTACCGACTGTTTCGAACTAATCATAGTATTTCTAATCAAGTTCAAATCAATTTAAATCAAGTTCAAACAGTTCAAGAGTTCCAAGATACACAAATGTCACAAAGCAAGCATCCAAGATGGCGGTCCAATATCCTAGTGTTTTTCTTTATCTCACGTGACTACGCCCAATGTAGGTTCGCAATGGGTAGCTACACATTGCGAGAATAGAGTGTATTGTCCAAGAACACAACACAATGATCCCTGGCCAGGCTTGAACTCAGACTGCTTGATCCAGAGGCCAACTCACTGACTATTAAACCACTACATCTCCAAAAACCACAAGTGTTTTACGGGAAAATACACCACTCGTAAAATTAATACGAGGCTACAACCGTGACCGTAGTGGCATATTTTCCATATCCTCACTAGTGAGTATATCGATGGCATCATTTCCCGCTTTTGCACTGTTGTTTTTTAACTTTGAATTAATTCACGTTTTTGTGTATATAATAAAAAGAAAATTACACGGCGGCTTGAAGATATTAATTTTATTTTCTCATCTTCGCGCCGTCATGTAATATCCTCTTAATAATTATTATCTTACACTCTGCATTTTTATCCTGTCTTACCACTTTTGATCTGTCACTTGAGGTTATGAGGACCTTTGGTATCACCTCACATTTGAAGTATGTCGCTAACTCATCATTTTCTTCATCATTTATCACCTGTTTAGTAACAAAGTAAGATTTACTGTACATGTGACCATCACCTTGACCTTGAACATGATGCTTTGTTTTGAAAAATTAAGAAATGGTAAACGTGCAGCGTGCGTACATTGAGTTATAGATACACGCGGGAGGTTGCTAAGCATGAAAGAAGCATAAGAGTTGCTTGAGGCAACAGCCAAGAGCAACTCTAACTTTTAAGTTTTCATTCAGTAAAATTCAGCTTGGGAATTACCAAGACGGCTCAGCTTTAGTACAAAAACTCCAACTGAAATAAATTTCGGAAGCAGAGTTTCTGAACTAACCTTTATTTCCAGTTGAAAATTTCTTCCAGAATAATCCGCAGAATCAACAACAACCACTGCTCCGAGTAATACTTTCATCGGTTCCACTTCAATTTCAGTAAAATTTGCTTTTCCGATGACATTCCAGCAATTCGTGGACTTCTCCCATCAAATATCGACAAAATATTTTAACCGCTTTGCCTCGTAGTTGAATTCAAGCCTGTCCACCAATTTATAATTCATCTTGCATGATTTTGTGATAATTTCATCATTCAAAACTTCCAGTTTAGATGCAGATTCTAATTAAGCACTGATGGTGAGCGACCAGTGAAGCATCGAGCTCGCCAAAATAAACCAGTGATGTCAGAGTGTACCCACGGGCAAATGGAGCATGCACAATTAACCAATCAGAGCATGTGCTTCGCTGAAGTCATGTTATAACATAAATTAAAGAAGTTCCAAAATAGAAGGCAAGTATAATCGGAGGTAGCCCGCCAAGTGGCTGTCAACCGAGTGGAGTGGAGGAAAATCACTGAAGCCCTGTGTATGTGCCACCTAGGTACCGATAGGATAGATGATAATAATCGGAAGAAGATTATCTTTCTCTCTTTTTTATTGGGGGGGAGGGGGGGGGGGGGGACATTATCGGAATTTGACAGCATCTTACCTCATCATCATGTGGCTCAACAATGGTCTCATCTGCAACACGAGTGTTGTCAATGGTTCTCGGAACTTGTTTAGCTGGAGGCTGTTATGAAACACAAGGGACACTATTTTAAATTAAGATATTTAAAATCATTGCGATGATAAATATATGAAATACTTCATAACTGTCAGTGAACTGTGGTGGAAAGAACGAGAATGAGATCTTCGCAGTTATATATTTACAAAGCAGTTGAAAAGAAGGCCTGAAAAAATTCAAGAGCCTGATTTTTTTTTCAGTCTTTCTTTTCAAATATATTAAAAATTAACTGCGACGATCTCATTCTCTGTCATATTAACCATTGCTCAATCAATATTGAGCAGAAGTCTGACTAATCAAACAAACATATAATACATCTTTCCCATGTGTCTGTTCTGGGCCACCCTGTTTGAACGGTATCAAATATTAATGTACAGTGTATTATGCAGTCAAAGCACGGAAAGATCGACTACTACTACTACCTTTACGAAGCTTACCGCAAGTATATTAAAGCTTAAACTAAACACGTGCGCATGCATGTCTGTTTACAAGTTTTATAAGCAAGCATTCCGCTAACTCACCTCGCCTTCCTCTTGCGATTCTTCCCGTTTTCTTTTCCGTTTTCTTTCTTTCTTTTCTTTTGCCTTCCTAACCTTTTCTTTCTGGTACAGAGTGCTCCGTCTAAGCTTATTTTTAATTTCAGAAAACACAATCTCTTTTCCTTCTGCCGCCATCTTTGAAATTGTATACTGGGGCTCAGTCCTTCGCGTCCCAAATTATCTCATCCTCGTTCCCAGGGTCTTTGAGAAGAAAGACCACAGAGCACCCAGGTTAGGCTCACATAAGCTCTTAGAATAGGCAGCGAACGAATAATAACAAACAGCCATTACAGTTTACATACCATATAAAGAGCATCCGACCGGTGTGCGGAAGGTCATAGGTTCAAGCTTATGTTGGGAAGACACAATTTTTTCCCCGAGTAGTTTGCCATTGTGTCACTGACAGAATAATATAGTTTCTCACATCAAATGTTGTCCATGAGTTGTCTATTATTAAACTGGCTCAAATTAGCGCTAGAACATTTATTGCATTCCAATATATTAGATTCTTCAGACAGGTTCAGTTCTAGTATCTGGCACCAATCATGTTTGATACCGGAATCCGAGGTGACTCATCCACAAATAATTTCATTTCCGTTTTACACTTTTTATTATTTTCATTTATTTGTCATCAGCATTTACATTTCCTGAAATTTGCGTTTCAATTTGTGTCCTTTGCGCTTTCTATCTCTCCCTTTTGTAACGAGAGCTTCTTCATAGGAGAAAGGACCGGGTTAGTAAACTTGATATCTCCGCCATCACCCGTCATGTCAAATTTTGAGGCACTGGTGACGGTCTTCCTTATCAGTTTTATTTTGACATCACGTTAAATCAAAACGAAAGTAAATAGTTAATATGACAAGTACGTGATGACAGAAATGAAATGAAACCAGGAGTCCATTTTTACCAGGAGTTTTAAAAACCCGTAGGCTACAAAAATACAAATAAAAGTCGTGCGAAAATAAAAACATGAATGCAAATGAAATGGAAATGCGAATGACAATAAAAATGAAATTAAAACAGTGAAAAACGAGAATGAACATAAAAAGTGGCTGAGTCATCTCGGATTCCGTATCAGCTTAAAGTGGGGAGAAGCGTTGCGTGACGACACAAATAACGGCTGCGTAGGAGACTAGTATCAGCTCGTATCGGATTAGCCACGAAGCAAGGAAATAGGAGACGTCTGCACGCAGGCTAGTATCGGATGTTTGAAATTTGTGGTTGGGTTTTGTAACGCGAAGGAATCAAAACCAAAACCTCCCACTTCTGTCCCCCACCCCCACACTATGAGTAGATTTTTGTCCATCGCAAAAAAACAAACTATAAATTAAAATAAAGTTTAATAACATCCTGGGTTTCTCGGAATTGTCAAACATCGTCATTTTTATTCAAACTTCCTTGTTTTAATCCGTATTCCGTACCCGTCAATTCAGCTCACTGAGACATGTCGTTAAACTTCCGGTGACTGGGTGTGTTATTTTAAATCGTCACATCCGGTGTCTAAACATTTTCGGCCGAACTTTTGCTCCTGTAAGCATCTTCAGCATTAGGGCTGCTACGAAACAGCGAGATCGCACCAAAACGACATGGCCGGAGCAAATATATATTCAGTTGTATTTCTTTTGGTGTTGGGTTCGAAGTGCAGCTATCAAGGTAAGTTTATATCGAGCTTATTGCGACATACGTGATCAGTCGTTTAGCATAACATTGAAAATGAAATGGAACTCTAGTGTCTGTCAAATATTTCATGGAACACTTTAATATGTGATCATGTGTGATGTTACTGCGATCGATCTGTGATACAATCGGGATGGAAATCTACAATTGTTCGTTTACTGATTGAGTTGAAATTGACTAACTAGTACCAAAGTTCTCCAATCAATAAGTAACATGCAATTCAATACTGATTATGCTCAGCTAGCTCTCGCTCAGGGGTAGTCGGTTTGAAGTTTGGCGTTGACTGATTTCTAGCTATTTGTATCGGGTTAACATGGACATCAAACGTTCTTAAACTAAGTTTTCGGACTAACAAAATCTTTATATGAACAATCTGACAACAATCGCATATTTTCCGCTATTGCTAATTAATTCTCCAGCCTTCATTGTGATCATCTGTCTGCAGTTCGTGATGAAATGTTTTTATGTTGAAGCAATAAGCTATAACAATTATCATTAATCAATAATTAAATTCATTTTCAAATAATTTATTAAAATGGCTGTCTCTTCACTCCAAGGGAAAGTTTATGCTACTTTTGTGTGTAGAACGGAACATCGCCATTCCTCCAGTGACTCCAGTAGCGTGAATATTTACTGTATGTAGCTATGTAATTACCCTGATTACGTGCTGATCGATCTGTGATGCGTGAAACGTTGTTGTTTTGTTGGTGCTGAAGGAAGTAGTGCTATATATATAATTTGAGGCGTGCGTGCATATGAATGTTTAAAAATCTTTCGTTTGATTTCAGTCCAATTTTGAAGTCTTTCTAGCACGTGTTTTTAAATTATTTGTAACACCCACAAAACATTATTTAGTTCCCCTTGTTTTAATGAGCTTTATAAAACTATGCAAATTACTCACGAAATGTGAGAGATTTTCAATAACGATTTATTACGCGTCTATCATGCTCTAATAACTTTCAATAACAAGAATGATTTGCTATTTATGTAAAAGAAAGTTTGAAGTTTGGAAAGATGACAAATTCAAGCGGAGGTATAAAAATTCTAAGGGGGAGGGGGTGCGTACTCAAGGATGAAAGTGACGGGATAGGTTATTTGGATGGTCCGTGTTCTGAGAGGTATTTTGGGGTTAACTTTTTGTTTATATTTTTTATCATACCGTATTTTGGGTTAGGGTTAGGGTAGTATCAACTCACGGCTTCATTTGCGCAAGAAATGGTGGGATTTAGCGCGAGTGTCGCGAAAGGGATCTGGAACGAGCGTAAATATTACGAGTGGGATTGGGGAGAGACGCGGGTTCGTGAGGCTCGCGCGTGGATTATCGGCGCCTCGCGTCTCTCGCGTCTCACGCATCAATATCTCGAGAGAGAAAAGAGAGACTATTTTACAGTCTAAGTTTCCCAGGGTTGTATTGTGCCGGGGGAACAAGTACCAGCCAGTTGAGGGCGAAATCAAAACTGGACTGAGCCCGCGTCACGGATGGCGCGTCTTGAAATATTTAGCGTAAATTTTTCAAGTTCGTTGTTCGTAATCCGTGTCAATCCTACCCAGTCTTGACCATCTTTGTTCCTATTTGGTTTATTATTATCTGGCAAATAGTTCCACATGAAAGTACTTCCCGTTAGCTTTCATTTGAATGGTCACACACTAAGGTTTCATTCACATACTTAAAAGTTAGAACCACCTTGTACAGCATAATAAACAGCACCACATGAAAGTACTGCCCGTTAGCTTTCATTTGAATGGTCACACACTAGGGTTTCATTCACAGACTTAAAAGTTAGGACCACCTTGTACAGCATAATAAACAGTATCACATGAAAGTACTGCCCGTTAGCTTTCATTTGAATGGTCACACACTAGGGTTTCATTCACAGACTTAAAAGTTAGAACCACCTTGTACAGCATAATAAACAGTACCACATGAAAGTACTGCTCAATAACTTTCATTTGAATGGTCATACACTAGGGTTTCATCCACAGACATAAAAGTTAGAACCGCCTTGTACAGCATAATAAACAGTTCCACATGAAAGTACTGCTCAATAGCTTTCATTTGAATGGTCACACACAAGGGTTTCATCCACAGACTTGAAAGTTTGAAACACAATAATTCACTCGATGCTTGATACTGGGAGTGAAAGGTTAATAGACATTCTGTTTGTTCTGTTTCTTTCTCAGACATAGTTAATCACAGAGGTAAAGAATTCATCGTTGGCTTCATGTCACAACACGTAAAATTCCATCAAGGAAACAATGTGCTTTACATCTCGAGCTTTGAAGACGTACGAGCTCGCGTCCATGTGCCCTCCCTTACACAACAGCCAGACAAACAGTACGACATCCCAGCTGGAGGGGTAAGAATCATTAAGCTGCCAGGAACTACACGCACGGGTATCTCTACAGGGATCGAGAGAAAGAAAGGAATTCGAGTCACTGCAAATAAACCCGTGTCTGTGCAAGGAATGTCAATTTTGGATAATGCGGGTGAAGGGTATCTTGGGCTGCCTGTGGCGACACTCGGTACATACTATATTGTACCGACGTTTGAAGTGGTGATTAACGCTATTGTCCAGGTAGTAGCACAGGCAGACAACACCGAAGTATCGTTTAAGCTGCGGCTACCAGGAAGGGGTAGAGTGCGTTATGGCGATCAAACATTGTATAACGGAGCAGCTATCAACGTAACTCTGAATGACTTAGATGTATTCCAAGTTTGGCTGACCGTGATCTTAGCGGCACGAGCGTGACGTCATCTAAACCAATCGCTGTATTTTCTGGTAATGATTGTGCCACAGTACCATCGCACCAAGTTCCATGTAATCACTTAGTGGAGCAAATCCCCCTGTTAGTCATTGGGGCTCACAGTTTATCACTAACCCCACGCCAACCGTCAGGGGGGAGACGTATTTCATGTCATAGCATCGGTGAAAGATACAGATGTCTCTGTGGACTCGCAAAATATAACGAGGCTAAGCAAGGGAGATAAATATATTATTAGAGCATCTTGGAATGAGTCTTTATCGATATCTACTTCTCAACCGAGTCTTGTTGTGCAATATTCTAGTGGAATCGGTAGGGGAATCGGGAGTCCAACAATGAGTTTAGTACCACCAAAAGAATGGTTCACCAATGACTACACAGTTTATGTTCCAAAAGATGAAAAGAACAACACATTTGATAGCTACATAAATATCATTATTAAGACCAGTTTACGAAGTGGTCTTCGCATTAAAGGTGCAAACGATCTCGTGATTGGCTGGAAGATTATTTCCGGAGTGGGTTTCTCCAGAGCTTCGTTTCCTTTGGCCAGCGATGGCGTGTACCATGTTTACCACAAGAATCCGCTGGCCAACTTTTCAGCTGTTGTATACGGCATGACTCCTCAAAAGTTGTTTGCCTTTCCAGCTGGCATGAAATGGCAGCAACCGTTAGATGCGAACTGTTCACGGACGGAAACGATTGGGGGCGATAAAATCGATAACGACTGTGATGGTGTTACGGACGAAGAATTAGCCAATGGCGTGGACGATGATGGTGATGGTATCAGTGATGAAGATCTGGTCACGCTAAAGCCCAACTTTAACGTGCCCAAAATGTGACAACGCCTTTGCTGTCATGTGAAAGGTCGTCGAGTGTAGCCAATACTAGAAATACCGGTATTGCGACGGGTTCAGCGCAAGGCGTTTGTAGGCTACGTGGAAAGACAGTGATATCACATCAGGACAATATTGTTTACTCGTACACTTGCGAACGTAAATTTGAGCGAGAGTGGACAATTACAGACTCCTGTCAGAATGTCATCACGCGTAAACAGACTATAAAGATAGCCACTCCACAAAATCCAGAAATCTCTTTTCCAGACGATATCGCTGTGACCTGTAGACAACAGGAGTATCTTGGGCCAGGGTTTACTGGAGAGGTTATGGTGACTGCAAGCGAGTGTCCAAGGAATGTAACAGTTACATACCAAGACACGTACAGTGGGGACTGTTCAGACAAGGAGGTGAGACTGGATCGAGCGTGGACAGTGACAGACAAATGCGCTCCCACTAAAAGGCAGATACAAGTTATCAAGCTTTTACCAAAAGGTTAGTCAATCCAATTGATATAACAGTTTAGAGCGTTTTACAATGGCAATTACAATGGCCAATCACAAGAAATATAGACAACACAATGAACCAATCAGAACTCGAAGCAAATACACGTAACCGGCGCCAAGCGCGGGAAAACGCGTGCGATCAAGTCACGATTGGTTTTGGTTTTGCATCTGATTGGTTGAGTAGGTGCGAGATTTTTAAACCAATCACAGAGCGTAGTAAATTACAACCAAAGCGATGCAGCGATTACTTTCGACACTCAATTGAAAACCGCTGTAAGGGAAGAAGATTTAATGCAGGCGCGGATCCAGGAAAAAACTTGAATCTGTGGAAGTCCGAAGGTATGTTTCCCCGCAAACGTTTTTAGATTTTTACTCTCTAAAATTATATTTCCCTCGATTTTGTGTCATTTGGAAAATTTGACCGATTTCCGTAAAACGGTGTAAGCCGGTCTGGATCCGCGCCTGTAATGATTGCGTAACCCTTTCACTCCCAGAGTCATAACCTTGAGTCAATAAAGGTGGCTGTACCTTTTTGAGTCTGGATGAAACCCTAGTGTCTGACCATTTATTGAAAGCTATTGCGCAGTTGCGCAGTTGCTAGACAAAGCAAACGAGCCTCAATGAGTCTGAAAAATCCACATTTAAATTCACTAAAAGAAACACCACCAAAATCGATGTAGCAAGTAATATTGAGGTCGTGTTACACATCCAGAAGGTGTAGTAACGTTCGTTCCAATGCTGCTGCAGATCCTCTGTAATTTTACGATTTCGTTATCTCTCAGTCCCAAATGACCAACGCTTGTACACAAGACAAACAGGCTTTCTAATGATTCTATAGAAACTTTCAATCCGAGTGGCGCTTTCAATAGACCTTTCTCCAAAATGGCCGCCGCAAATTAAAAATGATTTAAATCAAACTGAGTAGAGAATCAATACCAGCACCTGAAAGACCACCTCTTGTTTGGTAATCGTACAAAGTTTCGTTAGGTTAGGTTCTACCTGAGTCGAGAAAACAGTTTTTCAACTTCCGTTTTTTCGACTCAGGTAGAACCTAACCTAACGAAACTTCGCACGATTACCAAACAAGAGGTGGTCTTTCAGGTGCTGGTATTGATTTTCCACTCAGCTTAATATGAATTTGCGGCGGCCATTTTGAAGAAAGGTCTATTTGAAATTAGGTGAGGAAACATTTAGGAATCTACATGAAGTACCTTGTGCATTGTTTGATGTGAACGTTGTACCTTGCTTTGTTAGGATCCAGAGGAACTACCAACTACGTGGTGTCATTCAGGGTAACAAGCGAGACGTTTTCTGTTGAGCTAAAAAATAAGAAATCCCAGCTCTTCAAGTCCTTGGCTGACGGTTTGCAACTTGAGGTATCTACAGATTTTAATGTTCTGGGTAACGTATTTCCAAAGGACGGTATACGACACTCCATTTTCCCGCTTTTAAAGGAGAGGCCAGGATTCCAGAGAATGTCTTCTGATTTATTTAGATTATCACGCATTGTCGTGGCTAACCTTCTACTAAGTCTAAGACATTGATGAAAAAATAATTTTAGTGCAATAGAGTACTAAAGTTATGACATCATAAATTTGAGAAATTTGCAAACTGAAATCTGAACAGCTCTTCAGAGCAAGCATGCCAAAAAACGTCCACTTGCCAAAAAGTAGCTCTCCATTGCAATTTGCGGCTGAGATTTTTAATTTCTCCATACAAACCCTTCTAATTTTGCGTCTGTTCCTTCAGTTTAGAACAAACAGGTACCAAACTTTGAACCTCTATATCTTCTGTTCTATTCGTGCTAACAAGTTGAAATTTTGTGGCTGCATACAGCAGCAATCTAATGATGGGATTTTGAGACTTGATAAAAATAATTTGAAAATTTGTGACATCACACTTTACCGCTCTATTGTCATTGGATTTAGTATTTTGCTGTTCTGGAATCTAGCATTCTGAAATTATAACAGTCAGGGTCGGGTTTTGGGTATACAAGACTCCCATCCCATCACCCAATCTATTGCAACCAGGAAAAGCAATGGTAACAATATGCAACCCTGCATGGGCGGATCGTATCTAGGATTTTTCAATAGAGGGGTCCAAACTTGTACACAGTAAATACTACATGTACGCTATTAACCCTGGAAGAAGTGACGACTGTGTGGGTAAATAGGAGACATTTAGCTGAGTGGCGAAGTGCAACACAAGTTTCATTTTGAAACAATCAGATAATAGTCTTCGTACTGCGATCCTTCAGCTGTAGATTTTAGTTTCAAAACTAGTTTTAGTTTAATTACTTGGAAATAAGTAAAAAAGGCAAGCTAGAGCGCTCAGGTTTGAGGGAGAGTGGGGGGGGGGGGGGGAGGGGGTGGGGGGGGGGGGGGTCTGGACCCCTGACCCTCCCACTGGATCCGCCACTGCAACCTTGACGCACATGGAACCACTCACTCACTCACCCATTGTGCCTTTACCTATCTCATTCGTGCATAAGGCCTCGCCCGCCGTTCCTTGCACAACACTAATTCCCAGCACACATGTCCTTTAGGATGTTGATCACCTTTTCACCATATGCATGCAGTAACTGCCATAGGGTTGGGTGGTGAATACTTTCAAAGGCTTTTTCAAATATCGATGTAGTTGATGTAGAGAGGGATGAATTCCATTCTAGCGACTGTTCTACTATAGTCCGAATCACAAAAATTTGACCTAACCTTCCGCTTCCGAAGCCTGACTGGTACGAGAGTAGTTGATGAAAAATACCTTAAAAATACGTAAAACTATGTTAAAGAGAGTCCCGCTAATATAAAGTGTGTTTTTGCTTCTATTTCTCTTTCGTAGTTACAGAAAACATTCACGGAGTCAAAGTCAAAATTTGGACGATTTTTTGTAGCAGCTACGGCGCTCGGTTTCAGGTAAGCTTTCGTATTTGCAAGAGTTTTATAACTTTCTTCCCATAATCTGAAGTGTTAGTCTCGTTTCCGCGCCCTGAAGCCCTGGCCAAACGGAGTCGCAAGTAGTATACATGCTGACTCGTCCCCAGCCGTCTCTCAGTCTCCTATTAATTATTATATGCGAGCGTCTTGGGGACTGGGCGATGCATCTTGGTTTGGTCAGAACTTGTGCGCACTTGCGTTGACTTGCGATAACTTGCGTTCACTTTGATCGCGAAGTACTGAATCACAGCGTGTGCAGGAGCATATTGAAATGGCTCTTTTTGGCAAATTGCGTGAACTTGCGAGTAAACGTGCGACTACGTTTGGCCACCCATGCAACGCAAGCACACAAGTTCGTATTTCAAAATTGCGGGTACTTTTGGCCGGGGCTTAACCTTCCGAGGGGGTCGCCTGAGCCCCTCGGGTGAGGAGGGAAGGGTGGGGGGGGGGGGCTAGGGAAAGGAGACGTGGCTGAGACTTTAGACTATTCTGCCCATCGTTAATTTCAAAGCACACAATAAGTGTTCGTACCATCGTCCATTTATCTGACGTCATTATTTGCTTTGCCTAACCACAGATTTATCTTGTTCTTTTTTCCTGTCAAGTAATGGTAGTGTTATTCCGAGCATGCTCATTAAGATCGACTCCCAGGCTCAAATGGATCAACAGGAGCTGGTCGGCTTCATGAACAGCACTATGCAAAGTAAAATGTTGGGAAAATTTCAAGTGGACCCCAGTTCAGTACAAGCAACAGGTACACTTAAGTCGTTTATTTTTGATCATATAACGCGCTCTCTGATTGGTTGTGTAGTCGTTTTGCACGAGGCCTTTATAACACTTTGTTCATATAACGCGCTCTCTGATTGGTTTTGTGGTCGTTAGTGCACGAGGCTATGTAAACACGGTTATGACGTTTCATTGCATTTAGTTGGCTTTATTTTATAAAAGAAATAGAAACAGCCCCTTCTTGTTTACATAGCCTGACGCAAACACTCGAGAAAGTTTGGGAGAATTCAAAAGTACTTATAAACTAGATATTGAACGAGAGATTATAAAAGTACCGGTGTACTTAGGGTTTACGTAAGTACTGATGGCAGGAGACAGCTTGGTCTCCATCAAGAATAGGAATGCGACAAAGTGCGTGAACTTTAACACAAGCACCATTTGGTACCCATTTACGCGCGGCAAAAACATTCAAACTTAATGTCATTTTAAATATTACTTTCATAACCCACTCGCCAGTCTTTTATCGATATTTTAAGGACAAATAATATGCTGATCTCCTTTTAAGGCAAAAAGGGTTGAAATATATTCGCGTACACTATAGAGGATAGCAGTCAATAACCTACAGCTTAGGTATTTTAAAGCCTAGCCTGAGTAGCCTGAGATCAGGCTCCTGAAGAAAATTTGCGAGCGAAGCGAGCCGAGTCGCTGCCTGGGGCGAGAAGGAAAGCGACGGAGCCTGAAGACATTCCTTTGACGCCGTTGCTTTCCTTCTCGCCCCAGGCAGCGACTCGGCTCGCTTCGCTCGCAAATTTTCTTCAGGAGCCTGATCTCAGGCTATTTAAAGCCCAACGTCAAGAATAATTTTCCCTTTCAAAGACAACGTGTGCGCGAAGGGGGTCTACCAGCGAATAGTCAACGATGATAGAATTAACCAATCAGATTCACGGATTTGCAATAGACCGCGCACGATGATCTACTATTAAATCTACATTAATTATGTATCGATCTTTTTCTTTTAGTTTTTCATTTTCTCGCTTTCCACAAATCACTTTCTTCTGTTTTTGTAACGTTCTTGCTTTTTTTTATATGACACAGACTTTGATGAATGTAATCATCCGACCTCAACAAGTGTCACGCGAAAGCCAAATGTACCAACACTCTTGGTTCATATAATTGTACTTGTATAGATGGATATTTTGGCGATGGAATACTCTGTCAAGGTATGTTCTTTAGTATTCGTTCGTTCGTTCGTTCGTTCGTTCGTTCGTTCGTTCGTTCGTTCGTTCGTTCGTTCGTTCGTTCGTTCGTTCGTTCGTTCGTTCGTTCGTTCGTTCGTTCGTTCGTTCGTTCGTTTCGTTCGTTCGTTCGTTCTTTCGTTCGTTCGTTCGTTCGTTCGTTCGTTCGTTCGTTCGTTCGTTCGTTCGTTCGTTCGTTCGTTCGTTCGTTCGTTCGTTCGTTCGTTCGTTCGTTCGTTCGTTCGTTCGTTCGTTCGTTCGTTCGTTCGTTCGTTCGTTCGTTCGTCGTTCGTTCGTTCGTTCGTCGTTCGTTCGTTCATTCGTTCATTCATTTATTTACTATAATAATAGAGCAGTTTTCAGTTTAGTGTCGTAAAACCCAAACCAAAGCAATTTAATACAATGGCCAATCACAACAAAGCAAAACGAACCAATCAGAACTAGAAAGAAATACAAGTAACCGGCGCCAAGCGCGGGAAAATGCGTGCGACCAAGTCGCGATTGGTTTTGGTTTTCCGTCTGATTGGTTGAGTAGATGACGCGAGTTTATTTTTTAAACCAATCACAAAGCCCCGAGTGATGAAGCCACTTTAACCCTACAACCTGGTGGCTTAATATTTGTAATCCGTTTCAATCAATCCATTCTTAGACACCGTTTATCTTCGTTTATGAATTTCTGTCATCTGTTTGGTATTTGTATACTATTGCCTCGGGGCTTCGAAGTGACTTCAGCTAGCGTGACAAGTTCTCTTGAGGGTGGATGGGAGGGGGTTAAGAGAGGGCTTTCTCTTTCTCTCCCCCCCCCCCATCCCCAAGGAAGAGCTTGCTTGCGGGACTTCACCTGAATGCCATTTTTCCGCCACTTAACATGGGTTAAATGGAAATATCTCGTTCACGTTTCAAGCAATCCAAAAACTTTATGCTCATCCCATGAATCTATGTTATGGGGTGTTTGTAAATTATTGGGTGATTTTGGGGTATGTTTGAGAGGAAACAGTTTTTCTCAAAGGAGTTGTAAAATTTAGGGAAATAGGTAAATATTGAAGATTTAATGTAGTTTTAAAATTAGAATTTCAAGTTAAAAATTAGCAGATGGACACCGACATACAGTTGATAACCACGCAAGAGCACCCGCGTAGGTATCAACTGTTCCAAAAATCATTTTCTTTCTTCTATCCCTTCTTTAAACCTCTTAAAATTTCATTGAAATTTAGGTCAAGTCCCGCCTTCAGTGTGACAAAGCGCCTTTAATATTTCCATTTCTCTTTTTAGCGCCACCTTCAATCTACTACGTGGATCCTGCAACCGAAGTTGGCACAGAGGAAAACGTGACACTCACTTGTCACGCTCATGGTCTTCCAGAACCAACCTTCACTTGGATAACCCGGATGGGTACAATGTTAATGCAACGACTTCAGTTTATGAAATTGAAATCCTTGATGATGACAGTGAAAATTTAAGAGGCAGAACACTACAACAAGATGGTTCGCTGTTGATATTTAACACCCGTGTGCATGATCAAGGCATTTATACATGTGTCGCGAGTAATGTTATGGGAAAGGAGGAAGGGAGTGTCAATGTTACAGTGAGAGAAGGTAAGAAAAACACCATGACAAAGTTTACTGACCCTTTCACTCCCAAGAGTGCTAAGTTCAAAACTGAGGAAATAAATCTTGAATTTCATTTTGCAAAATTGTCAAAACAAAACAGTACCACATGAAAGTACTGTTCAATAGCTTTCATTTGAATGGTCACACACTAGGGTTTCATCCACAGACTTAAAAGTTAGAACCACCTTGTACAGCATAATAAACAGTACCACGTGAAATTATTGCTCAGTAGCTTTTCATTTGAATGGTCACACACTAGGGTTTCATCCACGGACTCAAAAGGTACAACAACCCCATTTATTGACTCAAGGTTTGACTCTGGGAGTGAAAGGGTTAAACGAAGTAACCTTTAGTTTCATATTTTGATTATTAGACCTTGTGGAGGTTGATGCCGCTATTACCATCGAAGATGAGATATTTGACGAGGATCTGGAAAACAAGACTTCTACAAGATACCTGTCCATGGAGAAACAAGTTCAACAAGAGGTAAGAACGTAATAACTGGAAAATTCACCATAAGACAAAAGATACTCTTGCGCTAAATATTTTCTTGGAAAACACCCTAACGTTTCCGAAAGTAACGAAAGTCACTTGCGTCGCGTTGCGTTTGACGTCATTTTCGTGGTCTGTACTCTCATCGACTTTCGCTCTTGACCTTGCCTAGTTCCCAGGCCTCTATATTTCGCCGCGGTCAATCCGTTTCGGGTCACGTGGTCCGAGCGAAAAAGTAAGGCCTAGACCAATGAGCGTACGCGAAATTTGACAGTTACAGTTGAACCTCTCCACAACGGCCACCCTGGTGCAGAATTATCTGGCCGTTGTAGAGAGGTGGCCGTTGTAGGGAGGTTTCAATAAGAGTAAAGTGTATGGATCGGCGCACGGTCGGGACGAAAAATCCTGGCTGTTGTAGAGAGGTGGCCGTTTGTGGAGGTTCAACTGTATTGTAAAAAAATCAGTGACGCAAACATAACGACATAAGGAAAAAATGGATCTTTTCTTTATGCCGTTCAGTATCCATGTTGTTATGTCGCTAGTATGAGTTAATTAAAACTGTTCACATTTCTTTCCGTTTTTCCCCTACAGTTAACTGCTTTGTTCAAGGATATGGAAGGATTCGAAAAAGTTATCATTCTTGGATTTGTGTGAGTAAATAGCATTTGTAACACTGCCAGCTACAACGTTATTCATAATGGGTTCAAAACATTTCTCTAATGGTTTGTTGTTCTGTCCAGTGCCAGTCTATTTAACAATTAGATTATTCGCTCGAAATTTCCATGATGTGATAGTTGATGAGGCCGTTGGCCGAATCAACTATCACATCATAGAAATTTCGAGCGAATAATCTAATTGTTTTAGTAAAAATCATAACAATTGTCTAGTAATAACTCTAAATTCTCCTCCGAAACTTCGCAGAAACGAGAAAAAGCGCAATTTTGTAAACGACCTCCAGCCACTGCACACTAATGGCTGATAGTATACGAGTAGCTCAGCCAATCAGATTGTCTTATTTGCATTAGTATACTAGTAGATTTTTACTAAATTTTGATAGTTTTTGTTTGTTTCATCCTGTATTGAAAGGAAGTCTTAACTCTTAGGGACTGTGCAATAATTACCAGAAAGGGGGGGGGGGGGGGGGGGGGTTGTATTTCAAGTACATATTACATTGGTGACTCCATACTATTTATAAGATTGAACCGAAAAATTTTCGAGACGCGGATGTCCAACAATTAAACATGCAGTAGGAGCTCTTCTTTCCGTTATAAGATTTTAATCCACAGGTGCGTGTAGAGAAAATGTAGCGTACTTGTATAAAGGTGTGTGTATACTGTGAGGGGGGGTGGGGGGGGGGGGGGGTCGTACATAATTTCTAACTGATTAGAGGGGGGCAATAGCTAAATTCACTCCTTTAGGAGGGGGGTATTACCTAATATTTGGCTACATGAAGCCCATTTTCCAACCCCCCCCCCCCCCCCTGGTAATTATTGCACAGTCCCTTAGCTTGTAGCCCCTCTGTAACATTAGCATTTAATAATTCGTCAAGTTAAAACAAAGGAGATCATAACCGTGACGGTGGTTTGGATATCTGATCTTAATTAGCATAGATTTTTATGATTTTATTTCTCCGTTTACTTCTTAGTTTTGGTTTCGATTGAGAAGATATATCAAACACTCGAGACAGTGTTTCATCCGATTTCCAAACACCTCGAATTTCGTCAAAAATACTCCGCTACGCGTCATATTTTCACTCTATTCTCGGTGTTTGGAAATCGGATGAAACACGATCTCTCGTGTTTCATATATTACTTACAAACATTTCAACCTACACTACTGCTAAATATATTGGTTGTTAACAGTTAGCGGTTTTTGTTGTTTCAGTAATGGAAGTGTCAAAGTACGTTTTCGAGTTGTTGTTAAAGTGGATAAACCTGAGAATAAAGAACCTGTTTTGATCGCAAACAAAGTTGGTAAAACTCTCAGAGTTAGTGTGGAAAATGGTCAAATAGGCAGCCTCAAAGTCAAGAAAACTGTCGAGTTAAGAGGTTTGTATCGCGGTGTATCTAGGGCCGTTAAAATTATTTTTACATTCGTTCGTTCATCTTTCATTCTTTAGTTCATTGATTGATTGATTTTGACATCTTTCTTCCTTGCTTGCGGCGTCGTGTTTGCTTGCTTGCTTGCCTGCTTGCCTGCTTGCCTGCCTGCCTGCCTGCCTGCCTGCTTGCCTGCTTGCCTGCTTGCCTGCTTGCCTGCTTGCCTGCTTGCCTGCTTGCCTGCTTGCCTGCTTGCCTGCTTGCCTGCTTGCCTGCTTGCCTGCTTGCCTGCTTGCCTGCTTGCCTGCTTGCCTGCTTGCCTGCTTGCCTGCTTGCCTGCTTGCCTGCTTGCCTGCTTGCCTGCTTGCCTGCTTGCCTGCCTGCCTGCTTGCTTCAGTGCTTGCTTGCTCCCTTCGTTCCTTAGTTGAATGCTTTAATCCTTTCTTTCTTTCATTCTTGTGCATTCACAATCAGTCCACAACTGAAACCAAATTTTGTATTTCGCATTTCAGAACGCCCTCCACCACCCGTTAATGTCCAATCCGCTGATATCAAACAAACTGAAGCTGTTATCAAGTGGTCACATCCCGAGCTTTATAAAATGTACGCTATCAGTAGTTACTCGCTACAATTTAGAAAGTTTGGAACCGATAAGTGGAAACAGTACATCACTACTCGGGGCGAGAACCACAGGCTAACCAACCTTGATCCGGATACTGCTTACTCCGTGCGATTGAAATCCGAAAACCAGTTTGGAAAGGAAAACCCAGTGGTAGTGGAGAGCTACGAACTAAGAAAGGTATGTTTTGGATAGTTAATTAAAGGGAAATGGTTATGAAGTCCGGCAAAGTTCTTTGTTATATGTGTTTTTGTTCGCTATTTTGAGGGTTGACCGTGCACAAAACCTGACAAAATACAATAGGTGTTTACGTGTGTTCAAGCAACTAACCAATAGAAACGTTGCGATTACGTAATTCATGCATAGTGTATGAGCGCAAAACAAAAGATGTGCACGGTCATGGACCTTCCAACATAAATCTTGGCCTCTTTGTTTGCTCCTTTGAAGTTTGCCGGGCTTCAAAACCAATTTCCCTCTATTAACTATGGTTTCTGTTTTATGACTTGTCATTGATATTTAATCACTTGGTTGCTTTTATTTTTCATTTCTTCTTAGCAATAAAGTTACTTCCTCCATATGGAATGTATACAATTCAATTAATGTCCAATTTCAAGTAACCCACGCCTGCCAAATTCTAATCCAGGGGATCTCCGTACCTATAAGGGGTTAAAATTCGTGGCTCGGTACCGCTTAGGGTATTTAAATATAAAATGACCACAGTTTAATATGACAGGAACCGACAACGAAATTTTCCTTTCCCCGATACGAGCTTTGCGAGGACCTGCGAGCGCCGTATTACAAGTAATAACTAATTTACTTCATTTTGCGGGGGTACAGCCAGTGGCTGACAAACTTGTGGCCCTCCTGCAATAATTACAATAATACAAGAGGTGATATAAGACATAAATGGAAATAATTACACGATTCCTTAAAAAATTAGTAAATGAAGCTTTGAAAGTTTGAACACTTGACAACAAAAGTGTGCCCACCCTCAGTTTCTAGATCTCTAATATATCGAGGGCAGCGTACGTTTGATTTAGAGAATCGTCTAGATCTTTTTGAGATACCCAGCTGTTGTGTCCTTCGGCAAGACACTTTACTCTCACATTGTCCCTCTTTACCCAGGAGTATAAATGGGTACCAGTGATAAAATGTTTGGGGGTAACCTGCGATGGACTAGCATCCCATCCAGGGGAGTAGCGATGCTCCTAGTCGGCTTCATACTACAGAAACTAGGCTCGTGAAGACTTTTTTACCTTACCATATAGAATACAACATAATTTAACGCCCCTTGGGAAACCATATAATGTTGTTGGGGCTAGCTTGGTTTAAGTAAAGTTTATACGTTATTTTATACATTGATCCAAATCTAATTTCTCTCAGTTGACAATATCATGTCAAGCATACAGGTGATAAGAATGCCGAAAATCGCCAACGAACTAAGGGCATACCAATAAATTCTCACAACTAACATTCAAAGAAATGTCTTGTAATCAATGATGAGAATTAACACTTCAACATTGACACTTTCTATTCGTTTATTTTCTTCTTATAGAGAGAAGTGGAGCGGAATTGGCATTAGCCATTGTTCTGCCGTTGTTACTGTTGATAATACTGGCATTCGTGGCAGTTGTTGTGTACAGAAGATGGAAAAAGAAAGGAAAAAGAGCACTGACGAGGAAGTACCCATGAATCCAGTCTCGGCAGACACGGTCAGTTATAGCCATGTTTAAACTGACTACATTAAGCCTTTCACTCCCGAGAAATCTTGAATTTCATTTTGAAAAATTGTCAAAAACTAACAGTACTACTTGAAAGTACTGCTCAATAGGTTTCATTCACAGACTTAAAAGTTAGAACCACCTTGTACAGCATAATAAACAGTACCACTTGAAAGTACTGCCCGTTAGCTTTCATTTGAATGGCCACACACTAAGGTTTCATTCACAGACATAAAAGTTACAACCACCTTGCACAGCATAATAAACAGCACCACTTGAAAGTACCGCTCAATAGCTTTCATTTGAATGGTCACACACTAGGGTTTCATCCACAGACTCAAAAGTTAGAACCACGTTGTAACAGCATAATAAACAGTACCACATGAAAGTACTGCTCAATAGCTTCCATTTGAATGGTCACACACTAGGGTTTCATCCACAGACTTAAAAAGTTAGAACCACCTTACAGCATAATAAAATGAAAGAGAGACAGTGTTTCATCCGATTTCCAAACACCGAGAAGAGAGTTGAAAATCGAGGTTATCCGTTATGGTTATGATTTGCCTTGATTAAAAACTTGATGAATTGTGAGAATTATGTTTTAAAGTTCTTTTCTTTTTTTATTCCAGCAAAGCCAACCAGGAGCCTTCGTGCCTTTTGGACGAGAACGTTATGCCCCAATCCCCGGTGAAACCCCAAAGGGCGCATGCGCGATGCAAATGCAAGCCTCGTTTTCCTGGCGCGAAATACCACGTCACCTTATCATACTTGGCAAAGTTCTTGGAGAAGGCGAGTTTGGTATGGTGGTCAAAGGAGAGTTAACTGAAGATGATGGTCACATCACACATTGTGCTGTTAAAACGTTGAAACGTATGTACATTGATTTCTTGATAAACAAGAAATTCTGGTATAAATTAAAGGGGCGTGGCCATTCTCACGCGTAGTTGTCAATCAACCGCCAATGCGTAAACAGCTGACAAACAACCTGCACTTTTCCTTCGACTGTTACTGATAAAATGCGTTTCTTCTTTCCTATTAAAGAATGTTTTGTTAAAACATTTGCAATTCGCGATTATAAAGCATGTTTAGTTTACAGGACGCTTGACTCGACAAGGCGGTGCTATAACTGCAAGAGTACAAGTGTGCATTTCGCACCCGAAAGAAGTTATAACCTAACTAGTTACGTTATACATAGTTATAGAGGGAAATGGTTATGAAGCCCTGCAAAGTTCTTTGTTATATGTTTTTGTTCGCTATTTTGGGGGTTGACCGTGCACAAAACCTGACAAAATACAATAGGTGGATACGTGTGTTCAAACAACTAACCAATAGAAACGTTGCGATTACGTAATTCATGCATAGTGTATGCGCGCAAAACAAAAGATGTGCGCGGTCATGGACCTTCCAACATAAATCTTGACCTCTTTGTTTGCTCCTTTGAAGTTTGCCGGGCTTCATAACCATTTCCCTCTATTAACTATGCGTTATATGGGTAAATATGTAGTATGTGTATGTGGAGAGAGAAAGAGTGAAAGAGACCCTTCTTCTCTCGCTACCCACCAGCCTGCGAGCAAGATCTCTTGGGGTGGCTAGTGTATGTATAGTCTGTGAAATTCATGATTGTGTCGCCTCAACACACATTGTAGGTACTGCCACAGAAAGCGATTTTAAAGACTTGCTGAATGAGCTGGAGATAATGACGTCAGTGCGTAATCACCCCAACCTTGTCAACCTAATCGGCGCATGCTCAGCTGGAGGTGAGTTGGTTTAAAATTGAACAGAATAATAGCGGAAGTAATTCTTGGCGGGGCATCTAACTGATAGGTTACAACAGCTAAACCATACTTGTAGTGTTTTCTGTGCTATAACCAATCACAGAGCGTAGTAAAGTAAAACCAAAGTAATTCCAGATTACTTTCGACTCTCAATAGCCCTTTTCACGGTTAACTTGCGATATTTGCATAACAATACACTTGAACATAGAAGCGAGGCAATTTCGGGCACAAGCTGCAAAACATCGTGTTTTTCTTGAGCTCCTTCAACTTTTTTAGTATAAAAACAGTTTTAAACTGTAGAAGAACTACAATTATTTTAGTTTACGTTGTTTTTAGAAAAAATTGTAAAACGACTTTTCTCTATTAATAAAGAGTAGACTCGCATAAGCAACAGGGAGATCGGATTACGATCCTTACGGCAAACTTTAACTAAAAGAGTTGTATATTTAGTTCTTCTCCGTTTTAAAACTATTTTTATGCTAACATAGTTTAAGGAGCTCAAGAAAATCGCGATGTTTTACAGCTTGTGCCCGAAATTGCCTCGCTTCTATGTTTAGCTGTATTGTTATGCAAATATTTCAGGTTAACCGTGAAAAGGGCTATTGAAAACCGCTGCATATTAACTTGTAGTATTTTAATACTGAACAAACTATATTCTTCCTCAAAATGCGTCATATTTTGCACCCTTTAGGACCGTTGCTGATCGTCGTAGAATTTGCCGAATACGGAAATCTCCTACGTCATCTTCGTGATCGCCGAAAGCAAAACTACGAAGACATGAACGAATACACCTTAGACATAAGCTCCGCGGAGAGACTGAGGATAGCTTGTGACGTGTCTAACGGAATGAAACATCTTGCTACAATGAAGGTACGTTACTCGGGGGAAGGGGGGGGGGGAGGAGGGGTATTTCTTTTCAAGCAGGCCCGTTGGCAAACGCCTTGATAAAAAGACAATGGTTTGTGGGCGAAGGAAAAAAACTTTCTTTGTTTTAAAAAGCTTTAAATTATAGCTTTACACCTTATTTCTAATGTAGACGCATGAAAGCGTCTAATGTAGACGCGTATCAATAATCGAATAATAATTTTCATCAAGACAAATTAATTTTCCATGTGCGAAACGAAAAAAGTCGTCGAGCGCATCAGCCTGCTCTGAACCAACTGATGAACATGCAGGTTAAAATTTAAGGTGGCTCTCAACCCCGTCCTCGAGAAACCCCCTTTTCGAGGGACAAGATATAACGAAATTGGCGCTTTTATCTTGCAGTCTGCTAGCACAGTTTTCCTATTACCACTCGTAAACCCCCCCGGGGGCCTTCCATATAAAAGTGGTGGGGGCTCTACACTTTCGACGATCACCCCCGTCCCGCCCGGGTCGTAAACTAGACAGGATTTAATACAAATGTTTCATATTCCAGTGTGCGCACAGAGATTTGGCCGCGAGAAATGTACTTCTTGGAGAGGGAATGGTGGCTAAAGTGTCCGATTTTGGTTTGTCACGTGACATCTACACTGACAACGTCTACGAGAAGAAAACCGGGGTAAGAAGATTATCTAATAATTCTGTGAATGAGGGCCGTAGCGGTAGGCGCTTGATCAAACAATAATAAGAGTCGACGAGACTTAGGGATGAGAGTTAGACGACAGATTTCTTCAATTCTCATCGACTGTCTTCAGCGCGCGCTCAGACGAGCTGAGAGTGCGCGAGAGTTGATATTAAAATTGGCGAACACTGTCGTCGATTCTCGTGAACATTTGTGTTCGGGATTATCTCCCGTGCTGGTTCACAATCAACTTGAGGACTGTATCTTTCCAATATAAAATGCGTTTATTCGTAGATTCACAGTTCTTTACAATTCCGTTCCGTTCTATATTCTATCCGTTCTATTCCGTTCTCTTCTGAGGCTTAACCTCTTACAACAATGTCTTATATACACTAGGAAATACAAGAATGTTGCGGTTGTAACCGCTAAACTTCGCCTTAACTAGTTACAAGCATTCTTTGTTTTACAACCAAACTGTACGTGATCTACTTTTAGCCCATATGTTTTACAAGTACATGTCACGCGTAATATGTGACGTTACAGCGAAAAATAACATTGCGTGATATAAAGATTAAATAAACTATTATTATCGGACACACTCCCCCCCTTGACCTGTCAGGGTCAAGCACAATTTGGTAATCACATTCAGTCACACAAAAATGAAAAAATATTGCCGATCAGTGATCGAGCATGACTCGTGTTTTCCAACGTGAATCCAGCGCAGCCGCACGCCGTGGGATTTCCCTCCCCGAAGGGGTTTGTTTTCCCGCATTTCCCACCGGGTTTATGTTACTCTCACCAATTTCTCTCGTCACACTACACACTTCTAAAGGATACAGTTTATGCACGGCTCTGTTGATGAAGATAGGTTTTCCCTTTGTGATTAGTTTCAATTTAACACCTCTTACCTCACCATCCTTGCCCGCAATCAGTTCTAAAACTTTCCCCATCTTCCAGTTACTCCTCTTCACATTGTCTTCGTGCACTAAGACCACTTCACCTTCACTTACCTCGCTCCTCGGACCTTCCTTCTTACCACGGTGATGCTCTCTCAAATCGGTAAGATATTCCTTTCTCCACCGATTCCAAAAATGAATCCTCAACCTTGCGAGGTACCTGAACCTTCTGAGAAACCTGTCTCACTCTCCTTCTCGTCATTTCTAACCTCCTCTGGCAAACTTAGCAACCGACGTCCATAGATCAGATGAGATGGTGTGAGCATTTCAGCTCCAACTTCGTCGTATTCATACGTTAGCGGACGTGAATTTAAGGTAGCTTCCACTTCTGTCAAGACAGTCAGCAATTCATCAGCATTGAGCTTCGCATTTCCGAGAACCTTTCTGAGACAACTTTTCGCAGTTCCAATCATTCGTTCATAGAATCCGCCCCACCAAGGAGCCCGCTCCAAAATGAATTTCCAATCTATTCGATTGCTTTCTAAGTGCGCCCTCACCTCTTCGTTGTCATACAATCGCTTTATCACCTTCGCGGATGCCTTGAAGGTCTTGGCATTATCCGAAATGATTAAAGATGGAGCGCCTCTCCTCGCGACAAACTTTCGTAAACAACGCACAAAGGTAGTTGCTGTAAGGTCAGCAACCAGGTCCAAATGTACCGCTCGTGTTACACAGCAAGTGAATAACGCTAAATAGGACTTAACCATTTCTCCTGTCTGGGACTTGACGAACAACGGACCAGCAAAATCAATACCTACCTTGGAGAACGGTATGGCCTCTTTAACTCTGAAGTCTGGCAGTGCTGCAACAGGTGGGGATTTAAAGGGTTTTCCCTGCGCCTTCTTACATGTCACGCACTCCTTCAAAACCTTCTTTACAACCTGCCTTCCTTTCGGTACCCAAAACATCGACCTCAGCTCTCCAAGTGTTGCCCGTATTCCACTGTGCTGCGTCTTTCGATGGCATTCTTCAATCACTAGTTCTGTCAGCTTGTGGTTCCTTGGAATAATGATGGGTTGTTTTGACTCTGCTTCCAAATCTGAATTATCTAATCTGCCATTGCACCTCAAGATTCCACCATGGTCAATCACTTTCAGCTTTGTGGCTAAGTCTTCGTAATGTTGTCACTCTTCAGTTCATCTTGGGAGGACTTTATCCACATTCTCTCTGCCTCGGCAATTTCACTCCCACACAGCATACCCACTCTCCGCTCGGTACCATTTCTAATGCATTGCAAATTAAAAATAAAACGCTTTACCCATGAGGTTACCCTTAACAACCTCCCGAGTCGGCTAAACGCATTGATTTCAACTATATTCGAAATTCCGAACTTGTTTGTCACGCTAGCCACTGTCACGGTCACCTTCTTTTCCTCATCAATGCTCTGTGGAGTTTCGCAGATCTGTGACACTGGCCACCCTTCCTTTGGTCCGGACAACCAGGCTGGACCACTCCACCACAATTCATTTTCCTTTAACTTGGACGCCAGTTCACCCCTTGAACCAACGTCAGCTGGATTCTGCTCTCCTGGACAGTGTGCCCAGTCTTCCTTTCGCGTGATCCTCAGGATCTCATTTACTCGCTGGCGAACAAACTGCTTCCATTCACCCCTGTTGTTGATCCACCAGAGCGCTGTCTTGCTATCTAGCCACATGCGCGAACCCTTGATTTCTACTTCTTCTTTCAGAGCATTCTGTACAGTCTCCATGAGCTTCGCCAACACTCTCCCTGACATCAGTTCTAGTCTCGGTATCGTTTGCGTCTTTAGTGGAGCAACTCTGGTCTTGGAAGTCAGCAACGTTACGGTGAAAGCCCCATGTGCCTCACACACGAAGTAAACCATGGCACAATAAGCCTTTCTGCTAGCGTCAGCAAATCCATGCAAGGTACAATTCATCTGGTCCTGGGGAACTCTATAAACACATCTAGGCACGGATATTTCTCTTACGCCTTTGAGGTCGTCGATCCAGCTGACCCAGCGTTTCTTCTCCTCGTCCTTCAACTCTTCATCCCACTCAACCTTGTTTGAACACAACTCTTGGAACAAGACCTTCACGCTGACAAGTACGGGACTAATAATGCCTAGGGGGTCATACATACCTGCTGCAATTTTCAGTATGTTTCTTTTCGTGATAGCTAACCCGTCAGCCTTTTTTGCCAGTGCAAATAATTCAAAATAAACAAATCCTCGTTACAATTCCACGACAACCCGAGAACCTTTTCGTTTGTCGTTCCCTCTTTTCTCCCCAGCATTTCCTTCGCATAACTTTCGTCGGCGCTCTTAATCTCGTTGTTTACGTTGGACTCGTCACGCAATTCGCACTGTCGTATTTTCTCTCTCAATTCTTCGCTATTTGTCAACCACTTCCTCAATTTGAAACCGCCAAGCGCGAGCTTTTTCTTCGCCTTGTCATGCAATTCGCTGGCATCTTGGGTGGTCCTGTCACCGGCAACGAGATCATCAACGTAAAAGCTCCTCTTCATTACACGCACGAACTCTGGGTCGATTTCGGTAAATGTGTCCAAATGGTACTGAAGGGTAGCATTCAGCAAGAAGGGTGACGAATTCACTCCGAAAACAACCCGACAGAACCTGTAAACCACCGGGTCTACATGTTCACTATCGACATTGTTTACCCAAAGAAATCTTAAGCAATCCCGGTCACGCAATTTGACCTCAACATTGAGAAACGCTTTTTCAATGTCGCCCACTAACGCCACGCGCTTTTCCCTGAATCGGATCAAAATGTCATACAACAATGGCGACAAAGTGGGTCCCACGTGTAGGCAATCATTCAACGACACACCCCCTTTCCCTTCCTTTGAAGATGCGTCATAAACCACGCGCACCTTTGTGGTTTTGGCTTCTTTCCGAATAACTGCGTGGTGTGGCAGATAATGGACCTTATCGGGCGTTTCCAATTCCGGCACCCTTTCAATAATACCAACTTCCGCTTGCTCTTTGATAATTTCGTCATACGCTTTCAAATTCTCCGGTACAATTTTCAACCTTTCGATCTGCCCCTTTAGACGCTTAAAACTGTTACGGTAGTTGCTTGGTAGAGGTCCATGCCCCTCTTTCCATGGAAGACCGACTTCGTACCTTTTCCCGTTGAACTTAATGGCATCTTTAGCGCTTCGTGAACCTCGTTTTCTTCCCTTATGCCTAGGGTTTCCAAATCCCACAATTTCCGAGCGCTATCCTGTAATTCTTGATCGACTCCAGGCGAAACGTGACCGACAAGATTAACGCTAATTTGCGTGTCATCGCGAACTCCATTTAGAGGACCCGACAACACCCATCCCAAGCAGGTTCCACGGCCACGGTTGGCCAACCTCCCCCTTATGGTTCTCCCCTTTGGAAACACCACAGGTAATCCGCTCCAATCAATAAATCGACCCCAAGAATTTCCTTGTCGCGATTGACATCTGAAAACCAAAGCCCTTGCAAATGAGGGTATTCAGTTTTCCTGATCTCGATGTGCTCGTTGCTAATTTGCGCAATGGTGGGGACCTCATACGCCTCGATTTGATTCCATTCCCCCCCTGGAAGGAAACACTTGTAGTTCGAAAACTCCCTTTAAGCCACTGTCCTTCGTTTGCTGTCCAAATGTGCAAATCTCGATCCATTCCTTTCTTTGTGCTAGTAACCCCGCTGATTGTACCGCTTTAGTAGTAATAAACGATCGATGGCTGCCAGCATCAAACAACACTCTCACTCTCACATTCCTATTGTTACCCTTAATAACCGCTTGCGCGGTTTGTAGGGCAACCCTCCCCACGGTTCCCACGTGAAAAGTAGGGCTGGCGACCGCTTGCGCAGTTTGTTGCGCATCGCTCCCCCCGGTTCCCATAGTGTGGGCGAGACAGGCATGACTGGTATTATTGGAATTCAGCGAGTCATTACAATCACCATTGTGGGCGCGACTGAATTGATCCCCGTTTGCGCTACCGCCCCTTATAGCAAATTGAAACGTGATGTTTCCCCTTACAAATACTACAAGTAATTTTGGAATTACAATCGTGAGAAATATGGCCCTTTCGTGCACAAATAAAACATCTACCGTACTTACGTAACAATAGCCTCCTATCCTCTACTGATTTCACATTGACGCAATCCTGGTGGGCATGTCCGCCCTTACAATACGCACAGAAATCGTTCATTTTTGCCAGCAGAGCGCTAGCAGTGTTCAGTTCATTTCCTGTCTTTCCTGGTCTCCCGTTCTCCTTTTCATTGCGCGTGTTCTGGCCCCTTTCAGTCTTACAATGTTCCTCTCTCAGTTCAAGTTCGCTGATCAGTTCCTTTAGTAGATCCTCCATCTTCCACTCGGAGTGGTTTTTTCCTCTGGTGATTTGAAGTTTCACCGCTTCCGGCAATTTGCCAACAATGGATGGCACAGCAATTCCCTCGTACGTGCTGGCATCGATGCCCAGCGCTTTCAGGCCTCTATGGTGAATTTCTATCTTGTCGTACAGTCTACGGAGGCCTGTCGTGTCCCTGTCGTGGAAAACTGGTGCGACGTTCAACAATTCGTTGACATGCGCTCTCTCGATAATAACAGACTTTCCGAATCTGCCTTTCAACAAGTCAATGGCGACTTCATAGTTAGTTGCCGTTAGCGCAAGCCCAGCGATGGTTATTCTTGCAGCTCCCCCGACAAGACCGCGCAAATACGAAAATTTATCGACATTCGAAAGGCTCTGGTTTGCGTGAATAGAGCTCTCGTAGCAATCCCAAAATTCTTGCCATTCCTCTACTTTTCCATTGAAACGCTTGACTTCTAGTTTGGGAAGTCGCACTCGCACGTTCTGACTCTGGTTTGTGGCTGCATTACCGCTCGCAACTGGTGGGTTCTGCTGAGGGCTCAATGGACGTTCGGGTTTCAGCGTCAGGATCTCGGTCAGGGCCGTTGTTATGGCTTTGATTTCTCCCTTCAAGTCTCCAGCAACTCGAACTTCGTCAGCAATCTCTTCGTCGGTGACGCTCTCTACTTCAACAAGGGTTCTCAAAATTTCTTCGTCTAACTTTCTAAGGTTGTCGAGCTGCTCTTCAAGCGCTGCTTTGAGTTGCGCTATTCGCGGTCGTGATTCTTCAGTGGGCTGTCCCTCGATATGGCCTTTAGCTTCTGTTAGGATTTGACTCACATAAGCCTTGTGTCCACCTCGTGTCTTTCGTTTAGTCTTCACCGCGGCTTCTGCCATGTCAAGTTCTTTCTTTTCTTTTTGATCGTTTCGTTCAGTTCAGTCTCCGGCTCGAAGGACCAAGTATTCGGGATTATCTCCCGTGCTGGTTCACAATCAACTTGAGGACTGTATCTTTCCAATATAAAATGCGTTTATTCGTAGATTCACAGTTCTTTACAATTCCGTTCCGTTCTATATTCTATCCGTTCTATTCCGTTCTCTTCTGAGGCTTAACCTCTTACAACAATGTCTTATATACACTAGGAAATACAAGAATGTTGCGGTTGTAACCGCTAAACTTCGCCTTAACTAGTTACAAGCATTCTTTGTTTTACAACCAAACTGTACGTGATCTACTTTTAGCCCATATGTTTTACAAGTACATGTCACGCGTAATATGTGACGTTACAGCGAAAAATAACATTGCGTGATATAAAGATTAAATAAACTATTATTATCGGACAATTTGAGCAGGTTCAAATTTTGAGGATAGAGCGCATGAGAGGTTCAAACTCTAGTCCACTCTCGTTACGTTCTCGTTTTATCCAGCAATAAAGGCCGGATCGACGAGAGTTTTCTTTAACCCTGTTTCTCTCAAGAGTGCCAGATTTAAAACTGAGTAAAAAATCTTGAATTTCATTTTGCAAAAATACATGATACATTCCCACACTAAAACTCCACAAGTAATAGAGGCTTTTCTCTCTCTATTTTCTCTCGTTTGTTCGCAGGGAAAGCTTCCAGCGAAATGGATGGCTGTTGAATCTCTTGAGCAAGGCATTTACACCAGCCAAAGTGATGTGTAAGTTGTTTGTCTCGTGTATTCTGACAAAAAATGTAGGAGTTTGCATTTGGCTAGTCTTCCTTCTCAGCCATTATTTGGCTCGTCACGCAACGCTCCCCCCCCCCCCCCCCCCCCCCCTCCCCCACCTAGAGGGGGAGACGTTAAGACTACCCCTCCCTCCATTTTCAATGATGGAAAAGGCGCGTTTTGGTTTTCGCGCGAATTCATAATTGTTTTGAGGGGAGGTGGGGGGGGTTTCATTTCTCTTTTTATTCTGTCCAAGATTGTAGCATTTGGCGTACTTTCTTTATTTATTTGATGTCATGATCTTTGATCAATATGGACTTACAAGCTTTCTTGTTTCGCAGTTGGTCGTTTGGTGTCCTTCTTTGGGAAATTGAAACCGGAGGTGAGATCTGCTACAGCGCTTTCCTTTGTTTCTTTTACAGTGGTACCCCGATATAACGAACCCCTTTATAACGGAGTCCCCGCTATAACGAACGATATTCTTCAGCCCGGCCAATCGGTTACACTGAGTAAAATGTATGGAACTGAACACATTTTTCCGGTCCCTTGGCACTTCGGTTATATCGGGGTTCCACTGTAGCGGGAACTTTGTCGATAAAACCGTTAACTTTCGTCGGTTTTTCATTGATTTTCAACGACTTTTTAAATGGAACACAGCTACAAGTGATGAAATAGAGTTGAGCAGCCACGGTATTTGGTGCAAAACTCTGAGCGATACAATTACTTAGCCACGCAAGAAACATTGTTTCAGCAGCAAATTTTGCGTCTCAGAAGCAAGAAAATGTTTTTGAATCAAGTCAAAAACATTTTGTTTCTACGGACGCAAATTTTGCTTTCGAAACATATGTTTTCCAGTTTAGCCACGGAGGAAGCAATTTTACTAGTTTAGCCACCAGAGCAGAGAAACATTTATCGTGCTTCCGCTAGTTTAACCACCCAGGAAACATTACAGTAAACAATGTTTCTGCAGCAATATTTTCTAGTTTAGCCATTCAAGAAGCTTGAAAACTAGACTAATTTATAAAAATGAGCACTACCTTAATTCAGTGTAACATACTGCGTTCTTCATTTCCCAGGCAATGCTCCATATGCTGGGATGGCAGTGAGTGAATTGCTGGTTAAACTGAAGGCTGGTCATCGTTTGGAGAAACCTCGTTACTGCACCGACTGGCTGTAAGTAGAAACGTCCAATGTCCGTTGTTATAGTCAACAATGATGGGGACTAAAAGCTAGCGTTAAGAGTTTAAAGGGGCTATGTCACGCAATTTTCGGAAATTCTGTTCCACACAAACTAGTGTCGAAATAGATTGAAACCACTAAGTAACTGTTTCAAACCATAGAAAAACATAAAACAAATACTAGGAAGCCGCAATGAAGTGCGGATGGTCAAAATTGGACATGATTGAAACGGATTACGAAAAGGTTAACTTGAAAAACGACGGCCCGACGTTTTTCAAGTTTAAGTCCATTTGTATGAAACAAGTGGTAAATAATGCTTAGAAATCATCTGTGTTTTTATGAAGCGAGATTCCATCTTTGAATTAATATTTCATTAACATGTTTAAGTTTAGAGCTCGTAAATATATAATACAGGGAATAATAGCAAAAAAATAGCGTGACATAGCCCGTTAAATTCAAGTTCACTGTTCTAATAAAGAGTATAAATGCAAGAGGTGATGTGAAAGAAAGAAACTTGGAATTATGTCATGAATGTCAGTTGAGTTTTCACCGTCTTCAAAAGATTACTACGACGTTTTCAAATTTTCAAAATGGTGTCAACTAGTGAGATAACTCGGTTTTCAAACCAAAACAAAGCAATTACAATGGCCAATCGCAACAAACGTAAACAACAGAACGAACCAATGAGAACTCAAAGCAAATACACGTAACCGGCGCCAAGCGCGGGAAAACATGTGCGACCAAGTCATGATTGGTTTTGCTTCTGATTGGTTGAGTTGGTGGCTCGAGTTTTTAAACCAATCACAGAGCACAATAAAGCAAAACCAAAGTAATCCCGGATGTCTATGTTCAAATTGCATTTATATTCGCATACCCGTAAATCCAAAATGGCGGCGAAAGCTAGTCAGGCTCAGAGCTTTCGGTCCTATTAGTCAGTGACAGGAAACCTGTCGCTGACCAGTAGGAGCGGGAGTCTCTGAAACGAGATTAAAGAAGATAGGGAAAGGCATCACGCATTCGTGTCTCATGCGCATGCTAAAAAATGACATTGTAAACTAAATATATTTTCTGACTTTTGCCAGATACACTGTGATGCTTCGCTGCTGGAATGCAAATCCAAAGACAAGACCAACATTTGAGGAGCTGTGTGATGAACTTAATCGAATGCACAAACAAGAAACAGTAAGTTGACCTTCAATGCGATTGGTTTTTACAGTGGAATATGTAAATATGTATGTAACTGCTACTTTGGGACACCTCCATTAAGGGGACACTTCTCCTTGTCCTAAGGTGTCCCCATACCAAGTTCCACTGTATTAGGGTGTGAGTAGAGGGGAGATTTTCTGTGTTGATTTTTAATTTTTACAACACATTTACTTGTATCTGATCCATGACATGACCTTTACGTCCCTTCGATGCGTTTTATATACATACCATAAGAAAATAAAAGCAAAAAATGCAACAAATATAAAAATTTAGCTCGTGAATTGCCTACTAAAACCTCTTAACATCTTGAAAAGGGAAACACTAGGTTGGACCTATAGCGTTTTCCCTAAGTAATAGATAAAAAGATGATGACTATATAATAAAGATGGCTATATGAAAGGCTCCCGTACGCGGACACCCTCGGGAAGCAGAAAAGTGTCCGCAACTGGAGCTGGCCGCTTACGGGAATCATGGTGTAAATACAGAGTTTGTATGAGCTTTGCTAGAGTTCAAACGGGGTTTTGTCAAGGCAGCCGAAAGTAGAGCTGTCCGCTTACGAGAATGTCCGCTCAGAGAGCTTCGACTCAAAATATCAATATCATCAGTTATCAACTAAAATAATCTTTTCCCAATAACTTGGTGACAACTGTTTCTTTCTATCCACTCTATGCTCTCTATATTTTTTGTCGCTATTCATACAATAAAACAACTTTTGTTATATTTGGTCTAGCCTGCGTAGCTGGCGGTCTTGTTGGCGCGCGAAGGCAAATTCGTAGCGACGAAGCCGCGAGAGTGGGGTGGGACGCTTACGAATTTGCCTTTGCGCGCCAACAAGACCGCCAGCTGCGCAGGCTATACTTGGTCAAGTCATGCAGGTCTTTAAAAACTGATTGTGATCCCGTCTTTACAGAACTACTTGGCCCAGACGACTATAAAGGAGAACCAACCTATATCAACACCTCCAAGGAAAATGTATCATCAGCTTAACAGTCTACTATTAATAGCACGGCTCTCGCGTCTGAGAACCAATCGGACAAAAAGGAGCAGTCTTACCCTGGTCCCAGAGGCGACGCAGCGAGAGAGAAAAACCTCTGGTGGCGGTCTGGTGGCGAGAGAGAAAACCTCTTGTGCGCTTTAACTAACTTTAACTTTATTACTTCCATTACCTCGTTATTTTAGAAGAAATAACTAAGATAACTTCTGGGACCGGGGAAATACGTCTTCCACTTCAGTTTCATTTTGTTCTGTTACTACAAGAGTGGTGGAAGTATAGGCTTAAAGTACAGTGGAAGCTCCCGTAAGCGGACACCCCCGGGAAGCAGAAAAAGTGTCCGCAACTGGAGCTGGCCGCTTACGGGAATTGTAAATACAGAGTTTGTATGAACTAGAGTTCAGAACGGGTATGGTCAAGGTGGCCGTAAGTAGAGCTGTCCGCTTACGAGAATGTCCGCTCAGAGAGCTTGACTGTACGTATAGTAAGATGCCTAGTAACTAGAGCAGATTCACTGTAAACTAAAAAGGTGTTATTATGATTAACGCCACAATAATGCCGTCGTGGGGACATGCACCAGTTAAGGCCGCATTCCAGTTTCCAAGGATTGATTGAGCCCGCAGTTTTCATCACCGAAGTTGCTAAGCAACATGACGTATCCGTTCGGAGTGCTCGCGCTAGTTTTTAATCGTAAATTGTTCTTCAACGAAAATTTTCCAAAAAACCACTT
This sequence comes from Desmophyllum pertusum, assembly GCA_029204205.1. Lineage (NCBI taxonomy): Eukaryota > Metazoa > Cnidaria > Anthozoa > Scleractinia > Caryophylliidae > Desmophyllum > Desmophyllum pertusum. The sequence continues at coordinate 675,907 of MU827315.1, forward strand.
GTTCCCTCGACTAATTTTATAGAAATTACAAATATTTGCTGGCAAAGGTCGTTCTTCGTTATTATTTAAAGCCCAAGTGTCACGAGTGATTTCAGCAACAATCGAACATCGAACATCTTTTTACCGGAGTTTTCCCTTTTCCCGCCATGTTTGTCTCCGCACGTTTGCATACTACGCAGACGTTCTTTCGGCTCGCAAAGCAATATTTCTCCCCTTCCCCCTCCCCCCCAAAAAGAGTCGACGCCATTTTGTTCAGTTCGAGACAAAATTGACTCAATTCAGGTTGCGCTTTTGAAGATTTACACTCATGGCACTTCCGCCTTAAGCTCGCCAGTGTATACCAGGTTTGTTCTATTAAAACGCTAATGTATGTAGTTTATCAGACTTGTTTATCTTTGCAAATGTTTTGGCTTGTCACGCAACATTCCCACAGTCCCAACGCGTGACCAACCGTAACAAAGGTTGCAAAGATGTATATTGTTTTCGGTTTCTCTTCTGTAAAACTAATTGAATATCCGAAGAGTGTACAAAATCAATATAATGATAGCTTGAGTAAACAAACGTTCTTCGCGCGCTCAATTCAGTCTTCCCTCACGAGAGAGACGTCCGACATTCGAGCCGAAAAATTCCATACTGATGATGTCGTTCTACAGAAATCCGTGTAGTGTCTCTGATTGGTGGTTTAAGCCCGGGCTAAACATAAACAAACGAGGATGAGAGTTGTTTCAGAGAGTTCAAACTCTCGCCCTTGTTTGGCCTGAAACTCTCATGCACTCTCATCGAATTTGAACCTGTTCAAATTTTTCTTGAAAGTCGTCGACAACCCTCGCTCTCGTTTGCCCGAGGTGATGATAGTCAATGAAAGTTGAAGAAAACTCTCACGAGAGCCAACTTCCATCCTCGTTTGGCCCGGGCTGTCTAGTAGGCAATACTTGCGCGCAAAAATTTAGAACCGAGAAACAACCAGTCATAGACACTTCACAGATCTCTGTAGAGCTACGTCATCAGTATGGAATTTTACGAGTCGAAACTCCGACCTCTCGTGAGCAAGGAAAGAATTGAGCACGCCAAGAAAGACGTTTTTTTTTTACCCCAGGCTAATACAATGAGAGAAATAATCAGAAATAAATAAATAAATAAATAGATTTCGCGGTTACAGTAATTACATTGCCATATACTAGGAAAAAAAGGTTGAAAATTATTTTTGAAATAGAAATCATTTTGCTAAATAATAATAAAAAATAACATATGTAGTTGTTGTAATGGAAGAGGTTTTCAATTGTAACAATTGTACACGGGAATAGAAAATAAAAGGCATTGTTTTGCAGTGCGTCGCTTTTATAAAGAGAATCATTGATTTTGAACCAAGAGAGGATGATCTAAGAGAAGCATTCCTCCATACATGGGTCTCTTCCAATGATAATTTTTTTGAAATTTATTTTTAACTTAATAAGTCCATAGCTGAGCTATTTTAAGAGCGCTACCTGATTGGTCAGTTCTAGTAACGTGATGTCGGAGCCTCAATCAGAAGGAAATACAAATAACTTTCACAGCATGGCGCGAAACTATTAATAGATTTCAAACAAAGTATCATGGGGCACGGGGAAGCCTTCTCTTGGATCATGCTCTCTTGTTTCAACTTGTACATATTCATGTCAATACTATCGATTTCAACTTTGCGGTTGGGTTGCGGATTATCATACCCAGATCCCTGTTGTGCTTTCTCTAAGCCAAAAGGAGACCGATTATCAACCCACAAGTACATACAAAGCAGTTGACAACCTCTATTTTGGCGGTATATTATTTAAAATTTGTGGGAGACGCGGTCGTCTACCCGGGGGGGGGGGTACTCAAAAAGTTTTATACGGGGAGGCTCCGCCCAGAGGTCCAACCCCTTACCCTTTCATATACCATTTTTCACAGAAAAGGTACCCCTTTCATATACCTTCCATAGAAAATTTGTACCCCTTTCATATACCTTCCACAGAAAAGATACCCCTTTCATATACCTTCCATAGCAATTATGAAAATGGTACCCCTTTCACATACCTACAGTAGAAGCACTGCATCCCTTTTCTATATCCTTGTAATGAACTTAATGACAATATATATCACCAGAAATCATCAAGCATTACCAGTAGAGATGTTACCAAACAATAATATCATTTACTCGTGAAATCCTACCCTTTCATATACTTCAACTCGTGAAATCCCTACCCTTTCACATACCTCGAGCCTAAAAAAGGACCCTTTCGGGCGGAGCCTCCCCGTATAGTCCATTATAGGGAGTACCCCCCCCCCCCCCCCCCCCCGGGGTCGTCTAATCTCTTCTGTTTACCTGCGTGTTTCCAAGTCTTCGGGCTCGAGCCCTCGGCCGGGCCGGGTTACCAGCGAACTGTTTATTAGGGTAACCTAACAAAATACTGGGGGTAACCTGGCGTTGGACTAGCATCCCACCCAAGGGCAGTAGCAATACTGTCTCCTAGTTGGCTTCCTGCTACGGAAACCGGCATAAGTTTCCGAACGGCTCTACCTTATTTTAAATACCGTTAATGGTTATTAATATTTTTTCGTTTTGAGGGAGGTGTTTGTTAGATACGGGACGTAAATCATCGTACATTCCGCTAATTTCAGTGATTGGACTCCTCAACATCAGAATCAGCGATACCTGCATTGTCCACTGGCTTTCCTCATAACAAATCGTGCTGACTGGCTTGGACGACGGACATATCAGACGAGTTTGGTTTCTATTTTGACGAGACGCAGACCAAACTCGACCATCCCAGAGAAAAATGAGGGACTGCTCGTAGTCTGTATCAAAGTTCAGTGAGCATATAATAAGATTTTCCTCAGGAGTCAAAATTTGTCATGTTTTCGGATTCGCGCCGATGTTGTAAATCACCCGATCAAACGGTCACAACATTTGTCTCAACATCATGTTCTCTCAACATTTGTTGTACATGTGTCATTGAGACCATGCCCGGTCAAACGGTCTCAACAACCTCTCGACATTTCAAGAACAAAATAAATGTTGTGAAGATGTTGAGACAAAGTTTAAATGAATTTAAATTCGTCTCAACATGTCACAACACCTCTCAACACTGTTGAGACAAGTGTTTGTGACCGTTTGATCGGGCTTTACACTGATTATTTACGGTTGAAAATAAACTACTTTTAGTTGTTAGTTTTCCTATCAGCCTACCTTCAGTGTTCTCCTTACTTCTTTCTAGCGTGAATCATTGTCAAAAGACCGTCGAACTCTATCTGTTCAGGGATTGTTTGCGGACGATTTGCTGTCAAAACTGTCAACTGAAACTATTGTTGACTGTTCGAGCCTGGACGGCAACGAGAACGGCGCTAAACAAAAGGTTTAATTAGCACTACAATAGCTCTGCACGTGCGTTATAATTTTTGGTACATTTCTTATCCGTCCTCTGCAAAACAATTCGCTTGTACGACACGTGACGCAAGTGGCAGCCGCGTTTTTGGCGCGAAAAAAAATGGAAGACGGGACTGAGCCCGCCGTTTTTGTCCCCGAAGTTGCTAAGCAACATGACGTACTTTAAAGCATCCTATTACTCGTGAGTGCTCGCGCTAGTTTTTGATTGGATAAGAAAAATTGGATCAACGAAGATTTGCCAAAACGGCACATGTTTCCCCGACTGTGGCTTACTTTTTCTTCGTCAACGCAGTCTTTATCAATACATTTACTTGATGTAATTTTGTAACTTTTCGTTGAGAAAAGCCTACACTAATGTACAGTTTCTTCTTTCTTCCCAAACTGTTCACAAGATCGGATACCATAAACTGATTCCGATAAAAAGTCCTGTGCTTATTTTGTTCAAAAGGCTTTATTGATGGGCTTAATTACCAGCAGAATGGAGGGTAGGAAGAGGGGCGTATTATTCTGATCTGGCCGGCACGAATGTACTAGGTCCCGGCCATCCTCGTCTCCACAGCCCTCCGAGCCTCTTTGCGGCGGGACCTAAGGCACGAGAAACGTTGGCGGGTCTGGGCACAAGAAACGGAGGGCCCGGCCAAGAGACTCGGAGGGCTGTGGGAACGAGAAGGGGTCCAGGCGAATTGTTGTGGCAACCTGAGAGAACGCTGAAGGTAACCCTGCCTTGGACTAGAATCCCATCTAGGAGAAGTGGTTATGCTACAGAAACCAGAATTAAGCGCTAGCACCGATAAGTAATCTGAATCCGAACCTTACATTTTTACCAAAATTTAGAAGAGAAAAAAACATCCTGGTTTCTAGATGTGAAAAAGTTGTTTTATTCAGTAGACTTAGCGTACATTGTTCAAGTTTTCGTTGAACTTTTCGCTCCCGTGAGTCTCCAGTAGCTCAGTGGTAGAGCGTCCGACCAGTGTGCAGAAGGTCATAGGTTCGACTCCTGTTGGGGAACTCGGAATTTTTTTCCGAGTAGCTTGTGTCACTGACAGAATAATATCTTTCTCATATTTCTGCCAAGCTTAAAATATACCATCATTTCTTTCCACAAATTCTCTATCATCGACAAATCTAATCCTAGCAGTATGCGGGATGTTTGTCACACTTGAACCTATAGTTATATGGCCTTAGCTCCCACGAGTCTCCTGTAGCTCAGTGGTAGAGCGTCTGACCAGTGTGCGGAAGGTCATAGGTTCGACTCCTGTTGGGGGAACTCGGAATTTTTTTTCCGAGTAGCTCGTGTCACTGACTGAATAACATCAACTTTTCGCTATCTATTACAAATTTCTATTCTTTAGCAGGACTTTCTGGCTGTAGGAAAGGTTTTTCAAAACCAGTACAAGAACCATGAACAATCAAACTTGTCACTTTGGATCTAGAAAAGATCTTGATCAGCAAAACGGAAAAAAAACGAAACTGAAATGGTCCCAAGACTACTGTAAAGCTGATCTACAACGTAATAGTTTTTTTTTTATATTCTGGCTGGCCAAGTACCAACCTTCGTCAGGTTTATTTGAAGGTGGAGATCACAAAAATTGGTACATGGTTATAAATGTTCCCCGCTTCAGCTAGTCTTTATGTCCTTCATTCTTCTTGGATTGCATCTTTAGCTTGGTAGTCATCTTTCCCGCAGGAAGAGTTCCATAAACTTTGAAGGCAGCTTCTTCATATTGCCTTTTGTACATTTCTTCTTCTTCGCTCATCTTGCAATACTTTTCCAACATTTCAGCCGTCACATAACGAAATCGTATTTTACCCATATCTCTCCCTTGGTTGTTATTTTTCTGTTCTTTCGTCAGTTGCTTGCATGCGCCTGCCTTTTCCAGTTCGCTCTGAGAAAAACAATCCATGCTCAGTGATTCTGGGATAAAATATCACTAGCAGAGAAAAAAAACTGGTCCGTTTCTTCGTGGAGAATATGTTGCGCTAGACAATTTTTTTTCCAACTGATATACCGTTCGATTTTCTGCATTTATTATGAAAAATGGAAAAATTCGTCATGCATGCGTCAAAGAGTTCTTTGTTTGATGTCGCAATCCTTTGATGATGCAATCCTTTGATGACGCAATTGAAATTAACAACGGTTGCTAAGGCGTGGCCCGAGCTCTGACGCAATGTTTTGCTCGAGTTTTGCGTTTGATAAATTAGAACTGTCGAAAGTAATCGCTGAATTGCTTTGGTTGTAAATTATTATGCTCTATGATTGGTTAAAAAAAACTCGCGCCATCTACTCAACCAATCAGATGCAAAACCAAAACCAATGGCGACTTGGTCACACGCGTTTTCCCGCTTTTCGGGAACGACGTCATTGTTTAATGGCGTCAGTACTGGGCACATGAAAGATTTCATCTAATTAACAGAGAAACAAACATAAACTCGGTTGCTAAGGCGTGGCACTGCTTTGACGTCATAAACGCTTTTCGGTGACGTCACTATTCTTTAACACGTCAGTACTGGGAACATGAAAGATTTCATTAATTAACAGAAAAACAAACATAAACTCGCAAAGTGATTAGTTTCTAATGAAACTGTGGTGCTGCGTCGGCGGGCAAGTGAAACACTATGTTGATTATCAACTCGGAGTTGATAAAGGTAAATTAACCGCCGTAGCGAATTTCTAGAAGCTGACGTTTCGAGCGTTAGCCCTTCGTCGGAGCAAAGTGACAACACAGTTATCCCGACTAAACCTCAGACTTAGCCTCCTCCGCAGGCAACTCCTGGGTCTCCGGGGTCTGGGGCAAGAAAGGGGCAAAAGAGCGGGCACTGGGGCCGAGGCGAGTTCCTTTTCTCTCTTTCTGTCCCCCACCCCACTCAGTCACCTTTTTGTCCTCCGTACCAGTCTCTCACTCGTGCCTTTATGTAAGAGTTGCCTGCGGAGGAGGCTACCTCAGACTCAGATCGATCTGAAGTCCAACGCGCCAGCCATCAGGCCACCGCACCTTTTCCACGGAAAGTGACCTACAACCCTAGACAGAAGTGTTGGCACGATCAACAGAATCATCTCTTTTTCCCCCTCTCCCCGTCTCAATGACTTGCCAACAACATTACACACAAACGAGGTGCAACATTGAAACGAGGGAGGGGAGGGAGGGGGCATCTTAAATCATTGTTATAAACATTGACAATTTACAATAACAAAGTTTCGGCGTCAAGTGAAGAGTAATTTCCATCTCTTATACAGTGAGCGTTCCAACTGCTTCTGTCTTGGGTTGTAAGGGCGAACGTTTCTGTTAACTTTGTTTGTGTTTGTGTCCGTCTAGCTTAGTTATTACATTAAAAATTGAAGGTTAATTGAACCGGTTTGCTATAGTTTCAATTTTCAATTTTTATCATTACACACTGTTTACAAAATAATAAAAACAAGATACGAAGACAGTCTTTTTAACCTGCGATCAGGCCAATTTTTCGCGCTCCTTACATTCTCTTTACGGGTCTCACGCTAAAAATGGGCCTGACACAATTCTTCTTCAGATTGTCTGCCAATTACAAATCACGTCCAGATTTTGGACGTGATTTTAATGAATCTGATTGGCTGATTCAACAATAGACTTCGCCGGAAGTAAAAGCAACGCGCGTTGCGTGGAGAGTCAAGCAAAATCCGCCATGTTGGAAAGAGTGTTGGAAAGAGCAGAAAACTCTTCGTATTTTTGACTTTGGGAGAATGGTCTGGAAGCCGCTATTTGGGACAAAGGACAGAAAACAGTATATATTTTATTCAAGTGAGTTTATTTTGTATTTGCGTTATAATAAAATTACCACAATAATTATAGACATGACTCGATTGCGATCGTTCAACTGCATGGAAGCAGTCTTCTACTTATATTAGCTTAAAACTGTTGATTGTACGCATAACAGAACGCCTTTGAACTTCGATCCTCAATTGCAAGTTGTCATTCGCACAAAGTTAGTACAATTTAAAGCGACGGCATACATGAACCTCATAAATGTTGTAAGCTTATTAAACGTATTTTAATAACATGACAATTTAGCAAACCGTGGTTGCCTGACTTTTCACTGACTATAATAAACATCACTGATCAGATGAAAAGTAGCCAATGTCAGCAATATAAAATTTAAAATAAGCTTTAAATTCGCATGCCGTCACGCTATAGTCGATGATAAAAAAATATTAAGCTTATAACAAGTTTACCTGGTCGACTTATAAAATGATCGATCGAACACATTTAAGCTTAAATAATTCCTTCGCTTACCGTGTTGTTTACTCGCAGAATATCTAATAGTCCTTCCTTATTCGAATGGTGAAATCTCCCATGTAGATATGAATACTGGGAAGATTTGATTTCAAACGTTTTCTCTTCGAAAAACACCCCAATTTGCTTACACAACGACGAAACATTCACAACAAAAATGGCGTCCAAAGCTGTTTCGTTCCACGCGTGGAAATCCGGCATTCTCGCGAGTATCGCGTATCGGAAGTAATTTTGATTGGCTATTTAGAAGTCATGTCAATCAATGTCAATCCATCACGAAAAGGGGGCGGAAGGCATTTCGTTAAGGAATTGTGTCAGGCGTTAATTTTTCAGCGCGACCACGTAAAGACGAAGAGTAAAAGAGAGCGCGGAAAAATTCGCCTGATACTCAGGTTAGTCTTTTTCCAGCACTCTGAACGAATTACAATTACAGATTAAAGGAATATGATAAGACACGGTCAAACAAGAGGGAGCTGACCAATATTATATTCTCCTCTTGCCGCGTAAAATTATTCGATAAGTTTCAGTTCGTAATCCGCCTCAATCTTTCCCAATCTTAACCATCCTTGAACCGTTTTGGTTTATTATTGCCTCTTTGGTGTTTTCTACCTTAGTAAACTATTATTGTAATATTTCCTTTGATTTGAAGATACTTCTGTTCATTAAAAAATGGCTGAAGACAGCATGACCTTTGCCACTAGAAACACAGTCTTCCCCCTTTCATCATAGATCCGGTTTAACCCTTTCACTCCCAAGAGTGCTAAGTTCAAAACTGAGGAAAAAAATCATGAATTTCATTTTGCTAAATTGTCAAAAACAAACAGCACTTGAAAGTACTGCTCAATAGCTTTCATGTGAATGGTCACACACTAGGGTTTCATCCACAGACTCAAAAGTTAGAACCACATTTATTGGCTCAAGGTTTGACTCTGGGAGTGAAAGGGTTAATTCATTTCTACCTATCGCCGTTAATTATTTTTTCTAGTCTGGTCTTTCTCTCGAATTACTGATCGTTAATTAAGTGATTTAGTATAACATCCAACATCAATTTGCTTACAACTCTCTATCGCCGCACGACTGGTTTTCCTAATCGTGTTCAACTTTAACATTGACTCGATGCCAAGCGTTGGACAACACTCCGCGCAAGTTCCAGATCGGGTCCACACTGTCGGGCTGTGAGTTGTACGATGAATCCACTGCCTTGACACAGATCTGCAGGGAGTCCTTCCCTTCTGGCAGGGGCACAGTAGCTTGCCATAGTTTCCAGGCCCACGCACGGTGCAGCTTGTCCTCTCCCTCGAGGTTAGCAACCTGCCACGTTTTCCCGCCATCAAGAGACACGTCTACCCGGACAATGCCTCTTCCCCCACCGCTCCAGGCATAACCCTTGAGTGAAATCTCCCCCTCGTCTGCGGCGATGACTGTGCCTTCCGCTGGCTCACAGATGGCTGATGTAACTGGTAGCTCCTGAATCGCGGGCGCAGACTTGAAGTCGACCGTATCCCAATCCACAGATGGGTTGAAACCCTTGTAGTCATTCTGCTGCCAATGACTAAGGCTTTCCCCCTTACTTGATACAATCTTCTTCAGCCATTTCACATTACGAGCACCCACCACCCCTGGTGCAACAAGTCGCACGGGGAAGCCGTGATCCCTCGGAATGGGCACACCGTTCATTTCGTATGCCACAAGAACGTCCCTTTCTGAAGATAGCGCGCTGTTTACGGGTATCGAGGCTCCATATGAGGAACCGGTAATGTCATGGTCAGCACCTTCAAACTGAATGTGTTGTGCTACTGTATTTTGAACAGAAGTCTCGTCAAGTCCAGCGTATCTGATAAAGAAAACAAACCAAGAAACGGTAAAAAATGCGAGAAAAAAATATAGTCTCCTGCAAAGCGGTTATTTGCATCGTCACGCAACGTCCGTCTACACAAGTGGGGAGAAGCGTAGTCTGAAGTGTCAGCCGCCTCCTCGCCGCAACCCCCCCGTGGGGGTTGGGGTTGGAGCGAGGAGGCGGCTGACACTTCAGACTAGGAGAAGCGTTGCGTGTGACAAACACATGGAAAAGCGACTAGAAAAAGTACAGGACAAATGTTTTACGTCTGGCATATTGAAGTTTGGACTGACTACATTGTGTAACAGGTATCGATGTAACAGACGAAATACATGGCTCAGTGAAATACGTGAAAACAGTGAAACTTTTTTGCTTTGGTTTTGCTTTGCTACACTGTGATTGGTTTAAAAATCTCGCGCCACCTACTCAACCAATCAGATGCAAAACCAAAACCAATCGCGACTTGGTCACACGCGTTTTCCCGCGCTTAGCGCCGGTTACGTGTATTTGCTTTGAGTTCTCATTGGTTCGCTGCGTTGTTTACGTTTGTTGTGATTGGTCATTGTAATTACTTTGGTTTTGGATTTACGACACTCAATTGAAAACCGCTCAAAAGTAAGTTAACCACCCTCTCGTTTCTCGCAAACACGAGTTTCGTTTCTCGTGATAGTAGTCTTGTTTCTCGCAAGACGCGTCTCGTTTTCGCGATACAAGACTCTCAATATAAGTCTTATTTCTCGCGACACGAGTTTCGTTTCTCCTGACACAGCTCACGTTTCTCGCAATGCGAGTCTCGTTTCTCGCAACATAAATAGCGTTTCTCATGATACAGGTCTCATTTCTCGTGACACGAATTGTGATTGTCATGATACAGGTCTCGTTTCTCGTGACACGAGTCTCGTTTCTCGCGACACGAATTGCGTTTCTCACTATACAGGACACGTTTCTCGCAACGCGAGTCTCGTTTCTCGCAACATAAATAGCGTTTCTCATGATACAGGTCTCGTTTCTCGTGACACGAATTGTGTTTGTCATTCTCGTTTCTCGCGATAGAGGTCTCGATTCTCGTGAGATGCCATCGAGAGTGTCATTGACTGACACACACATTACCTCAGTACATCTTTCAAGAGAACGCCTGACCACTCAGCAGTACTGATAGCAGCTGCTCCCCAGTTAAGGACCTTTGACAATCTTGATACGATTCATTTCACTTCTTCTGTTACCTGCACATTGCATTGTTGCAGTTACTGAGTGCTTTGGAAACTTGGTCTTTAGATCCTACAAATAAAACAACATAAAAATAATAAAATTGTAATCAATACAAATTATGTAATTTACCAAAGAAACGCCGGTGATCTGTCGGCAGCCAGTGGACAGCAGCATTTTGCATTGCACCACAGGTAACCCAAGCTCTAAAGGTACGTAACCGTCGAAAATATAAGGATTTGTATGGGAAAAAACTGTCTATCGATGTCTATTTTTTGAATCAAGCGAAATTGGCCCAGTAACCACACAGGAGACAAAGTAAGGTAGGCAAATTTTATTCAAAACTGTTTGGGTTTTTTTAGCCCCAAGATCAAAGAATTTTCAACGGTTACGTACGTACCTTTAGAGCTTGGGCTACCTGTGATTACACGTGGTGTGATTTCCACGTGCTTTTCTAGGGTGGTGAGCGTGACGTCATTTCGTGGCTTGCGCGCGCGGTCTTGAGGTTCCTGCGTGGTTAAGGACAGCGTGTTGCCCCCTCTCTCCCTCCCTCCCTCCCTCTGGTCATAACGCCCTGGACAGCGTTGGCGTGCCTCAACTTCTTCGTCAGCTGTCCACAGTATCTGTTCGGATGCTTGGAAAAGAAATCACACCCGTTCCTGTTGCAAGGATCTTGGCATTTATATTGATCAGTCACTGACTTATAATGAACACATTACTAGAACAGTCTCTACCTGCGTACATAAACTTATTCAAATAAATAGAATTAAACATTTGCTGGATAACGAAACAACACTTCTCCTCATGCGTTCCTTTGTTTTCAGCAGACTATATTACTGCTCAACCGTCTGGTCAAATACTAGTAAATATAACATCAAGAAACTCCAGTTGGTGCAGAACTTTGCCGCACGTATTGTTCTTGGCCTCAAAAAGTTTGACCACATTTCACAAGGTCTCAAATCCTTAAACTGGCTGACTGTTAAAGACAGACTTTACTTGAACGATGCCATAATGATGTTTAAATGTGTTAACAAACTCGTCCCTGATTACTTAGTCGAGAAATTCACCTTGCGTTCTCATATTCATACCAGAAATACCAGACAACGTAATCAAATGAACATTCCGAGATGTCGCCGAGCCACCGGTCAGCGGTCATTCAGTTACCGTGGAGCTAGCCTCTGGAACGACCTTAGCGACGAAACTACATCTTCAAACTCCATAAGAGTTTATAGATCACGAATTGTTAAGTTACTTTTAGCTGATTAATCTATGAATTTGTATTTCTTTCTTTTAAGCTTATCGTGTTTTTACCAATTTTTTATGTGCTTATTCGTGTAGTTATAAGTAGTTATAAGTAGGGGGAAAGAGAGAGGGGGGGGGGGGGGGGGGCTTAATAAAGTAGGTTATAAGTAGTTATGTAACTGAAAAACCCTTGTAGGGAGTTGCAATAAAGTTTCCATTCCATTCCATTCCACAGCACGCACCCGATCACAAGGTCGGTAAATTAGTAAACACAATAACCACGCACGATTTTGGCGCAAAAATAAAATCATTTATTAATCATTGAAAACTACAGGCAGTAAAAATAGAACCCAGGGAGGGAAGGGCAGGTAAACTAGCGAAGAGAGACCGCAACTGACCTTTGAGCCGACGCTGAAACGCAAGTGTGAAAAGACGAAAACCACGCGAGGGGCGTGTCCCTAATTTTAACAAAGCAAAACGTGAGTCGAAAAATGTGATTGTAACCTTTGAGTCTGTGGATAGAACCCTAGTGTGTGACCATTCAAATGAAAGCTATTGAGAAGTACTTTCATGTGGTACTGTTTATTATGCTGTACAAGGTGGTTCTAACTTTTGAGTCTGTGGATGAAACCCTAGTGTATACAAATGAAAGCACTTAGCACTCTTGGGAGTCTTGGAAGCGAAAGGGTTAAACACTGGGAGAAACAGCAACGTAAATACCCTAATGACTATAAAGGGAAACTTTGATGCGTAGATCTAGTTCTGGCTCGCATTCCAACGATACAGCGAAAGTACGTTCAATTACAGAAGTCTGTAACTGGTAACCGCCGCCTGGTTAGCTCAGTTGGTTGACGTTGGGCGCCAGACTGCAGAGCTTGACTGTGTCAGGGCCTGATACTCTGGCTAGACTGTGTTCAACACCTTGTCTCAGTTCAGATGATCGCGTTATTGGGCGGTGACGTTAAACCGATGGCCTCGGCGTAAAAGAACCCACGACACTGTTCAAAAAGAGTAGGGCACAAAGGTCCCGGTATCGAGGTCAAACTATGAAGTGTGTTCAGAGTGTTCCGTCTGTTGCTCGGAGATATTAGCTACATTCAGCTACTCTGTAAATCTGAGAAGTTCAGTGGCGCATTTACCAGAAGTCAAACTTATTTCAAGGTGAGGAACTTCAAGGCTTTTTTTCCCGTGCATCTTGTCTATTATTTACGTATTCCTTTACGTAAGCTTATTTCTAACAAGTAAAAACAATAGACCTTGGACAATAGACGATTTTTTTCACTTTTTCCCGTTTTGTTTTGAACACCCAGTGTGATGGATGTCTGTTTCGACTGTTTCCTTTGCATGGGAGGTCATGGCTGGGTTATAGACGGTTATAGAACTTTTTTTATAGGTTTGGTCAGGTTTGCCACCCCTGTAGCTAGCCTACGAGCAGGCTCACGTTTGGGGCCCATGCACGAGCGGCAAAAGCCGCGAGAAACGAGTGAGCCGGCTCGCGCATGGACGCCAAACGTGGGCTAGCTTACCACCCTTGGAGCGGTTCTCCATCTGGCTGCCAACAGTGGAAGCTCCTGGATTTCCCAGGCACCCAACCTCCACTATACTAGCCTCCTTCACAGCCGTTATTAGGGGAGAAGCGTTGCGTGATGACACAAATAACGGCCACGAAGGAGACCAAACCCTTTCACTCCCAAGAGAACTATTAAAGTTGAAAATCTTGAATTTTCTTTTTGCAAAATTGTCAAAAACAAACAGTACCACATGAACGTACTGCTCAATAGCTTTCATTTGAATGGTCACACACTAGTGTTTCATCCACAGACTCAAAAGTTAGAACCACCTTGTACAGCATAATAAACAGTAGCACATGAAAGTACTGCTCAATAGCTTTCATTTGAATGGTCACACACTAGGATTTCATTCCCAGACTTAAAAGTTAGAATCGGATTAATATGCTGTACAAGGGGATAATCCCAGTGGGATTATCCCCTTGTACAGCATATTAATAAACAGTACCACATGAAAGTACTGCTCAATAGCTTTCATTTGAATGGTCACACACTAGGGTTTAATCCAAAGACTCAAAATTACAACCACATTTATTGACTTGATCAAGGTTTGACTCTGGGAGTGAAAGTGTTAAATAGTTTCAAAGAAGTAAATGTATGTAAACCCTAGTGGTAGCATTACTTTCAAATTCTCCCAAACTTTTTTGTGTGTTTGCACCAGGCTATGTAAACACACGCACCATTTTCTATTTCTGTTATAAAATCAAGTCAACAAAATGCAATGATACATCATAATCATGTTCACATAGTCTCATTACTGCACAATCATTCAGAGCATGCATTACATGATCAAAATTTTATAAGGAGGATACAGTGCATATATGTAGAGCCCCCAAAATGATCTAGCCTGCGAGCAAGCTCTCTTGGGGTTTCACCCCCCTAACCTGCGATCAGGCCCTCCTCTCCTCTCTCTCTGCTCTATCGTTCTCTCCGCGAAAGAAAAAAAGGAAAAGAATGCCTGACTACAGGTTATCCCCCCCCCCCCCCACCCCACCCCCACATTACCCCAAGAGAGCTTGCTCGCAGGCTAGAAATGATCCTGATCCCGAACTGATCCCCAACCCCGAAATGATCCCCAATTTCACACTGACCCTGAACTAATCCCCAAGTCATTTTAGGAACAGAATGGCGTTCGATCAATTCCAGATATTTGTGGAATGACTAAAATAAATGAAATCGAAGAAGTTTGGATTTTGAACACAATTTCACATATTTATCGAAGTAAGATCATTCTAAATATGAACAATCTTAACTTTTTTCTTAACTTCTATTGTTCAACAATTTTTGTGTAAATGGCGTACATTTTTACTAAAAACAAGTAATATGAATGATAGTAAATAGTTGATTATTGTTCAAGAATTCAAGAAAGTTGGAACTCGATCACTTCAGTCACTTTACCTTCAAATTCTTTTGTGAAGTTCCAAAAATTACTCAAGGAGATCAGTTTGGGGTCAATTTGGGGATCATTTCGGGTTGGGGATCAGTTTGGGGAGCATTTTCATTCATGCATCATTCATTTCAGGAGCTGTACAGATATGCGACAGGAGGATGGTAGAAAAAAAGGATGGTAGAAAAGGAGAAGGAAAGAGCAGGATGGAGATCATGGAATGATGTGGGTACAGCATCAGCGGCTGATAGAGAAGGTTGGCGAAGGGATGTTGAGGCCTTATGTGCCAGTTGGCACGAAGAAGCTAGGTGAAGGTGACAGATATGCGACACAACCAAAGTAAAATTACCTCAAGAGAGAGAGCAACGGTGTTGATTCCTTCACCAGTAATCTCCAGCTCATACTTGTTTTCATCAATGTCTGGAACAGGAAGGTGATTACGAATGAAGAAGATCTCGTTAGGAGTGACGAGACTATCTGACAACAGTTGCATGGGTGGCTCAGCATTGAATGGCTTCTTGGTGTTGATCTTCAGCGCTGGGTGACGAGATGGGTCATTAACATATGGATCCTAAAACACATCATATGCATTAATATTGATGCAATATTAAATTGTCTGGTTGGCAGAGCATTGCGTGGTTCCAGAAAATATCCATACCCCCCATGGAAGGTTTTTTGGTTTGAACCCCCACCCCCCTGGAAATTACAGTTTAACTTCATACTTTCCTTGAATTTGGCTTTGAGACCTCCCCCCCCTTGGAATTCCCAATGACCTTCCTTGGGCATGGGTTAGAGGAACCCTAATAACACTATGGATATTTTATGGAACCACACATTGAGAATAAAATTCCAATAATATTTATTTATTCGGGGGGGGGGGGGGGGGATTACTACCAGGGGTGGGTGGGGCTTATTATTGGAAGGAATCTTGCATTGCAAAACTACTGTTTGGAAGGGATTTTTCCTCTGAAATATTTTTGTGCATACAATAATACTGCTTAGTAAAACTAGTAAACATAACGATATAGGCTACGAGTAGTCCCTAATTTTTCTCAGATCGAGCGGGTGAGCGTGCACGAGAAGCGCATGGAAATCTCACGCCCGCAAGAAGATGCGAAGCGAGGAGGTGAGAAAAATTTTCTAATTTCTCTTGCCTCCTCGCACGGGTGCAAGATTTCCATGCGCGCTCACCCGCTCGATCTGAGAAAAATTAGGGACTACTCGTAGTCTAATAACGATATGAAACACAAGACAAGTTCTACAGTCGTCAAATGAACATCACAAGTCTCTGAGCATACTGTAACAACATAAAATACAAAACAAGTTCTACAATAGGGGGCTTATAATAATTATTTATTGTCCATTTGATCGACATGATATATAATATATTATGATATATAATAATAATTTTTTATTATAAATTATTTATTCCACAATAGATACCTTGATATCAGCAGCTTGATCAGAGCTCTCTTCTTTGGACAAAGAACCAATACGATATTCCTCCAACAAGTCCAGAACATGCTGGGTATTGTGGACGGCATAAAGAGCCCAGAATGGTTCTAGAGCTCCCCCGGCTGCCAATATAATCTTCTGTGGTCCACCAGGATGGTTTGCAATAAAATCTGTGATATCGTACACATGGCCTTGGTACGTCACCCAGACGCCTTTCTCGTGTGTGTTGTGCTGGGAGACTTCTTCCAAACTATAAACAGGACCTTTGCTTTCTGGTTTCTTTATCATTGGAAGTGCTTGCTTCTTTAGCTTGTGAGAGCTGTTGAAATTACATATTTTCTTGATTAAATGCTGGGCCCCGAATAAATATCGGGTTCAAATAAATGCTGGGTCTATCAGGTCGATATTTAAATAACCCCCCCCCCCCCCCCCCCCCCGGTGTTTAATCGAGCTCCTGACATTTATTTGAGGTCCGGTGTTTATTTGAATCTGGCTTTATTAATGATTCCCATCGATTGATAGGTGTATTGATTTAGGTTCACGTGCCACCATGGTTTTCCAGTTCAATTTATCATTTCTACTCACTCCGCAGTCTACAACTACTAAGAACCGCATTCACCATGACTTTGTATGAAAGTTAATGTTAAATCAGCACAAAAATAATACATGTATGCTTAATAAATGCCGGGGCCCAAATAAATGCCAGGATCAAATAAATGCAGGTTCAACAAGGGCAAGTTTTAAATAAATGCCCCCAGCGTTTAATTGAGAAAATACAGTACACAACAAAATAATTTAAATTACGAAAAGAACGTTAACAGCATAATACATTTATGGTATGAAATTCATTGTGCATTTTTAACCTCCCATAAGCGGATACCTCTCCTAAGCGGACGCTTTTTATGGTCCAAAAGGTGTCCACTTACGGGAGGTTCAACTTTATTTAATATTAATTTTAGTACCTTTTCTTTGTTTGTAATAAGAGCTATTCCTGTCAAAGTTCCTACTAAAGCTCCAATGATGGAATAATGAGATGATATTGTCAAGTACGTCGCATGAGAGCTGCTCATTTTTCTTATGGGTTGTGCCAAATTCATTCTCATCATATACCTGCAAATAAAGATTTGAAGCATCTTTGCACATAAATTTTCTTTACAAAATGACTGACTAATATTATTGGCTTTGTATAATGTACTGAAAACACTTACTAGTATACTGTCTATTAGGGTTTTTATGTTTTTTGTATCTATTAGTGTAGCTATCAGTCCATAATTATCATAGCTTATAGAACAATCTGCTTCAGAAGTTGCCACATTTAGATATGTTTATGATTTTTCAAACATAAATATCAGGCACAGATCCAGGGCAAAATATGACTGTTTTCCAACTGTGTGCTAGCTATAGGGGAGTCTGTGCGCATGGTGTACCAGAAAACCTTTCAGATTTGATTCTATAAAACATCAATTCCCGAGTTCTTGTAGCCTCCGAACGCAGACATATTTCCAGCTTGAGTTTCCCTGCCAAATAATTTTTCGGCGGGGAAACCCAAGCCGGAAAATATCTGCGTTCGCAGGCTAGAGTTCTTGAAGCTAACAATCAGATTGTTTGAAACATTTGTCATCTAACTTTTTGACCGCTGCATGCACAATATCCTGCTACGAACTCAGGCATTTTTACCCTTTCATTCCCTGGAAAATGGAAATCTGACCAATTTGCATAAAATGAGATATTTTGGTCTGAAATAGGGTAAGGCTTTCATGAAGTGGGCTGCACACCGTCACCCCATTAAAAATGGGCGTGTGGAAAAGCAGGAATCTGGAACCGGAACAGGGGATCAAGGGTAATTGATCCCCTGGGTTCACTTAAATTAATCTCCTTAAATGAGTGAAGGAAAAACTTTACCTGGGCCCCCTGGGACACAGAATTTGTGCTAAATGATAACATGAGGTTGACCTGCGTAGCAGCGATGCCATGGCTGCATGAAATCTTCAAGAAACTATAGAGATAGAAAAGTTAGAACAACAACTATAATATGCACATTGATTCAAAATGACAGAGCTCTAAGGTCCTGACTGATTTCCTCCGTATTGGTCCCTCTCTCCCCCCCCCCCCCCTCACCACTACTACTAAATGACTACTACTACTACTACTACTACTAAATGACAAAATTTAGCCTACAGGTCTATATAGTAGTATTAATCTTGTAAGTTAATTAAGTTCCTATTTTAGGTTTCTTCCCTCGGTACTTTTTATTTAAATCATTAATAATTATTGTACAGTACTTGTAAAGGCCAATTTAGACGGTACGATTTTGTCGCATGCGACTTTTGTAGCGCGCGCCACTCGCGTCATGCAAAAATCGTATACAACTTTCATCATTTAACTTTGTCTGTGGCTACGACATGTCGCAGGGTTTTAAAACATGTTTCAAAATCCTACGACATTTTCGTGTCGTATACGATAATCGTAAGCGAGTTGTAGGTTTGATTTACACGACACAATTCTTGTCGTAAACGCGTCGCATGCGACAAAATCGTACCGTCTAAATCGGCCTAAATGCAATGTAATAATGAATACCCATGATGCTTCATTCGCCGTTCTTGTACGGCCGCCATGTTTTTACGTCTTTTCCTTGGTGAATTTTAATACCGTGAAAAGTTCTAGTGCTTTAAAAAATACCACTAACATAAATAAATATGTTTAAGTAAAAATCTACTCTAAAGCCTTTGGAAACACGATTTTTATTCAAGACGAACATGAAGGCATTAGTTGCCCAATCCCGGCGTTGACAAGTTGTCACGTGGCACGTAATGGCGTTCGTCCCGGCTGCAAATGAACAGTCTCTCTTCTTATTCACAAAAAAGCAAATGAATTTGCTCCCAAACAAATGAATTTTCTGCCACGAAAAGGTGAAACTATCGGGAAATCGAAAGTACACCGCGGAAGTAATGAGTACTGTCTAGACAGCAACAAGGAAGGATATGACAAATATCTTGACAAGGCAGGAAAAACCCGACACTTGGATAAATTTTAGTTAAAACTACTTTCAGTTTAGTCATATATATGTTCACAGGAAACTACAAATGCATCACTTCCAATAAGATTTTATATTCCGGGAAACAGAACTTACCTGAAAATAAGATCAAGTCCGAATTTCTCCGCAGCCAATCTCGTTCCCAGAGGCCGCGATCCTTTTGGTCAGCGTTCGGTCACCGCTGACCGAAACGCGCTGGCTCTGGAGACGAGATTGCTCCGCCGCAATCTCGTACCCAGAGTCCACGGTCTCCTCGGTCAGCGGGTCGTCGCCAGGTGAAACTCTGGGGGAATGGAATTAATGTCGAATTTTTTGATTGGCTGTTTGTATAACAATGAAGAGAATGGAAGTGATCGCAAAGCATTATTTTGTCATGTTTTCAAGATGGCGGCTGTTTGGTGGTAAGATGCGCGTATTTTAAACGCCAATTATGTGTTCGCCTTAGCCATTTTAAAACATATTTGCCGGTCAACATAAAGGAAATCAACCTGAAAGTGATATTCTATATTCTGGAGGTAAATTGTTTTAGTTCTCAAGTTGTATTTTTATAAAGAAATCAATCGCTATTTTGACGCCATTTGCCATACAGTCTGCAAAGTGTACATCAGAAATGGCAAGTTTGTAGGAAATTGTGTAGTGGAATTTGCCTGAAATTTCGGCCAATTGCTCGTCGAATGTGCATGAATCTGCTAGACAGAAAGCGCCCTAAGCGCCACTTGTCTTCTTGCCGAATTTTGTGCTCAAAGTTCGGTGTCAAACACGCGTGGCACTTACTCGTTTACTAATCGTGTCAGGAGACACAGCAAAGGAAACGTACTTGGGTGGAATTTCACTAAATAAATATTTATAACTTTTGTGCTATGGTGATTTATTGTGTGACATATATACAGAGCTAATCTAAATTTCCATAATTTAAAATCTTCCATAGGCCATCCCCATAAAATGTTTCGACGCAAAACATTTTATGGGGATGGCCATAGTGGATGAATGGAAGTTTTAGAAATTAAATAAGTTTGAAGGCTTCCTGCCTTTCAGTCCTTGAAGTCAACTCATTACATGCATACATATTTATTTATTCAACGTGCAAATATAGATACAAAACAACGCACTGAAATGGATTTTAAGAGGTGGACCCTTTGTAAAAAAACACCTCAAAGCATTTACTCCCTCAACTCCCTGTTGTTGTTGTTGTTGTTGTTGTTGTTTATTTTATTTTTATTTTTTTAATGATTTCACACTATTCACAAAATATACAAACATAGTTACATTTCACATAAAAAAACTACTTAATACAGTAAGACTACTTACAGAACAATGAAAAATATATAGGAAAAAAACAATACGATACAAGAAAAATATACTAAACAGTACACATACAGCGTATCTACAAAAAAAATGAAGTAACCGTATATAAGTTATTTACTACATATTATATATGATTAAAATCTAGTTTGAACAACATGGAGTAATTTATCTACTTCCAAGAAGCGTAACCATTGACTCTAAAACCAGAGAATTCCAGTATAAATGTTTAAATATAATTGTTTACACTAATAAAGCACTTTACAAAATGGGTATTGTAACCTCACCTACATGCACTTTTTTGTGGAAAGTCTGACGAATCCCTCGAGCATCTATTTATTTACTGCAAAACTACTTGCAGCTTTTGGCTTTCAGTAACGAAGTGGCTGAAAGATTATTTTATTAACCTTCATAATTTAAATGCTTCTAATATAACCTTTGGGTTTTTTCGGAAGGATTTCCTACTATTAAATCATATTATCATCCTTTGTAAGCAAGTGATCTATCAATGGTATACCTCCAGAGGAGTAGTGATACTCCTAGTTGCTGTTGCTATATATATGGAAACCAGAGTTTAGCACTGGCCTGATAAACCAGTTGGTTTATATACAAACTTTAACCTAACTGTTAACAGTTAATTTAGACTGCAAGCATGAAAAGTGCCTGGGGGAGGTACTCAACAGATGCTCGGGTAGGGAAGTGCGGCCACTTAAATCCTGACCTTGTTAAAGGCAGAATTCCAATTTTTGAGACCTGTCTAATCATACTCTTAATTAGTTTAAAGACAAGAATAGAATAGTGATAAACTGCTTCTTATTTTAATGCAGCATTGGCAATTAGTGATAGATACAATATGAGCGGCAGATCTGTATATGGGCATTTACAATCACGAGCCGAAGGCGAGCCATTGTAAATCCCATACAGATCTGATGCAAATATTGTATCAAGCTTATGACACATGCATCTAAAAGTTTATGTTCGTCGACAATCTTGGCTTAACAAGGCATTTTAGGCAAGTAAATAGAAGGAAAAGTTGATGAAAATCAGGACATAATCTGTACATCCGATTTACTGATATTTTAATTATTATGCAGTCACTAAGCTGTTTACATTAATTCTTAGTATGCATCAAGCACTGAAGGCCTTTTCATTGATGGTCTTGTAAAGTGCTACCATAAAGAAACCCTGTTTAAGACAAAAAGTGATGAAATCGCCTGTTCAAGACAAAAAACCCTGAAAACCATTGGCATACCCGGTTGAGCCACACATCCCCCTCAAGGCCAGATAAGGAAGTACTCCCACCACTCCCGTTCGGGGTTCCTGGTGAACATATGAGTTGTATTTTGCCAGTTATATCTGTGCTGTGGTTTGTTCTAAAACAGCACTTCTCACAAGATATTAATAAAATTGGATTGACGATAGACTGTACATGACAAACTGCAACACAAATTTCTGTTCATATATGATTTATTTTTAAACAATGTAACCTCATGTTCACATTTTTTCATGGAAGTTTCTTGCCACACATGGCCAGGACTGCTTTTCTTTGTATTGTTCTTACATAATGGTTTGATTCAACTGGGTCTCCCAAGTTAGCCTCCATGATGGGAATTTTTCTGTTTACATATCTAAAATAGAAACAACAAATAAGCAAATTAACATGGCTCATGCACCAGGATAACAATGCATTTATTTGCCCTCATATACCGGTATAATAATATACAGTAGCGATCCTAGCCTGATTGAACTATCAATTTATCAGGCAAGGCATTCTTCAGCAGTTAAAATATGAACTGATGTACAATGTAGCTCAATGTCAAAGAGTAGACTTAAACTTAAATGGTCCACAAGAAAGCAAAAAACGGAGGTCATATGTCTCATTTCAGTGAGCTCACTCACAAGTCTGACAAGTTCTCATAGTTACAAAAATACACAGAAATACAATGCGATAATTATAATTGTAAAGATTTTAGCTGATTTTATAAAATCGCTCTCCTTCCCTATATCATGACCTATCATAAAGACAGTAAACTTACCGGAATCAGCCGCCATTTTTTTCTTTCCCTATCGCCCTGTCACAATAAACATTTCGTCGTCGAGCTGTCTTCTTCGAAGAATCATTTGAATAATCCAAATTTCGTTTAAAAAGACGAATTGAATCCAATGTGCCTCCACACAAACGAGTGAAGTTCTGACTCGAAGTCAAGAAAGCGAAGGCTTTGGGGTCGAGAATGTTGACTTCCGTTTTAGAGCTAAGCATGCGCACAACAACCGGAATACCAGATTTCTGGTGTAAAAATTCCATTCCCCCAGAGTTTCACCTGGCGACGACCCGCTGACCGAGGAGACCGTGGACTCTGGGTACGAGATTGGCTCCGCCGCAACTGAACCCTCAACTATCCCATGAGTCATTGGGAGGAGACAGGAAGTGAGCCTTCGCGAATGCCACGTAAGACTGCTGAAAGCCGGCTGTGTGTTGTGGTTTTTACGAAGACCAGATTGTTATGTCGGCATGCTTCCACTAACTAGTAAAGATAGCTTCAAGAGTGACGATTTCAAACCAGGAGTGAAGCTTAAATCGCGGATTTTTGAATGGATAAAGTATAACAATCGATACAATCTCTTGTTTGTCTCATTGCATGTCGACGACCATGTGTTCTTCCATGTTAATTTTTTTCACATGATCTTTTTTAAATTCAGGGCAATCTTCGCCAACGAGAGTTCAAGGAATCTGTTCTGTTTTCTTATTCTTAATTTGTCATTTGCCTTTGTGGAGCTGAGTTATGGCATATGGACAAACAGGTAAAATGATGCTTCAATTATTCTTGTGGAATAACTTATCTACATTGTACAATATAAACTCAGTCCACGGATGTCTGTTTGTCTTTCAGTCTTGGCTTGATCTCAGATTCATTTCACATGTTCTTTGATTGCACGGCACTCCTGGCAGGCCTTATAGCATCAGTTATCTCAAGATGGGGCAAGAATGAGCGATTTTCTTATGGGTGAGTATTTTAATATATACAGTCGAACCCCGATTAAGCGGCCACCTAGCTATTAAGCGGCCAACCCCGATTAAGCGGCCAGCTATCAAAGTCCCAATATCAGTATAATACTGTAAATAAAACCCCGATTAAGCGGCCAACCCCTATTAAGCAGCCACTTTCCATTTCCCCGAGGGTGGCCGCTTAATCGGGGTTCGTCATCAGCATATTAATATTTTTGATATGTTTTTTTTTCTAGCTATAAATGTAAATTTGTGTCATTTGCTATACACTGTTCAGTCTAGAAGCAAGCGCCTTTTGCGAAAAATATTTCTAAAATTTTTTTTATTTGTTGACCAAAAGATTTGCCAGCTCTCAAAGATTGGCATGTCGCTATGCCATAAGGATGGCACGTGTTGCTTAGCAACTCTCCAGTGAAAATTGTCGGCTTGGAGGATGGTATTCTGATCACGTCGTGTCATTGGGTGGCGACGTTAAGCCGTCTGCTCATACTGAAATTACATGTAGTAAGGGGACGTTAAGAACTCATATCACTGTTTGAAAGAGTAAGGGATGTAGACATCCCGGTGTTGTGGTCCAGTGGGGTGAGATCATGAATGGACTTGATAGCGGCTGCCATAGGCGTCTTTACGCTGATGTTCGATCTAACCCCTGAGTTAAAAATTGAAAATACAAATGTACAGTAGTGCATTTGAATATGCAATAATTATAGAAAATGCATTATCAATATTATGA
The DNA here is from genome assembly GCA_029204205.1 of Desmophyllum pertusum. Taxonomy (NCBI): domain Eukaryota; kingdom Metazoa; phylum Cnidaria; class Anthozoa; order Scleractinia; family Caryophylliidae; genus Desmophyllum; species Desmophyllum pertusum. The sequence continues at coordinate 700,343 of MU827315.1, forward strand.
GTCTCCAAAGTAACTACACTGAAGGAGCTTATCCCAGTATCTCTTTACACTGTAAAATATATGATATCTTTCACATGTGAACTGAAGATATCGATGACGTCACGTTTGCTGACAAGTTTGCCATGTTTCAATGCTGAATGAGCCAAAGTTTATTGACATTAAGTTGAAACATCTTCAGATCTTCCTCTGCGCAATCTTTGGAAAATGAATGGTCGGAAATCTTTGGGAAATCGTCAAAAACTTTGTTAATAGTATGTTTATAAAATAAACAAAATAATACATTGTTGCTTGGAGATATGAACTTTCTCTTCTCATTTTCAAATCTATATCTCACTCGTTCGCCGAGTTGAACACTCAAAGATCAATTTCATATTGCCGCGTACCTATGTATTATCCTAGTATATTTCTGTATTATAAAGCAACCAGGAGTATCGATAACAACATTTACAAGCTAGAGAGAGCTAGCTAGGACTGTGGCAGTGTCTTGCCAATTTTCTAAAATGTGTTAATTCATCTCTATACAGGTATGGGAGAGCTGAAGTGCTGGCTGGTTTTGTGAATGGATTGTTTTTGGTGTTTATTGCATTCTTCATTTTATCCGAAGCAGTAGAGGTAATTTTGTTTACATTATTTTTATAAATTTTCATAATCTTTGAGTGCTAGGGGAAATTAATTCAAGACACACTCAAAATTTTACACAAGAAAGATGTTTTTAAATCACCCTTATTTAATACTTCTAGTTTAAAAATAAACGTTCCACCAAGGAACTCCCAAGAGGCCCAGTGGTCCAACTGTTTCGATCATTATTTTGACAATAATGCAGTCAATTAAACCTCTCATAAACACAATTACAGAGTGAGTGTACCTCAGGGAACTCGAGTCAGCTCGCATCTTAGGCCCAGTTCAGACGCCGTACTTCACATGAGCCGAATCGAATTCGATGAATTAAGTTCATGTGTAGTACGGCGTCTGAATCAATTCGGAACGGCTGATTGAATTCGGATCGGCTCAGCCGTTCTTCCCGCCTGGCTCAGCCGGGAATAACGGCTGTGGACCGGCTTTGATTCAGACGCCGAACTTCATATGAGCCGAAAAAATGCATGAATTATTATAATGTATTTTTCAATATAGCAGCAATTTTTTCCTATTAAATTAAGTTCGGCTGAATTAAGCTCGGCGTCTGAATCAATTCAGTCGGTCTAAATTAATTTGGTCGGCCTAAATTCCATTCGATTCGGCTCATGTAAAGTATGGCGTCTGAACTGGGCCTTAGTGACATTCCCTGGGAGCTTGTGTGAGTCCTTCTTTTCACAAAAATATTGTTTGACTAGCTACATGTACCCTTAGAACTAACAGTAATTTTAATTAATTTGACATACATGATATATATTTAAATGCGTATAAATCATATTTAAATGTTATCTTTTGGTTTTAATAGCGAGCTCTTCACCCTCCAGAAGTTAAACATGAAAGACTCTTTATTGTATCAGTGCTAGGATTATTTGTCAATCTCATTGGAATCTTTGTTTTCCATCATGGAAGTACGGCAGGTATAGTTTGACCTTGAGACAGTTGACGTCTGACAACAGAATAATGTATTATTACCTGTAGATATATACCCTGCTGGATTATGACTCATAATGTACAGTCAACTCTCTCTTAATGGACACCTCTATAAGATGGACACCTCTATAAAATACGGACACCTTTTTAAGACAGATGTACCTGGTGTTGATCCCTGCGCACCGTTTTTCAGTCATTAATTTTTTTTACTGTATTTATAACTGACTTTATAAGCCAGACACCTCTCTAAGACAGACAGTTGGTGCCGGTCCTGATGGTGTCCATCTTAGAGAAAGTTGACTGTACACGTTATGTTAGTGAATGGGATGCCAGATCCAGTAATTATTGTGTTCTTAGGCAAGGCACTGTACTCTCACAGTGTGTCTCACCACCCAGGAGTTTAAATGGGAACTGATGAAGTGTTGACTGAGGTAACCTGACAAAAATGCTGGGAGTTTAATTATCTGCAGTGAACTAGCATCCCTTCTAGGGGAGTAGCAATACCCCTTATAGTCACTTCATGAAGTTAAGCACCAGTGCTGATAAGGTTACCTGGCTGATCCCCAATCCCTTGTATCGGCACAGTCTTTAACCAACAGTTTGATGAAGGAAGGGGTGTTTTAATTTCAGGGCATCTAAGTTGAATGAGTAAATTAAAAATTAAGAAAAATTAACCAAAAGTAACATTTTGTTTTGTTAATGTTGCTGTCATTGTTATTGATTGACAGGTCATGGACACTCACATGGCGGCCATGATCATGGGCACAGCCACGGACACTCACATGTCGAGCAATCTCATGGACATGCGCACATGAATGGTGGACATAACCATTCTCATGACTCAGGTGTGTTTTACATGTAGTCAGTCAAACCCCTGTTAAGCGGCCAATCCCTATTAAGCAGCCACTTGCTATTTCCCCCGGTTGGCCACTTACATGTAATAGGGGTTTGACTGTAATTGCATACATTTTTTTGTATCATGGTTACCATCTTGATGATCAAGATAATATATTACTTATTTTGCTCTTGGCTTTATTGTAGGGTGTTCACACAAGGAAGAAAAACTGGAAGTTTCCACAAGTAAAATTATGGAAGGTAACATCAACTCTTCAACAAGTACAGTAATACAAAAATATATACACAAAATGAAACTTTAGTATATTTTTCTGTTTGAGGTTTACAGTAACCTTTACATGTAAGTAGAGTAAAAACTATATAGTTTAAAAGCAGAATTTTAAATAATAATTTATAAATATTTTTATTCTAAACAAAAATTTTAAACACGATTACATGGCCAGCCGCTGTTTGAGAAAATGAGCCCACACTCCTCCCCCAAAGGCAAGGAAAAGACTGGCCCAGAGAGAGCGGCATAAATCAAGCCTATAGCACAATCCACCAGATAAATTATCCCTATCCAGTGGATAGCATATTTCTAGTTAATTTTGTCCACTAGAATGATAGTGACTTATCCAATGGATAGTTTAGCATTGTCCACCCTTTTAACAACCAGGTCTTGCTTTCTCAAGCATTTTTTCTTCTCTTTCAGTGTTTGTGATAGTGGGATTTTTACCGTCAGTTCAATTGCCTGACATTCTGTTGTTATTTTTATACATGTAGGAGTTTTTCTCCATGTACTGGCAGACACATTAGGAAGTGTAGGCGTAATTATATCAGCTGGGCTTATATACCAGTTTGGTAAGTATAAATACCAAGAAACCCTTGAATGGGTTTTGTGATAGTCGAATGAACTGAATGAATTAACTTATATTAAACACAGTGGCCTAACGGTTGCCTACATGTAACTTACAATAAAGGCCAGGAAACACTAGGCGACAGGTCACAGCAACAGGTCTCTGCAACCTGTCGCCTAGCTAGTGTGTCCCGGCCTTAAGGTAGTACAATTGGGTGAGTCGTAAAATATAAAGTTGCCTTCGTTTTCAGCCAGCTGGTAGATAAAACATTATTATGATCAATTCCAAAAGATAAGAGTCCACCGTTTGCGGGTTTTGGAGAAAGCGGAGATTGAATTTCGTTGTCTGGGGCGCCATTTTAAGACGCCATCTTGGATTTGCAGACGTAAGTATCGAACGGTGGAAGCTAAGGACATGCGCTCTGGTATTTTGTTCACGGGAGTCTCGCACAACATTCCAGATTATTTTTCGTGTGTGCTCATGTTGATCAGGCTGGTAAGTACAAGGCTCAAGATGGCGGATCAATTTGCAGAGAAATCGCGATGAAAAACTGGCTGAATTCGTCGAATTCGGCGTCTTTTTGACTTACATGTGATAAAATTTAACAAATTGCCACTAGGAAAAACTCAATGCTGACGAAATTTGGCACAGTTTTTGTCCACATGTTAAGTAATCTTCCTGCATTTAGCCGCAAAAAAACATTCAATTTGAATAAAATTAAGGGAGTCATGTTCTTGATTTTAATGCCTGTTAATAATTAACACAGAATTTGCTGTTTCACTGCGGCTAACTCATATTTCATGTATTTTCTTCATAACTGTTTATAAAACAAAAATTATGACTACTAATTAAAACATAAACCTAAAAATTAGAAAAAACTGATTTTTACACCGCTTGCGAGGTAATCACTTTCACACATTCCCGTTACGAAAATGAAAATGTCGATTTCAGAATCTGTTTCTCTGATAAAAATGACTTAACAACTTCTTCTATGGAATTTGAAATGGATTTGAAACAGTTCTCAAAAAGGGTCCTTTTTCGGAGCATTTTAGCCAGTTGTACTACCTTAAGGCTGTTTTAATGCACATGCTTATAACCACAATGGCTTACAATATGAGTGATGACTGCAGTAAGGACTCTTTTCATTATACAGCTGTTTCGAGAAATGTTGTCGGTAAAAGCGCACGCGACAATCCCGAAAGGTTATCTGGGATATGATCAGCAAGGTACGTTCCTTACACTGTAGCTGTCGAACCTACTTTTGCTGCTTTCTTTTAGCGTCCATGGCGTCTCGTGCCATTTTCTCAGATTTCCCTGAAATGCTGAAGTCAAGGAACCGTAAACTTAAAACTACCCACAATACCTTTCGGGATTGTCGCGTGCGCTTTTTTCCGACAACCTTTCTCGAAACAGCTGTATACAGGGCTAGGGCCTAATCTGCTCACCGGTTGGATACTCTACCACTAAGCTTCAGGAGGTCTAGACCCAGGCCATGGGAGCTTAGGCCATATAACTAAGGTTCAAATGTGACAAACTAAATGCTTACTGCTAGGATTAGTTTTGCCAAGATGTGTGAAAAGTAATGATGGTAATTAATAAATATTTTAAGCTTGGTAGTTCTAAACACAATCTTTATGAGAACGATATTGATAAACTATTGTTTGTAAACATATTTTTATTATTTAGTGGAGAACGAGATTTGAAGTACAAAAATAATGTAATTTGACATGTTTTTGTTTTGTTTTCAACAGGCTGGATGTTAGCTGATCCAATCTGTTCAATGTTTATTTCTGTTCTTATTATCGTCAGGTAAACTGCTTAGAGATTCAGACAAGAATTACTAGTGGGCAGGGGGGGGGGGGGGGGGGGGGGGGCAAAGGGGGGGGACAGGGGGGGGGCACAGGGGGATGGTAACCCAGGAGTAAAGGGGGCGGATAGTCTACGGGAGGCGGGAGAAGAGAAGACAGGAAGTGGGAGAAGACAGGAAGTGGGAGAAGACAGGAAGTGGGAGAAGACAGGAAGTGGGAGAAGACAGGAAGTGGGAGAAGACAGGAAGTGGGAGAAGACAGGAAGTGGGAGAAGACAGGAAGTGGGAGAAGACAGGAAGTGGGAGAAGACAGGAAGTGGGAGAAGACAGGAAGTGGGATTCCCAAGGTGGCGGAAACCGGGAGAAATAGGAAAAATATTTTGCAATAGGAAAAGCACAATGAGGAGGAGATCACTAAGGAAGGGGTGGGAACTGGAAGTTCGGATCACCGGTCCCTTCCTCTACTTACTAGCCAGGGGAGCTATGGCATTTCAATCACTTCCATTCCAATGTTGTTGTGAGTTTTTACTCTTCCTGTGTTCAGAGTGAGAGAGGTGCAACATTGCCTAATATTTAGCTGGTTGGACTCTGGATCAAGAGATCCCGGTTCGAGCCCTGACCGGGATCATTGTGTTGGGTTCTTGGGCAAGACATCTTACTGTTACAGTGCCTCTCTCCACCAAGGAGTATAATTGGGTTCGGCAGATTGATAGGGCATCCTGAACAAAAAAATGTCAAAAATGTTGAGGGATAGCTGAAAGTTTTCACCCGACGTCACAGCGGCCATATATTGGACGATGTTCTTAAACAATGAAATTTCTCTCCTTTAGGAAATGAGTGCTTTTCTTATGCAAATATTTCCTATTATTTGGGAACACCAAATTGCCACCATGCATGAAAATCCCTTATAAAACATACTTACCTTGACATGCTTTTTTGTGTACTTGCAGTGTAATCCCACTTTTGAAAGATTCTGTTGGAATATTAATGCAGAGAATTCCAGTTGCCTTGGAAAAGAATGTGCACATTGCTTATCAAAGGGTCAGTTTGATTGATGTCAACCCTATTAGTTTTACCATAATACAATATGTTCCAGTTTGTCTCCAAGTATTTCAAGAGGAACATGGCTAACCTAGTGTTTTTGTTGTATCACAATCCATAGGTGAATCAAATGGATGATGTATTTAGCATTCAGGATCCTCATTTCTGGGTACTCAGCAGGTATATAGATGTTATTTCACTAGCTTGTTTGGCTCGCACCATAAAGTAATATATCAAACACGAAAGACAGTGTTTCATCTGATTTCCAAACACGGAGAAGACAGTTGAAAATATGTCACGTAGCAGAGTATTTTGATGAAATTCAAGGTGTTTGGAAAACACTATCTCGAGTCGAAACAAAACCTGAGGAGTAAATGGAGAAATAGCCTGCGTAGCAAGCTCTCTGGGGGCGGGGGATGGTGTATGCCCACCCCCTGCCCCCTGAAAGCTTGGTACACAGGCTAATGGAGAAAAGAAATTGTGAAATTATATGCTAATTATGATCTCAGATAGTTAAAGGTAGAGACCTTTAAATAGATATATTTTCTGTTGTCTTACATGCAGTAACATGTGGATTGGAACATTACGCCTACTGGTTGCACCTACCGCTGACACGCATAAAATTCTCAGTCAGACTCATCACATCTTCATGGAGGTAAGGCGACATTTCATGATAGTGATCATAAAGTACTAAACGGCACATAGCCAGCCCAATCCCACTGAATTCACGTATCAGTGTGACCTCGGTCAAACAGTTGGGGACAAGTGCCGGTTTTGGCAAATCTTCGTGGAAGCACTCGAAGAATTTCCGAATCTTTTTATCCAATCAGAAACTAGCGCGAGCACTCACAAGTACTCCGAAAGCAATCGCGCCTGCAAATACGTCATGTTGCTTACAATTTTCCCTTGGCCCTTCCCATGATTCCCCGCGCGCCTCAATCCACTCTCGTATCCAATCTTCTCTCATCCCAAAAACATATAAATAGCGACTGGGTACGAGTCTGATCAACTGGTACTTGTTCCCCTGGCAAACGAGCTGAGAGTACGTGAGAGTTGATATCATCTGCCTGTCAAACAAATGAAAACTCTTGTCGACTCTAATTAAAAGACACTGTCCTGATTTTAGCATGATTTTGGGAAGCTCAGAAACATATCTAGGTCATAGGAAGTTGATCAATAATGGTTTGATTCTATAGAATAGCACTCGACAAATGACAGGAACCCATTAGGAAGTGAGGATGACGAACGACAGCGAAGATGGAAATGGATTGCGATATGGATTTTTGAAAGAACGTCAGGATGTCAGTTTTTCAAAGTTTCAAATTTGACTCGGAAATCTTTGAAATTTTGCAAAATTTTTGTTGCAGTATGGAATTTCTTGAAGAAATTGCTTTTTATCATTTAGTTAGAGTTTATTAAGTTCTTATTCCATAGATTTAGGGACCATTTCATGCATTTATAACAGTTTTGAGCAAATACGCCGGGACAGTGTCCCTTTAAGATTTGAGCAGATTTAAATTCGATGAAAGCGCACGAGAGTTGATGAGAGAGAATGTGAGTGTTGGCGATCAAATGAGAGGGAGAGTTTGAACTCTCGTTCTCACGTTTGGTTCGACCGTTAAAGGAGCTATGTCGCGATATTTTAAGCCATTTTTGCGATGTACAAAATTGCTTTCAAATTGAAGGAAACCTAAAAATAATAGTTTACTAAGGTAGAGAAACGTCAAAGATGTAATAAGCAACCAAAAAAGAACGAGGATTGTTAAGGATGGAGAAGATTAAGACGGATTGCAAACGACGAACTTGACATATTTAGGCATGCGCCATCTGTGACGTAAGCTCCTTTAAACTTACATTATTGTTTATTCTACAGATTGGAGTGAAACAGCTCTACGTACAGATTGAACACTCCTACTGAAGAGGCATATCAACCGAAGTGAATTGACAGTCCATCCTTGAGCTAATTTTGGACCCCATGGATGTAATCAATGCCAAAAAGTACTTTTAAACTCACTTTTTCGAACATAAATCTTAGTTATTTTTATAACAGATTTTTAAGCTTGCCTAAAGCGAAGTACTGTATTTAATTTTTCATCGACGTGGACATTTACCGAGTCGCGAAGCGAAGCAGTTCACAAACTGGACGGACTTATTGTTTTCTTCTGAGTATAAAGTAAAATATTTGTACTGTTATCCCAATATCTCTGAACTTTAATATCTTGCAATTCCCAAAGCAGTTAACAGACGCGAAGATATCTAAAACGTCTAGTTAGCTGAGTTGGCGAATTTCTAAAACAATCATAAAAGTTTATATTTTGTTGAGAAACCATAATATATTAGAAAGAAGCTGAAATATCAACCTCGTTCCCAGGGTCTCTCTTCTTCCCGCCAAAAGCGATTGTCGCTTTTGGCGGGAAGAAGAGAGACCCTGGAACGAGGTTGCTGAAATATGTTCTGTATTCCAAGCAAGAGAAACGAAACGGGGGTGGAGTGGGAGGGGATAGGCTTGGATAGGATATAAGCTCTCGCATCCGAAGAATGAAAATTATTGAATTGAATAAAAGTTATAAACCCAAGTTACTATGTAAATAGAATAACAAATCTGTTTTTCTTCTCCATTTTGTTGTTGTAAGTAGGGATAAGCCGAATTGTTCAATGCGCTTTACATGTCATACAACAAGGAAATGTAAAGAATCGGGTCGCAGTGCTGTGACAATAAAAACAAACTCTTTCAAACTCCAAGTGTTTGTTGTTTTGTTTACTTATAAAATAAGTAATGTTCAGATTGGATATAACTCGCGCTCTGATTGGCTAAAAAAACGTGTTTTATCGTAATATCAGTATTGGTAATCGCACAGGGTCGAGTAGATATCACGAGTTTTCTGAAAATTCTGAAGTAATCCTTGATTTTACGAGGAAAACGCACGATTACACACAGGAAATGATTTAGGATTGGTGGCAAAATTTGGTGTTTACACTGGTGCCTGCAGAAAAAACTAGAGAGAAGAAGTCTTCTAAGACAAGTTTCGGGTAAACTTTGGAACCCGACGAGGTCCTCGTGAAATCTTCGGAGTAGTGTCATGTGCCCTAAATGACACTACGAACAAACTGTCTAAACCAATCAGAATTCAGTAATTTTGTTATAAAACACGAAAAAATCGCGTGTTTTATTGTTTCGCGTGCGGAGAAATCTATATTATAATTAGCAGATAAAGAAGCTTTATAAAACACCTAGTTATTTGAAAACGCTTGAGAAATGTAGAAACACTCGCCTATCGCTCGGGAGAAGCGTTGCGTGACAACCCAAATAACGGCTGCGAAGGAGATTACTAACGTACGTCCGTGTTCCCTAAATTTCTTTCGTGCTCTCAACTATGACATGTACAATATACAGCAGCGGATCCAGATGTGCTCAGAAAGGAAAGAGGGGGGGGTGGGGGTTGAAGTGGAGATGGGGTCTTTTCTTGCTTAATCAAAGGCACTATGTGCCAACTCGTGAATGGAAGAGTAAAGAAATTAATTAACATAGAAATATGCAGTAGTACCGGGTAAATGTAAGTTGACAGTCTCGTCCTCGATGTTTTTGAGAATCGAGTTTCGAGTTTTGAGTCTCGATTTATTCCTCGAAACAGAACAATAAGATTCCGCGCGGCATTCACGCAAGCCGGTGTATTTCGTATTCACGTCCAAATCAGTGTTGGTCGGGAGGGAAACTCAAACGAAAAGTCTTTAATCGTACTCATCGGATATTCGATAATCCCCGGGCGATAATCGCCAACTTTATGGGCCGAATATTTTTAAAAACAAGGTTTACACAGGGTTTAACAAAGCCATGGCCTAATTCTTGGTTTGCAACTGACGTCATCGCCGCCATGTTGGATGACCATTAACAAAAGAATTATAATCAGCTTTTATGTTCCTGTCATCCAACATGGCCGCCAGGGTCTTTGTCGTTTAACTCTCTCGGGAATGGTTGCAAAACCAGCAATACGATTTTAAACTGACTGGCCAACCTAAATGTATATATTTAAGCTCATAACCGTACAGTAAAACGTTAACCCTGTTTAGAAGGTGTATATAAACACAGACTAAAAAAAACATTTAGCGACTTAGACTGACCTGCTTATAAGTTGATTTAGACCTCATTAACTAACTTTTTAGACGTCGTTTAAATATTCGGCCAATTTGTTCGAACTGGTTTGAGTTTTATTTTAAAGCATGTTGCTGTTCTTTCAATCATTTCAAAAACATTCTGATCTTGTTTGTGTAGTCTGTGCTTCGCACGCACAATATAAAATTAATTGTATATGTAAACATTCATTCGTCTTCAGTTCTGTCATACACGAAACTCTGGAAAGAAAAATACTTCAGTTATCTATGAAGTTGTAATTCTTGGACTAAAATTAGCTACAGTTTAAATTATCAAAAATGGGTTTGCTCTCCTATTAAAAAAACATATGAAAAATGACAGGTAAAATCTTAGTTTTTTGTCCCCCGTCACGCAACGCTTCCTCACACAGTCGTTCCGATAATAATATTTTACAATTATTTCAACCATTCATGCAACTAAAATAACATACATGCATATGATAACATCGTCCATCGCGCTGACTAGCTGAGGTAAGACTTAATAAAAGAAATAACTCAACAAAACGATGCGAGTCCATTCGCCAGCGCCAAGGAAATATGGGGGTGAGCCAAAAAAACACTGTCGAGCGTCTAAATAGATCCATGAATAGAAAAGATGAACATAGCCACTGAAACCAGTCCTTTGGTGAGTAAATCAAGCCACTTCCAGCTCAAAACAACAGCAACTCGGGTGTCCTCGGTGAATCTCATTTGAGCCCGCGATAGTCGTTCATTCGTTCAGCGGAGCAAAAGTACAGGGCCTCTGTCGCTCCCGTGGGTGTCCCCCCGTGAGTCAAAAAAGGAATCTTGCGTATCGAAGGTCGCGAGATCGAATCCCGGTGGAGGCACGTTTTTTTTTCTTTTTTTTTTTTCCCACAAGTATGAGAAACACAGGTACTAATATCAGTTCGCTTTAAATATATACGCTGGAAAAAAAGCATTGAAGGGTTTTTATAGTTCAGACGCAAAGCAAAAGAAAATATCATAGAATTCCATAGTGGTACAAAAGAAAATATAGAATGATTCAGATAAATTAGATTTTATTCATACACTTGGTATAAAGAAGATACAACATTTAACATACTTAAGTGTTTTCCTAAGTCTTGAAGTCCGCAGCTTGGTTTTAAAAAGTTTCGACAGCTTGAGTCTTCATCAGAGCTTGAATCGATCGAAGAACTTCAAAAACGTGACTCACTTTTAATATTCTAAATGTCTCCTCTTTGGGCGGTCGAGTATTATTTAGGGTTATTTCTTTCAATTTCGAACTCCAAAAAGGTGTCTAATTGTAATTGTAGGAGTGAAAATACCGTGTTGAAAAATAGAGAGATCCGCGCCAGACGCCATTTTGTTTACTGATAATGCATAATTACCGCACTACGCATACATTATTGTTTACAACTTGTGGCCATCGACCGAGGGATCGAGCGAGGGAGCGAGTGAGCGGAGTGAAATTTGTCCGCTATACGCTATAACTTCGTTCATGCTAAAGCATTCACTCGTTAAAAAGGGGGAAGTGGGGGGGGGGGGGGGGCTGGGTACATCCCTAGATCAGCCAGTGATATAATACAACGGGTTTGCTTTCTTTATTTGTTGAATATGAATACAAACAAATGCTAGTCATTTATATCAACTCTGATACGTAATACTAAATATATATAACATGTAGAAAACATTTATACTTGTGATGAATAATAAGAATATACACGGTATCCAGAATATTATGAGTTGCATAGCTATTAACCCTTTCACTCCCTAGAGTCAGGTGCTAAGTTTAAAACTGAGGAAAAATGGAATTTAATTTTGAAACATTGTCGCAAACAAACAGCACCACTTGAAAGTACTGCTCAATAGCTTTCATTGAATGGTCACACACTAGGGTTTCATCCACAGACTTAAAAGTTAGAACCACCTTGTACAGCATAATAAACAGTACCACATGAAAGTACTGCTCAATAGCTTTCATTTGAATGGTCACACACTAGGGTTTCATCCACAGACCCAAAAGGTACAACCACATTTATTGGCTCCAATTTTTATTCTGGGAGTGAAAGGGTTAAAAACATCTAAAATTGAGTATAAAAAACTTTTGAATTATTGGATATAAAATTCTGGTGTGCTTGAGTGAGAATGTTGCTGTACAGCAGTTGTGTTGGGATCCCTGTTACGCCTTCTCTTTCTACTTGGGATAAGGTCTTCAAGATTGGATCCTGAATGCGTTGATCCGCCATCCAGGCTGACATACGCATGATCGCTGCCATTGTGAGGCACTACCGCTCTGGAATCCTTCAGGATTTGTTTCATCTCCTCATAATGTTTATTCTGTTCTTCCATGATACCTCGTATCTCCATCTTCACTTCCTGTCTGAGTTCCTCAATTCTCTTTTCTTGTTTTGAAATCATCATTTCAGTTCTTCTCTGCCATTCCTTTTCACGCGCCAGTTCTTTTAAAATTTGCTTGTGCTTCGTATCATTACTGTCGTTAAGCGCTTGTGCAGCTTTCCCTCTGTTCTCTTCGCCCAGGCTTCTATTGGTATGCCTGAACTCTAGTTCACCATAAAGACGCTCTTTAAGATCTCGCCCCAGGCTCTGAACAAACTGCGTTCGGTCTTGAGCCTTTTAACTCGTCCAGCGCCTCTCGGATGGTTTCTTGCGACTGTCGCAGATTCTCTTCGTATTGAAGCTCGGCTACTTTGCGTATCAAAATGTCCGTGCTCTCGCGTAATTTTTGTGGGAGGGTGTCTTGTAAATCCGAAGCCCCCAAGTCAAGCGATTCTCTAATGGAGAGCTTCTGGCTAGTGTGGGAAGGTGTAAGCTCGGCCTGTTTCTTTCAGTTCGCGGAGTATCATAATCATGTTCATGATCTGGATTTGCATCGCGGACCAATTGTACTACATCATGGAGACTGGAACCAGCTTGGTTAGCCTCTCTTTCGTGTTGAACTCGCTGGGCGGCCATTTTGAATCTACTCACGGGGCTTGGGTCGTCGTCAGGTGACAACTGTAAGTTATGCATGACCTGCTGTTGAGCTGTCAGCGTTTGGCAGCTTTTCGCCATTGTAGTTTGGCAGCGTGGTGATCTTCTGACGCCTCGTCAGGCAGATCATCGACCTTCTGTGCTCTATCAACTGCAAAAATGTAATATATAAATCAAAGGCTGCTATTTGCCGATTCGTGAATGAATTACATAATGTGCATAAATTAATAGCGCGAGTTTACAGCGCATCGACCGACCTTGTAAAATTTCTCCAACAAATGCTATAACTCGTTCATTACTTTCGCATTCACGAGTTAAAAATGTATTTTTATCAAAATCTATCCAAAAGCTACACAGCTTACACAAAACTGTCTATTGTTTGTTTGGGTATGCTCTGAGCATGTTCTTAAAATTTTGCCTTTTCTCAGCCTCGACGTTATCAAGGTTCTTATACTGAACAGATTGTTGTTAGTCTAATATGAAAATCTGAATGTGATCTATATATATTGTGGGCCTAAATTCGGAATCAATTTTACTACGATTGCTAGAGATTTAGAGCTAGAAAATGCCAACTAAAACTGCAGAATATTGAGCACAGCAGATTTTAGACGAAGAGAGAGCGCGCGTAACAACTTTGTCGAGGAAAGATAATAAAAATTTCATGTGACACAAAATTACTGTAGCATGAGTTCAGGGCTGCAAATAACAGTCAGTCATCGGACAATGGCCGACCAAAATTTGCCATTGTCCGATGAAATCCCAACTGTGGTCGTACACTAATGTCTGGACAATTTTTTTTGCCTTCCAACGCAAACGCTAACAAGTTTTATTCTAAACGCAAACTACATGTAGTTTACTCTGCGATGACAACGCGTTAAATTAGCAGGTTCGCTTATCAAGCAGTACTGTAATATGATGTCCGACCTCATTTTTGTTTTGTCCGACCAAAATGGCGACTTAGTCGGACACATGTCCTTTCAAGAAAAAATTTGCAGCCCTGTGAGTTCGTCGATAGACGCACTTACTTCGTAATTTGCAGTGCGACATATATTTATCAGGGATATTTGAGACTTCTGTATCAATCTATGAAATTAATCTTTGTATTGATTTATTATTCACTAAGTGCTGAGCTCAAAATGATTCCGAGACGAGATGAAAGATCAAGACGGTTTAGAGTTTTAAGCCGAATTCGTCCTTGGGAATGAAAACTGACGCAGATTGTCATGCGAAGAGCAAGTTTGCTACTGAGAATGCGATACATGGAGCTGAGAATCACTACTTTAATCACAAAAATTTCGGACGAATAAACTTTCGGACAAAAATAATGTTCCAAAATTTTTCCCTCCGAACAAAAACATAGTCCGAACATTTTACCCTTCCGAACATTTTCGATTATGCATATTTAGATAAGTGTGCAAATTAGAGCAATTTTAAACATGTTACAACAAGGAAGGCTTTATGAAAATTCTCGACAATGTGACTCCATTTGCTAGGTAAACAAATTTATCGTCTCAGAGTGTTACATCCGAAATTTCAAGAAAAAATGTCCGAAATGTGCCAAAAAAAATCGTCCGAAAGTTTTTTGTCCGAAGCTTATCGTACGAAAATAGCATTTCGTAGTTAATGTACCCACTTGAAAATATCGTTCTTCGTAAAGAGAGCTGGCTAAGAGAGCATTAATTATTTTGCGAAGCTTGCACCTGTGTGCTCGGTTGACGAGTACGAATTGACCCATTAGTTTTATTGACAAAAAAGAAATTAAAAACAGCGCCGGACCGTAATGTTTGTCTGCGGGAACAGAGAAGTAAATTGTCAAATTATCAGTCATATTTGGTTTTGCTTCAAAATGATTTCTTAATGGTTCACTGGAGGCTTCGTTGACTAATAATATAGGAAAGGCACAGTTTGAAAGTCGTATCCAGTATTCTACCATTAATTAATCGACGACAAAACGACAATAGGACGTCAAATAAACGAAGCCAATATGCATAGTTGATACTACGGTCTTCGAATTCATTCTTTTCACAATAGTCTTGCAGATTTATTATAATAAATACAGACAGTCTCTAAAAGCAAGGTTGGCCAGGGGGTAGTGCTATAGCAATATTATTATTATACCTTAAACAATCAGATTGAAGCCAATATGCATATAGTTGATACTCACTTCGTTCGTTTCACTATAGCATTGTCAAATTTATCACACACATGTCACAGTTCTTTTTAACCCTTTCGTTCCCAGAAGCAAGCATCAAGTCAATTATTGTGTTTAACTTTAATGTATGTGGATAAAACCCTGGTGTGTGGCCATTCAAATTAAAACTATTGAGCAGTACTTTCATGTGGTACTGTTTGTTTTTCCATATCTTGCAAAATAAAATTTGGGATTTTTTCAATTTTGAGCTTTGACACTCTTGGGAGTGAAACTGAGTTAAGACAGAAAGTAAGGTCGACCAGGGGTAGAGGTATAGCAATATACCTTAAAAAAAACTATTTATATTGTGAACGTTTTTATTTTTTTCGGCGCAGAAATATTTAAACTATTTTCATTTTAAAAAACCTGTAGTATACTGCATTGGGGGATCTCCAAAACCGTAAAACCGCAAGATTTCAGCCTCAAATACCGAAAACCGCAATGAAATTCGAGAAAAATTCCCTCTCTTACTAACGTTGTAAAGAAACTTCCCTCACCGAAATATCGTACAAAATTAGAATTTTTACCGAACAGCGCTGCCCAAAATACTAGAAAAACCACGTACCGTCGACCCAGATGAAACCGCAATACCGCAGATTTCGATCGAAAATACCGTAAAACCGTAAGATGGCTCAGAACCGCAATACCGCAATCTTCAATCCCTCTATACCTTATACCCCAAACCGACTTGGCCGACCGTTATCACCTTTGTATGGAAACACAACGAACTATAAACAACAAGTAACATATTATTTATCCTGAGTGACCCTGAGTACTTTTGTTCATCAAACTTATGCTCGAGCTGAACAATTATGGTACGTTTTACCCGTTCACTCCCAAGAATGCTAAGTTCAAAACTAAAAGGAAAAACATGAGTTTCATTTGCGAAATTGTCACAAAACAAACAGTACCACATGAAAGAACTTCTCGATAGCTTTCATTTGAATGGTCACACACTAGGGTTTCATCCACAGACTTAAAAGGTACACATGAACCACATTTATTGACCCATGGCCGGTTTGACTCTGGGAGTGAAAGGGTTAATCCATGCACAAGTCTTCTCATATTGAAACTAGTAGTACATGCAATGTACAATGCCGAAACGCTTGAAACACTGTTAGCTGGTCGAAAATCGAAAATTAAAGTGACGTGAAATGACGATGTTCAAATCTAGCTTAAAAGTTTAGTAAGTTCGTCTTGTGTGATCGCCTGGTGAGAGTAATCCTGAAAGTACTGTTGTTGGTGACTGACGTTTCACAACCTGAGCAGAAGTCATATTCAGAGTCAAGTGAAAATGTTTACCAGTCGACATTAGTTACTTAGTTGCAAAGTTAACAAAGAATTATGCATTGCAACATTGAATCGCCCAGCGATACTTAGCTGCGAAACTGTATCAATCAATTGTTTGCACTATCCGCCACTCAAGTTAACGTACCAACGTCTTTTAATTTAAAGGCCTCACGGTTCTAGGCTCTTAGATAGAAGGCACGCGCGAAAGAAAGCGAACGTGACTCGACTAAAAATACTCGTTTTTTCCTTCGCTCGCCCCTTTTTTATGTTTTCGCCAAGAACTGAAAACTTGGAACAGTGTAGTCTTTTTAGTAATTAGCCGCATGATCTGAGTATTTCACATATAGTTCAATCTCTAAATTTAAATGGCATTCAAATGACCTTACCGTCCCTCTATATAATATGATTTCGATCTGACTATCTATCACTCTAAGTTATACGAACCTGCCAATAAAGTATACGTTCGTTTCTCTAACGGCGTCCAGTTCTTCTCATATGCAATCCACTGCCGCTGCAGATGACTGGAGCAACCAGTACACACAGCTACACGGCCACCGGAGAACAAACTAGCCTTGACACCAATTTTCTGTCGCTCCAGTAT
The DNA here is from genome assembly GCA_029204205.1 of Desmophyllum pertusum. Classification (NCBI taxonomy): domain Eukaryota; kingdom Metazoa; phylum Cnidaria; class Anthozoa; order Scleractinia; family Caryophylliidae; genus Desmophyllum; species Desmophyllum pertusum. The sequence continues at coordinate 717,628 of MU827315.1, forward strand.
AGGAAAGAACGGACCGTGTTTTCGTGGTTGATAGTATAACCGTCGCACGGGTCCAGGACTGGGCTCATTACAAGCTGCACAGACAAGAGGCCGTGCGGACATATTGCGCTATTTTTCAAGCCATTACTGAAACGGTCGAACAGTAAGCTAATCTGATTCGGACGACGAAAAACTGAAACAGTTTTCAATATAAACCAAAAGAGCGAAACGACGGCTGAGTCGGAAATCGAAATATTTTTGTTCCCACAACAACGTTGCAAACAGCAACTTAGTGAATACAAACCTGCTGCGGTTTGTTATAAATAATTGATTATCTTGTGAAATGACTTGAGAAAAGCTAGCTCGCATCCGCAGCTGAAATGACAGTTCAACACAGTCGCTATAACAACGATTGTTTAAACTCGACAATATTTTTGTGAGTGTGTGAACTGGATAAGACACCTGCTGTAATTAATATCACTATATAAATGTCACCACTGATAAATTATTATCATTATTTTAATTTATTCCAGTTTTCAAAACTAGAGTGCGATTTTTTTTATGGACAAATTATTGAGAAAACAACTTTTAAAATGAAGAACAATTTAGCCGGCGTTGGTAAAATGGTGGATTAGATATATACTTTTTGAAACTTAAATAATTTGACTTTGGAAGTTTCAAAAAGTATATATCTAATCCACCATTTACCAACGCCGGCTAAATTGTTCTTCATTTTAAAAGTTGTTTTCTCAATTATTTTATCCATAATAAGTGTTAAGTATCAGTGACGTTTTAAGAACAGTTTGTAAACAATGGTCGATAGTGATCGAGAAATTAATCCTCCCCTAATGGTAATACGGGCCGACATGGCGGTATGCCAACATTTGCGTCGGTAAAGCCCGGGCCAAACGAGGATGCGAGTTGTTGAGAGTTCAAACTCTCACTCTCGTTTGGCCTGAAACTCTCATGCACTCACAGCGACTCTCATCGAATTTGAACATGCTCAAATGTTTCTTGAGAGTCCTCGACGACTCTAACTCGTTTGGCCCGAGGTGATGAAAGCGCTCTCAGCAACTCTCACCCTCGTATGGCCAGCTGGGCTTAACGTTTTGAGTCAAAACAACTCTCAATATGCTGTTTTTAATGGGGCAGATGAGGCTATTAACTGAAAATTCTTTCTGGTTCAATTTAGGGTTTCTGAACCCGTAGGATCTGCGTCGCGTTTCACAATTGAAAACTAAAGATTTTTTTGTTCGTCAGTTTTTGAATTTTACGCATGTCTAACTGCAGCGTAAGTAACTACATCACTGATGGTGCAACTTGAAAAATGTATCCTCAATTTTTTAAGTTATCGTTTGTAATCCTCTCAATCGTCTCCAATTTATCCATCCTTGTTGTTGTTTGGTCTGTTATTACTTCTTTAGTGTTTTTCAGTAAACTATTATTTGCGGTTTCCTTCAACTATATTCCTAGATTAACAATTACTCGTCTTTTGAACAGCCGACCACAGAAGCTTATTAACAGCCAGTCGTACCGTTGTTATTATGAATTAGAAATGTTTGATATCCCGACGGCATATCCCCTTTGTCTAAAAACATATCCCCTTTGTAGGTCTACTTCGAGTCTACTGAAGCCATATATTTTTCGACTTCGACATAATAAATTTTAAACTGGTTTCGGAGCCGTTTTCGTTCTTCTCTTTTCGCCTCAGAAAAAACAACCTCTGGTAGGTACCAGCCAGCAGGGTAATTAAATTTGAAAATCCGCGCGCAAGAAATAACACATCACGGGACTGGGATTGAGCTATTTTCATTAACCAATAAGATTAGCGCGCCGATTAACGCCAACCTCTACCATCCTCAGGGTCTTTTAAGAGAGAATTTTTTTGGTGACCGCGTGAAATCAGAAAAATGTGGCACATGATGAAAAAAATCACTACCTTCATATTTCGTCCAGAGATACCCTATGGTGAGTCAATAAACGTGGTGCAATTTTTTTGTTCAAATCTTTTTTTATTTTCTAGAAAATTCGCAAAAACTGTAACGGCCGTCCACGGCCATAAAATGGCCGAAATGAGTGCTACGAGTATGAGCACAAGGCTATGTTCCTCAAAAGCGCAAAAGGAAGCAAGCCTTTTTTCAATTTGTACATTTGTTTAGGAGGCATTAACAAATGATTTGAGTCTAATAACAGAATTATTCACTTAATTTTGAATTCCCGGCACGGGTTTGAAAATCGCCAATATTTCATTGTTTAAAAATCTCAGTTTGGAACAGTTTTTCAAGAAACATTTTTCCTATGCGGTATAACTCAGAATCACTTGAAATTAAGATTTGTGATTAGTGGAAATGTTTTCTTTCCAAGGATATAAAAATTAGTCTGGGGCTTTTAACTACCGCAAAGAAAAAGCCCGTTAAATTTCGAAGAAATCACAACACCGACTTGTCAACAACCACAAATAATCGAATTACGCTTTCTGTTATCAAAGCCAAAATTCAACCGAAATCATATCGCTTAGCACTTTACTGGATCAGAAACTCAATATAGTAAGCTTACCTCGTAAAAGCCAGTGTTTGAAGGTTGGTTTTTACCCGTACTTTCGTTTCAAATCGCCATCATGGACAGTGTTTACCAAATCACACAATTAGCATTAAACTGTTGCCGAAGGCTCTTCCATGAAACATCGCATTTCTTGGCAGTTCCAACCATATATCAGCTTCCATACAGCTATTTTATATACAAGAGTCTTCTTTTTACAATCAAAAACCGTGCGTTTTGATCGTTTAAGTGGCAGAAGACTCGAAACTTTGATCATTTGTGTGTCACGCAATGACATGTCACACATTAGAGGCTCGGTTACCAAGTTGTACCAGCGAATCAGTTTGGGTATTGACTGTTTGAAATCTAGAATGCTGAAACTGATATGAAGTTAATTATTGCGACCTCCGACAAAACTGTGCAACATGAATCAGGGAAGCTTAGGGAGTAATGTTAGAGTTTTCGCAAAAAAAAATTACTGTGGAAACCCCGCCTTACGGCCACCCATTAATACGGCCAGGTCGTTATTACGGCCACTTTATTTTGGCCTGAACAAAAGCTCAGTCAGTCATTTTCTTATTTAAAGAGATTCCATCGAAAATAGAAGTTACACTGGGAAGTTTCTGAAACTTTCCCTAGTTGAACATTGTGATGTAATGTTTCAAAATATAGAATAAAAAGAATAGGTCACCAGCCCCGCGAAAGAGATATAATCGACTAAAAAATACCTCATAATTCCTTACAAAATCAACCAAAAACACGTATTTTTTTCACGTTTTCAGTGATTATTAATTTCCCTGCACTGAGAATTGGTCTATACTCCTTGTATAGAAAGAAGATGTTTTACTAGACTTAAATATGCGAAAAAAATGATAGGTCACCACGCTCATTTACGAGAAAACAATCATTTACCTCTCTGGCGAGCATGGCCACAATGAAAAAGCCGCCATGTTTTTTAATGTGCGCGCGCTAATTACGCGCGAAATTATGCGCAGAAAGGATGCGCAGTGCAATACTAAGGAATGACCTTAATACAACCACCTAATACGGCCTGTTTTCTTTGGCCCGTAGGTGTCCAGTATTACGCGATTTTAAATCTGAATTCTGTTTTACTGCTATGGCTCTAGCCGCCCGCGTAGCCGGTACCCTAAACGACTCAGCTATACGTTATTGTAACGTTTCTCATCTACCATTTTGGAAGTAATTGCTTTGTGTAAATCAGTAGCTAAGTCCATCCAACGATGACTTCGTGGTTATCAATAATGTTTAACAAATATTTTATTTTTTCAGGAATTCGCACTTGCAAAGTATATAAACACCATGATGTAGGCAAAAGTGACGCACAACTACGTTCGGCAATTCGTTCAAGGTTCTTATCTCTACTGAAATGATTATGAATCTAAATTGCATACTGCGTGTTGCTTCTATTATAACACAATAGTCGCGCTCTGTCCTCCATTCCGTAGTCTGAAGTGTCAGCCGTCTCCTCGCCCCACTCCCCCCCCGCGTGGGGCCAGATCTCACCTCGCCTGGCCCCACCGGGGTGGGGGGGGGGGGGTAAGCTTGCCAGTACCCGAACGGTCATTCCTTGGAAGTCGTGTCCCAGTGTCGTGCACTTCATGTAAATATTAACGAGATCTAAGATACCTGGCCTGATATCGTCTTAAAATTTACGTGAGCACGCAGCTAGTGAATGTAAATTAGCCTGCAGCACAGGTGGTTTAGGATTTTTTTCCGTCTAGTGCTCCGCGCTCGCGCTCGCGCTCGCGCTTCGCGCACACCGAAAAAAACCTAAGCCACGTGTACTGAAGGCTAATGTTCCCTGAAGAATCCGGTACCTTCGTATTGTCCGTTGGCCCTTTCAGAATTTTACAAAGTTTTAATGTAAAGACGCACGCTTCGCGTGCAAACAACGTGCGTTTTTACGTCTGGTTGTTATGCGTAGCCATTACTTTTGTTTAGAACATGTATATGTATTAAAGCAAGACATGACTGAGGACCCCCATCCCCTCCACACAAATGCGTTTTTCGTTTGAAAACGCATCGCTCAAAACGCTACAATAGTCATCTGCGCATGCGACAAATAGACGAATGACGTCAGCGTTTTTGAACGAAAGCCTTTATTTTCGCTGTCCACACACACACATTTTCAAATGTCTCCACTCTGGACAGCGTTTTCGAATGTATGCGTTTTCGATGAAAGAGTTGTAGTGTCGAAGATAGGCGAAAACGCATCCAAAAGTATGCGTTTTCAAACGTAAACGCATTAGTGTGGACGGGACCTCACCACACTGATGCGTTTTCCTTGTTCATAACATAAGCTGATTTGAATGTTGAAACGCGCTAGCTGGCATAGACGCACTCACTGACATTAAAACCGCACAAGGGCGCGTTCGTGTTTAGAAGGCAACATATTACTAGACGGTAATATAAGATTGATTAGTGAACCAAGGGATTATATTGTGGATAAGCACTTATGGGTCACTCCCGTGTCCTTCTCAGTGGGGTGTAACGTCGCCACCAGCCCTGTTGTACTTATAAGTAAGGCAGACGAGTCCCGCGGTGTGGTGTCTTTATTCGAGAAGGCTGAAATCATACGCGCTACCACTTGTAGTCATAAACCCATTGATTAATTTCCGCGCACTCTCGTTGGACGAAACACGCCACGTGGTACAAAATCGGACCGCATGCAAGTATCAGATTATATACAGCTGTTTCGAGAAACGTTGTCGGAAAAAAGCGCACGCGACAATCCCGAAAGGTAATCTGGGATATGATCAGTAAGTACGTTCCTGACACTGTAGCTGTCGAATCAACTTTTGTTGCTTTCTTTTAGCACTCGCCAAACATACTTCCACAGCGTCTCATGCCATTTTCTCAGATTTCCCTGAAATGGTAAAGTCAAGAAACCGTGAACTTAAAACTACCCACAATACCTTTCAGGATTGTCCCGTGCGCTTTTTTCCGACAACCTTTCTCGAAACAGCTGTATATTCAGTCCGATTTGATACCCGTCGCCCGAGTAGGTACAAGGGCTAGTTAAATACGATCTTTGTGCTGGACATTAAGATACAACCCTGATTTAAATTTTTCGTAAGCTTCCCCTATCATAAATTAGCAAAATTACACAGACTTACCACAGAGCCAACAGGGACAAATATGCCCGTGCGTCGAACGGAAGGATTGTCCTCGAAAGTGCTTTGTCGATGCCGCGGTCGGGCCCTTTGCGATTTCCCTTCCTTGGCAGGTCTCGATAATTCTGCTGGAACACGACACTGTTGCGAGCCCTCCTCCATCCAATGCCCAAAGGGGAATGATGAGCTGGGTAGATAGTCATGTCCGAAATATCAGGAGGTGTAATGAAAAATATTGATGCTCGTGCTAAAATTAAATCGACTTCGGACTCCACACATCATTTACGCCTACAGACTGTTTGTGTGCCGAGATGTGTTTTACACATAAACCCAGAGGGAGTATCACAGCACCTTGTTCTTCAACCCGACTTCGCTTATCTTGGGAGCAGTGTCCCCCAGCTAATCTCTGAAAAGAGCAATTATATTGATGTCCATTTTCAGTACTCTAGGTACTTTTCTACTTTTGTGATTATTTTATGCACTTCTTGCCTCTGAACAAAATTCCGACCAAACAAACCTTCGTTCTTTAATATTTGCTTAGCAAACTTTGAATGGCTCGACGGTCAATATTGTTAGGAACCCCACCTTACAACCTCGTTCCCAGGGACTTTTCCCTTCCCTGGGAACGAGGTTGCCCACCTTAAACTAATTTAATTTCTGATTTTACCAAATTGATCTGAGTAAATGAATTATACTCTTATTAGAAACAAAAGCATATATCCGTAAAGGTACTCAAAGGATTTGCTTGGCGCCTGCTGAACCTTCAGTCAAAGATCCTGTATAGTTTCTACCTTCCTTCCTTCCGTTTCAAACAGACAAAAATCCTCAAATAATTATCATGTCCGCAAACGTCAATCAGGTGCCCCCTTATATCCTACAAGCTGTTTAGGCGGTACAGAACAGCGGTACAACAGGCTTTTTTTTTGGCGAAAAACTCCAACATTACTTCTTGAGCTTCCATGATTCCTGTTGCACACATTTGTCGGGGGTCGCAATAATTAACTTCCTATATTTTTTAGCATTCTAGATTTTAAAAAACGTTTTTTCCAACAATAACCAAATATTCGCTAATCCGCAACATATATAGGACCATATAGCCAGTTCCAGGCGTTCGGATAGTGGAGGAGAGTCGCGAAAAGACATGCGAAACGCGAAGAGTGGCGATACTTGGTAACCGAGCCCCTTTTGTAACGGGCAAATGCAACATGTCATTGCGTGACACACAAATTATCAAAGTTTCGCTTCTAAAGCTTTGATCTTCTGCCACTTAAACGATCAAAACGAACGGTTTTTGAATGTAAAAAGAAGACTCTTGTATAAATAGCTGTATGGAAGCTGATATATGGCTGGAACTGCCAAGAAATGCGATGTTTCATGGAAGAGCCTTCGGCAACAGTTTAATGCTAATTGTGTGATTTGGTAAACACTGTCCATGATGGCGATTTGAAACGTACTTAGTACTTAGTACGGGTAAAAAACCAACCTTCAAACACTGGCTTTACGAGGTAAGCTTGCTATATTGAGTTTCTGATCCAGTAGAGGGCTAAGCGATAGGATTTTGGTTGAATTTTGGCTTTGATAACAGAAAGCGTAATTCGATTATTTGTGGTTGTTGACAAGTCGGTGTTGTGATTTCCTCGAAATTTTTCTTTGCAGTAGTTAAAAAGCCCCAGGCTAATTTTTATATTCGTGGAAAGAAGAACATTTCCACTAATCAAAAATCTTAATTTCAAGTGAATCTGAGTTATACCGCATAGGAAAAATGTTTCTTGAAAAACTGCTCCAAACTGAGATTTTTAAACAATGAAATATTGGCGATTTTCAAACCCGTGCCGGGAATTCAAAATTAAGTGAATAATTCTGTTATTAGACTCAAATCATTTGTTAATGCCTCCTAAACAAATGTACAAATTGAAAAAAGGCTTGCTTCCTTTTGCGCTGTTTAAGGAGCATAGTTATTGTGCTCATACTCGTAGCACTCATTTCGGCCATTTTATGGCCGTAGACGGCCGTTATAGTTTTTTGCAAATTTTCTAGAAAATAAAAAAAGATTTGAACAAAAAAATTGCACCACGTTTATTGACTCACCATAGGGTATCTCTGACAAAATATGAAGGTAGTGATTTTTTTCATCATGTGCCACTCTTCACTCGGTCACGGAAAAAAAGTCTCTCTTAATACGTGCCGGTTTTGGTCAATCTTCGTGGAAGCACTTGAAGAGTTACCGAATCTTTTTCAGGGGCACTCAATGACAACATTTTCCTGTAGGTGTCGGAAAGTCATTTTTTTAGTTTTAAAAAATACTGTTTGTAACAAAGTTGGTTGTTTTGATAATAAAAAAACTGATAAAAACTGTGAAAAGTGAACGAACGACGAATACCCAGCGATGAATTAACATACTCAGTAATGAAACAACCTCGTTCCCAGGGTCTCTCATCTTCCCGCCCCCTGGAGCGAGAGGGGCGGGAAGATGAGAGACCCTGGAACGAGGTTGGTAATGAAACACTATTTTAATAGTGATATAGCATAAATCTATTAATCTCTAGAACAGTATTTAATTCTACCTAACTAATGATTAACCTACTTTAAAATACTTTACAAGAATTATACTCTTTGAGACATCACTTTGGTCTATAAGTCTAGAACGGTAAACCGAAGTTCTAAGCTGCAACACACTACGCTGAGCTCAAAGATTGACCCGCCTTGTATTCACTTTATTATAATACACTAAATATCTACTCATAAAAAATGCCTATGCAAAACCCTAATTATAAAAGTACGATATTTTAAACTTATATTTCCGGACTTTTTTCTTTCGGACATAAAACTTTTCAACATATTTCGGAGGTGATCACTGCAACCAGAAGCTTATCACTCAACATAAGCATCTGCTGAAACTTAGTCATTTTAAACTAGTAAATAAGAGATTTCCCGTAAAAGCTCTATTTAGCCCCCCCCCCCCCCTCTCTATTAAGCCCCCCCCCCCCGCTTTCCGTCAGGGTGATGTAAATGACGTTTCAGTAATATTTTCTGGCGTTTCAGTCACTTGTATTGAAACGTGGTCTTCAATTTCTAGAAGTATCGTTGAGTAAGGGTGTAAACGACATTCAGCATTGATGAGACAGTCATACATAACCCATTTCTTGTTGTTTTAGTTAGTAGTGTAATAGTAAAGTTGGAAAACTTAATGGGAATTTTTTCGAAATTTTATGATTTGAAATGAGCCTCTCTATTAAGCCCCCCTTCTTGAGGCCTGAAATTAAATAAAACCCCCCGGGGGCTTAATATTGTAACTGTCCAACAATTTTACATACTCTACAGGAAAAAAGTACAAAAATAAAATACCCAACTAAAGCAAGCGAATAAAGTTTCCCAAGTCTTAAAGTAGTCATGACAAGTTCCTTCAGATGACTGACATTATATGATAGGGTGTGGAAGATGTGGATATGTATGATGTTCGATGTTTAATAAATTTCTCAACGCAAAAATCCTCTGTTTTTCGGATGCATTACTTTTTCAGACGTTTAAATATTCGGAAGTTCAGGTTTGTTCGAAGTTAAAGTATATATGTTTCCCAACCCCAACCCAACACCACTTTTTGTTGGGCATAAAATGTCTCTACTACAGTGGAACCTCCATTAAGAGGACACAATAGGTACCAGGAGAAGTGTCCCCTTAATGGAGGTAGGGCGGGGTCTTGTTAATAATTAACAACCTAAACGAAATGAAAAAAATGCCTGTTTTCTTGACTTGGAATGCATGATTTTAACTTGCAACAGCAACTTTGGACTGTTTAAATTGCGATTTGCGATATTACTGTGTAATTGCACTCTTCTTGAACAATAACGGACTGTTGAAATACACTTGAGATTGATCAATAATCATAGTCTTGTACTCATTACCAGATTAGTTGTCCCCTTAATGGAGGTTGAAATGGCATTCGGGACACTCAAAAAGTGTCCCCGAACCCTTAATAGAGGTGTCCCTTTAATAGAGGTGGTAAATACAAAGATTATATGAGTGTTTTTCCGGGACCAGAAGAATAAACAGAATAGAAGAAAGAAAATGATTTTTGGAACACCAACAGACAGTTGATACCCACGCGGGTGCTCTTGCGTGGTTATCAACTGTCTGTTGTTGTCCATTTACTATTTTTAACTCCAAATTCTAATTTTAAAACTACATTAAATCTTCAATATTTCTTATTTCCCTAAATTTTACAACTCCTTTGAGAAAAACTATTTCCTCCCAAAAATACCCCCAAATCACCCAAAAATTTACAAAACACCCCATAACATAGATTCGTGTTTTGAGCATAGAGTTTTTGGATTGCTTGAAACGTGAACGAGATATTTCCATTAAACCCATGTTAAGTTGCGGAAAAATGGCATTCAGGTTAACTCCCGCCTTAATAGAGGTGTCCCAAAGTAGAGGTTCCACTGTACATGAATCGCAAGCATAAACATTGCCATTTGATAAAGAGCAGTTTTCAATGAGTGTCGAAAGGTTTTGCTTTACTACGCTTTGTGATTGTTTAAAAACTTGCGCAACCTACTCGACCAATCAGGTTGCAAACCCAAAACCAATCGTGACTTAGTCACATGCGTTTTCCCGCGCTTGGCGCCGGTACGTGTATTTGCTTTGAGTTCTCATTGGTTCATTGTGTTGTTTATGTTTCTCGTGACTGGCCATTGTAATTGCTTTGGTTTTGGTTTTAAGAATATCCGTTTTATTAAAGAACCTGCGCTTTGGTTTGGAACCCGTGGGGGGGGCACTCCCCTATATAAGTTATATAGTTATGTGCCGCCTCAAAGGGTATGGTTTTCAGAGCCGTTTTGATCTGAAAACGGGTATAGATTTGTATGTTTTGTTATGTTTTGCCCGCCTGTCTGAAATAGGGTATAGATTTTTGCCATTTTGGCTTGAAAAGGTGGAAATGTTTTAAAGGTCAGGCCTAAAATTGGGTAGGGAAAATAAACCCCTACCACAAATTTCAAAGAGCACCCCTCCCCCCTCCACAGGAGTGTGAACATCGATCCATTACGTCCTTTTTGGGCGGAGGGTCTCATGATCCTTAGTAAATATAAACCGGTTTCGTATTATATTAGAAATGTCTTTCGGTCTCGAAAATAAAGCGGAATAACTTTGTTCTGTTTTTGATGTTTTGGTTTGGTTTTACACTAAAATTGGATGAATATTCTTTGTATATGTAATCTTGGGGGAAGAATGCTTCCATTTTCAAACTGGAATACAGACGAGCCTATGCGTGACAATCATGCCTTTGTTGGCATAGGTGGTATGCCGAGTCGGTCAGCCAATTTGTCCTAAAAGATAAAAGAACAAATTAAAGCATTAGCGTTTATACGTACCTAATATAACAACTATTCCTTCATAATAATAGTTTGCTAAGGTAGAAAACACCAAAGAGGTAATAACACACCAAACAGGAACAAGGATTCCCGGGGAGGGGACTCCCATATAAAAGTGACGGGGGTGATCGTCGGAACCCCTAAAAGGTACCAGAATCTCGTTTTGTGGGTGTGGCTCAAATTCATTTTCACCTAACGACAAAACAAATACCTGTCATATTTTTTCCCTGCTTAACACCCTAAGCGGTACCAAACCACGAATTTTAACCCCTAAAAGGTACGACGATCACGAAATAACGAACTTGAAAAAAGTTCGTTGTTCGCAATCCGTCTCAATATTCCCTAATCTTAACCATCCTTGTTCCTATTTGGTTTATTATAATATACTCAACAAAATATGCAGCTTCTGATTGGTCAATGACGAATGCATAAATAGGTTATAGAGTGCAATACGGAATTGCGATAAACGGTACCGGACAAGTAGAGACGTTTTTGCCGCTTAATGGCATTGAAATAAGCTTTCAAGTTAATGGTTAATGTTTTCTAAACTATAGTACTGTAATTCTTTCAAAAAGTTCACGCTTGTTTGCCTGCGCGTTCAAATAAAACATGTGAGCACTTTGGAAATTAGTGAAGCGTTTCGTGTGCAGTAGCGTGATGGCCGCAGCAAAATTTTGTTGAGATATTATAAACAAAAAATCGTATGAAACTGCTCGTGCAATTAGTGATTTATGGTCACGAGTGATGTTTTGAAAGTTCTCAATTTTGAGAACTTTCAAAACATCACTCGTGCCCATAAATCACGAATTGCACTCGCGTTCATACGATTTCCTATACTTATTACCTCTTTGGTGTTCTTATCTACCTGAGGTTTACTTGGATTTGAAAGTAATTTCATATTATACCATAGCTTGCAATATTGACATACGATAACTTACATTATTAATATACTAACCATAGGATAATGCATTTTCGAGCAATTTGATTGGTTCCTACTCATGGTCTCAGAGGCAATATACCCTCTCTACCTTTTGCAAATGCTGCAAAGTTCAATTTGTTTCTCTCGGGCAAAAAATGGCGGAACGTTTTGGTATTTTTCTATTTTTCCTCGAAGAAATTCAACATTTTCTTCGTCTCAGGGAATATTCACCAATATTCACTTCGCCTAATATTGGTATACCATAGCTTACAATGTTAATATACCATAGCTTACAATACTGATCAATATACCATAGCTTACCATTGCTTCCAGCATGTTAACGTGATAGTGAATACCACCATCTTGCTTCACTTTATGCATGTGCGCCCTCTCAGGGTCTCCGGCCACAAGTACTGCAGTCTCGCCCTCCGCCTGAAAAATAACAACTAGTCAAACAAACAAACAAACAAACGACTTTATTTACAGAGGGTAACGCGTGACAGTATTTTAGTTACTGATATGTAAATTTTATCATTCAACTAGACTACAACAATAAAAGCAGCTAATATATATAGTAATAAGAAGTGGTAATAGAAACGTACATGTAGTAATAAAAGTACAGTCGAACCCCGGGGGGGGGGGGGGGGGGACTCCCATATAAAAGTGACAGGGGTATCGTCTGAATTTTGGAAAAGAACCCCTAAAAGATACCAGAATCTCGTTTTGTGGGTGTGGCTTTCCGGCTAAATACGATACCCTAAAAGGTACCGGAATAACTCTAATGGTAGTCATTTTAGATTTTAACACCCTAAGCGGTACCAAACCACAAATTTTAACCCCTATTATATTAGAGAGGTTCAACTGTAACTGAATGATTACATTGTAAGTAAATTTATCAAGTATTTCACCGGTTGTAGATTTCTACAGTGATCCATCAACGACTGCATACGATCTTCAAATCCCCCAGCAAACATTGCAGGATTCACAGCCACAAAACACTGACCCTGAATGAAAAATAAAAGTAGTGTTGGTTGATTCAAAAGTTACCTACAAGCCAAATAGCTTATCAGGCGGGGTTTATTAACTCAGGTTATCTCCATAGACCCTACGCCAAAATGGCTGCCATTTAAAATTATTTTGTATGCATTTAAATTAGCCTCACTAACCTCGTTCTACTAACCTCGTTCTAGAGCAAAAATTATTTTGAATTATCAACTCAAAAACGAGGTCAGTACTAATTTAAATGCATACAAAATAATTTTAAATTGGCAGCCATTTTGGAATAGGGTCTATAGTATGAAGTGACTAGGAGTATCGGTACTTCCCTGGATGGGATGCTAGTCCATTGCAGATAACCCCTCCCCAGCATTTTTGTCAGGTTGCCCTGACAATTTACCAGTACCCATTTATACTCCTGGGTGGAGAGAGGCACTGTGAGAGTTGAGTGTCTTTCCAAGAACATAACACAGTGTCCCTGGCCAGGGCTCTAACCCAGACCATTCTATTCTGAGTCCAATGCGCTAACCAGGGGGGGCTAGCAGCGAGGCCTGGAACCTAGTATACATGATTGCACATTTAAGAAATTTGGCCGAGCAAGACTAAGTACTGGTTTGTTTAAAATAAACATGGCGGACGATGGCGGACATGACGCGCGTTTGTGTTCGTTCAGAAATATTTTGGCGATTCCACGTTCAAACATCTATGGGAACGATTCGGTCGCTGTTTAACTGAACTTTGGTCATTGTGGGACACCATGGATGAAAATTCCACAGCAAACTCCCGTAGAGGTACGTTTCTCGAATGATTGACAGATTTCTTTACTTGTGCGATCATGTATAGCGGAAAAGCGGCAAGATCAAAGGGCGCTGCCTGCCCCCCCCCCTGGCGCTAACCATTAGGTTACTGTGTCTCCCACCTTGGCTGATTCAAAACCAAACTGGAATTTAGTCAAAATGCAAAGGAACACAAAGATGTTATTACAAATGAACTATTGATGTCTTACTGTGCCTGTCATTAACACGTAAACTCTGAAGTTCAAAACACAACTAACGATTACATTTTACCCAGCACAGTAATACCAGGTTGACTAAGACACTCTGACAACCCTGTGGTCCTCAGATCCCAGATCGAATTGGAATTTAGTATACATACATACATACTTTATTTGATAAGTAGGTTGTGAAAAAAGGCAGCCAAAGGGCTGATGTGGACCTACTAAAATTAGGAATTACATTTGTAAAAATTACATTTATAAATTTAGAACTAGTATATACAAAACTAGTAGTGTTGGTTTTTGAGGAGGGAGGAAAACCAGAGTATCCGGCAAAAAACCCTTGTAGCAAGGACGAGAACCAACAACAAACTCAACCCACATATGACGCCGGTTCCAGGATTCGAACCCGGGCCACATTGGTGGGAAGCGAGCGCTCTCACCACTGCGCCATCCCTGCTCCCCCGAACAGGGACTTGTTTGATTCTTGATTTGTTGATTCTTGTACTCCTTGCTCCATGATTTTACATAAGGCTTAACTGAATTATAAATAATTTATCCTCTGCTTGTTTCTAATTCTCTAAGGAATATTGTTATGACAAAAAGAAGCACGCACAGGGAGGGAGGGGGGGGGGGGGGTGTTATCTATGTTATCATTTTCCATTGGCACAAAAGTCAAGGTAAAGGACATGCTCACTAAATTAGCCTCTCTATCATCGCCAGTCCATCGTCTGATATTGGGACCAAATGCTGCACCGGCCAGAATGCCGCAAACACCTCCACCATCATCGCTAAGCCATAACCTTTGAAACCACCTGAAAACAACCACAACATGGCCCAGTTAACAACTACTAAAATAAACCATTTGGTATGTAGTGGGGAGGGGCAGTGGGGGGGGGGGGGGGGTGGGAAACCGGGAGTAAAGGGGTGGGAAGTTAGTAGACGGCTATACGGGACGTGGGAGAAGAGAGGGTGGGGGAAATGGGAAAAATTTTGTAACATTGCATAATATTTTGCAATAGGAAAAGCACAAAGAGACGGGAACTACAACAGAACGGGCGGGAACCGGGAGTACATGGTATCGGAAGCGGGAAGTTCAGAACCCCCTGTCCCACCACCCCCCACCCCCTATGTACAACCTTAAAACACGAGGTTCTGATATAAAAACTGAGTAAACAGACATTGTTTCACACTCCTCTTCCCAGTCATAAAAGGACCACGGAACATCTGTTTACTAAGGCCGGCTAGTTAAAACAGTGTGGCCTGGCTTTTCTCAAGTTTCGACTGATGATACCATGCCACTAAACACATTGTGTTATCTATCTGTGTTGTTAGCTGTCATATATCTTACTAGTAATCTCTGTTCCACCCAGTGGTAGCTGGCCTCCTCCTGATAAAACGTTTTCAGGATTGACAGTTTCCTTCAATGGAAAGCAATATTAAAGATATACTGTTAAAAGGTACATGTAACCAACAGTGTAAGTGTCCTGTAGTTAGGTAAAAAGCCACACTCGCGCCCTGGAGTTTATCCCAGATTCCATCAGCATGAAGCCAACTAGGAGTATTGCTACTCCCCTGGACGGGATGCAAGTCCATCGCAGGATACCCCCGGGCATTTCATCAGGTTGTTCGCCAGTACCCATTTATACTCCTGGGGGGGGAGAGTGTCCTGTATTGTTTATTTATTGCTTTGTTTGTATTTTGGTATGAAATAATACTTTAATTGATCTTTTGTGATCGTCCGGGTGAGGGTAGTCCTGGAAAGGACTGCTGTTGGTGACGAACGTTTCGAAAACCTGAACAGAAGTCATTGTCATCATCAACACCTTCAGACTTACATGTATTCTTAGAGTCATTTGACTCTGAAGATGACTTCTGCTCAAGTTGTTGAAACATCAGGCATCAACAACAGTCCTTTTTAGGACTAACCTCACCTGGACAATATGCAGACAAACTGCTGATACTCCTGGGTTTAAATAGTCTCCTTCGCAGCCATTATCTGGGTCGTCACGCAACACTTCTCCCCAAAGCATTGCGAAGGAGACTGGGTTTAAACCATTCACTACAACAAAACTCTAAACAAAGCATATGCATTCCTTAACCAGTCCCTTTTGAATCCACTCCCCACCCATGAGGAAATTTCCACTGTCTTCCTTTTCGCCATTTCTACCTAAAACAAGAACATTCATCCATTTGATTTTAGAAAATAGTCCATACTGATTGGCTGAAAGCCACATTTCTCTGACTCTATAAAATAGCAACACACAAAAGTTTTCTTTGAGTTATTTTCCAAAGCAAACAGAACATTTCGTCTAGTAGTATCTAGAGTCCTTAGACGAACAAGTAGATACAGTGGAACCCCGCCTTACGACCACTTTGATAATGCGACCACCTTGTTAATACGACCACTTTCTTTTGTCCCAAAACTAAAATTCTGTCAGTCATTTTCATACTTAAGAACCCCTTTAACACGACCACCCCGTTAATAACGACCAGATTTTGGTGGCCCGTTGGTGGATTAACGGGGTTCCAATGTATATACCTAATGTGTATTGATTATACTGGACACTCATTTGATTGAAACAGACACCCAATTTGATTATAACAGATACACAATGTACACATTTGATTAAAATAGCCACTGACCCATTTGATTATAACAGATACCCATCTGATTGACCAATCTCAGTCACCCATCTAACTATAACAGACACTAATTTTGATTATAACAGAATACCCATTTGATTATAACAGTCACCCATTAGATTACAATAGACACCCATATGATTAGAAGCATTTTGTTGTCATTAGTTTCTTACCTTGCCGAGAGCAACAGCACTTGTTGCCATGTCAAGAACAAAGCTGTCGCCATCTTTACCTGGAGCAGCCACTGATATGGGGTTGGTTCCCACGGTAACCTGTTAAAGACACATGCGGTCTACTTTGAGATGTTTAGAGACAACTGTGTGTATCTTAAACCTAACATGGCCTCAGTGATTTTTTGCACATTCATCAAGCGCAGATCCAAAGCAAAATATGACCATTTTCCTGCAGTGCACAAGGAGAGTCTGTGTGCATAGTCTCCCCGGAAAACCGTACAGTCACATAAATTTTGACTGTCGCATGCGCAATATCCTGCTATGGTCTGGATCCACACCTGTTCATGTGTCACTCATAAACCTGTCTGACATAAAAATTATGCTCATTTTTTGCCCAAATTGCACATCATTAGATATACAACCCCCCTCAAGATCTATACACGTATGCTTGCAGGCAAAAGTTAAATTATACTCATTTTTAATGCCTAAATCACACATCATAATAATAATATACAAACATTTCTATTGTGCAAATTTCAAGCCAAGGCTTGTTCAAATGCGCATTACAATAATAACAATAATTAAAATTACAATATGAAAAATACATTCATTGACAATCATTAAAATTATATAAACTCTTTAACAGCTAAGTGTTAAAATGAAACAATTCATCACACATATAAAGCCCAGGACAAACAAGAACAAGAGTTGGCTCTATGAGAGTTTTCTTCAACTCACAGCGACTATCGCCAGCTTGAGCCAAACGAGAGAAAACACTCGATGACTCAAGAAAAAATTGAGCAGGTTCAAATTTGCGTGAGAGTTGACGGCGACTTGAAGCTGAGAATCACTGAGAGCACATGAGAGTTTCAGGCCAAAAATGAGAGAGAGAGAGAGAGCTCTGAAAACTCTCTGCACTCTTGTCCTCGTTTGGCCTGGGCTAAACCCCTCTACTTCCTGCAAAATATCTTAATTTTTTGGCCAAATCATGCATGCATCAAGCATATTATACCCTTTTACTTCCTTTCATGTATTTCATATAAACACACATTCATTTTTGGCCCATATTATGCATCATGCAAAACCCCTTTGCCATCCTCTTACAGGGCTGGTGCTGGCACAGTTTCAAGTAATATAGTGTGTTATACTGTACCTGGCGTGCTCTTTGTAGGTACAACAAGGGGTGATGTGTTGGTGAAAACTCATTCCCTAAGAAGAAGAAACCAGAGAAGGGCCAGTTGAAAATTTCTGATAATAAACGCCACTGGAATTTCATGAAGAAAACAAGATCAAGTTACAGTCAGATCAATTTTCAGTTTGATGGCGGGTACGAAATAAAAAAATGTTTGGTGTTTATTAAACTTATTTCAAATTTATGCTAAACTCAAACCCATAGAAGGTCATTGCAAATTCTGAGGGGGAGGATGAGGGGGGGTGGGTTTCAAAAGCCAGAATTTTTAAAGGAAATTTTTAAAGGAAAGTGTGAAGCTAAACTGGAAATTCCAAGGGAATTCCAAGGGAAAACCTTCCGTGGCCACTGGGGGGTATGGATATTTTCTGGAACCACACATTGAACAAAAGGGCAAAATCGTTCAAAATAATGAAAACTTACGCAAATGACAAGGGGAATGTTTCCTGGTGAAGGAAATTAATGCGAATGGCACAAAGGAAAACAAATTTTTTCCCTGATGGCAAACAGGAATAAAATTAAAGAACAGAGCAAAACAGAACAGAGTTAGATCATTTGATCTGTGAAGTAAAAGATTTATTCTGAGAACGAGAAAGTAAAACATCATTTTAAAAAAAAATCAATTAAAAATATGCCAAATAGAGAAAGCTGTTGATAAATTTTTGAATTGCCTTACTGCGCCTTTAAAGAACATGCGAACTGTGCTCAATCAAACGGTTTCAAACTTAGCACTCTTGGGAGTGAAAGAGTCAATTTTCTATAAATAATGAATTCACTCACAATAAGTCCTTGTTCCACAGCTTTTATTGTGTACCAACCAGCAATGCCATAATGGTTTGAGCCTGCAACAACAACAACAAATATTTCATATAATTTCTCCTAGCTATGTGGTGAAAAAGGTTGTCTTCATGAGCCTAATGTCTACCAGAGTTTATCCTGGTTTTCCATAGCAACTGGGAGTACAGTGGAAACCCACCATACGACCACCCCGTTAATCCGACCAGCCGTTATTATGACCAACGGACCACCTTTTGGAGTCCCAAGTCGTTATTTTCTTTATAAAATTACCCCGTTAATACAACCATTCAAAATGCCTGGTGAGACTGCCTGAATGAAAACAGAGACACAATCTGACAAACAAAAATGTTGTCCGGCAAAGTTGTTTAGTGATTTATAACGGAATTAAAGGTATAGTTGTCATGGCATTATTTAGAAGGGTGTAGCACCATAATTTTACCCTACCCCGTTAATACGACCACCCCATTAATACTTGTAACCAAATTTTCATGGCCCGATGGTGGTCGTATTAACAGGGTTTCACTGTATTGCTACTCCCCTGGATGGGATGCTAGTCCATCACAGGTTACCCCAGCATTTTTCTCAGGTTGCTCTAACAGTTCGCTAGTACCCATTAACACTCCTGGGTGGAGAGAGGCACTATGAGACTTAAGTGTCTTGAATTGCCAAAGAACACAACACAGTAACCCCAGCCAGCACTTGAACCCAGACCGTTTGTTCTGGTGTTCAATGTTCTAACCATTAGCCCTCGCACCTCCAACCATAACTATGTGGCTAACCAGTTAAAAGTTAACCCTTTCACTCCCAGAGTCAAACCTTGATTCAATAAATGTGGTTGTAACTTTTGAGTCTGTGGATCAAACCCAAGTGTGTGACCATTCAAATAAAAGCTATTGAGCAGTACTTTCAGGTAGTCCTGTTTGTTTTTGACAATTTTGCAAAATGCAATTCAATATTTTTTCCTCAGCTGTAAACTTAGCACACTTGAGAGTGAAAGGGTTAAAGCTATGTACAGTTTATAACCTCCACAGACAACCCAGCCTATTCCACTCTCTTGGGCTTTCTTCATGGCTAAGTCATTGCAAAAGTTTCCAACAACCTGTTAAAAATAAACATTAAATAAATACATACTAAACACAACTTTCAAGTGTTTAATAACAATAACATATTGTAAAAACAAAAAACAATAACACATTGTTACTGCTACTGTAATTAAGTATTACCCAAAATATTCCAGAAAAAGTTCATGTGAGCTGCAAAGCACAATTTTCAGATTTAAAGACCTGTTTCAAATTCAGTTTACAGAAAAATACTGAAAAATATGTTTGAGGGAGCCAGTCACGGCATAGAGTGAAGTGAAGTGAAGAAGTGATGTCAAATGTTTTTTAACACAAACGTTTCAGGCTTAGACCTTCTTCAGTGGAATCACACTGAAGATCTAGAAGGGCTATAAAGCACAAAAACGTTTTTAAGTGTTTAAAAACATTTGACACTTCAAAGAGTATTTCTACTTTTTAAAATTTTTCACAAGTGTTACGCATCACAGAATTATTTTTTATTCCACTGGTTTAACCCTTTTGCTCCCCTTGAGTCAATAAATGTGGTTCTACATGTACCTTTCGAGTCTGTGGGTGAAACCCTAGTGTGTGACCATTCAATTGAAAGCTGTTTGTTTTTTACAATTATTTTTCAAAATGAAATTCAACATTTTTCCTCAGTTTTGAACTTAGCACTCTTGCATGGGAGTGAAAGGGTTAACAAAATAAATAAAGTGCCAGGTTTGTAGTATGGGCACTACACTGAGGGAAAAAAGTTGTCCCATCCCAAATAAACACCCTGTCGACTCCAATAAGCACCCTCCCTTGACCTCTAAAAATGAAATTAGCATCCTAGGCAATAAATTGAATATTTATTAGTAGCACTGTTCAGCTAACGCAACATCAATGCAATGCACAATAGAATCAAATCTTAGAAGTAAAATATCCTTCCGATAAGAACTCCCCCCCCCCCCCCCCCCCCAGACACTGACTTACTCTTAGAGAAAGATATATCTTGTTATGATTATAAGCCCCATGATGTAGTGCAATTTTATGCTGTTACAGTATAGCCGGAGACCTGCAATGTTCATTTGAAGACTGTACTGTATAACTTGTTTTGGAGGCCTTATGCAACGGATGGTGTGAACTTCCAAATTTAGCCCAAACATTTTTGGAAATGCAAAATTCCTTCCGATAAAGCCCACCCCCTACTCCCCCCTGGAATATAAGCCCACTAAAAAAGCCTTTGGAACACAAATAAGCCCAGGGCTTATTATCGGAACTTTATGGTAGCTCAAACAAGTTATGATAATATTAGATAGAGCACTTACTGGTCTAAAAGATTGTTCCCTTTTACGAGTGCAGTGGCACTAGTTTCTTTAACAACTTCGGGTTTGCCATCTAGAACCGTGGTGCCGATCTCAATATCGTGGACATACATTTCTAATGTCACCAAAGAAATAATAAAATACCGTCAGTCCTTCATATAAAGTGATAACTCATTCGTCCATATAAAGTCAAGGTAGGAGCACATCACCCCGGAGCCTCTATCTGTGCTGATTAATGACAACAGTGTAGTTACACCTTCGGCTATTTTCAGAATCTTTTCTCCCACGAAAATATTTCCGTGTATGTCTGCGGATAATGGTGATAATTCATAGTAACGACATTCTGCCATTCTACATTGTAGTTCTTATTCCACGTTCCTCTCATCCATTCCTGGTTTTATTTTTGATCTGAAAAATGAATGACAACCTCGTCCTCGTGTTCGCAACAGGTGATTTTTGCGGCAAAAGTAATTCTAGAAATAGCTCAAGGTGTAACTACGCCATGTCATAGGGCCAATAAGGGAGATGGAGGCTCCAGGGTGATATGCTCCTGGCCAAGGTGATTGTTCAGGGAGTAGACTACGAGTAGTCCCTCATTTTTCTCAGGGATCAAGTAGGCGAGCAAGTGCAAAGCACGAGGAAATCACCTCCTGTGAGGAGACGCGACACGAGATGGCGAGAAAAAATGAGAGACTACAGACAAAGCCAGAGCGTTTGACCCTTCATGGCCGAGTGATTTTGGGGTGTCAACTTCATATTAACTTTCAAGCCAATTTAAGTGCATCCAATAAAATTCCTTCTTTTGACTTGCTGTCATTTGTGCTTGTCATCGATGAATACCAAAGATGGTCACTTAATATGAGCCCGGACCTGAGTGCATTTTATGAAGGTTATGCGGGTATCAGCGGCCATCCCGAGGGGGCGACCCCCGGGCACCCAGGGGCATTTGTCACAGCAGCCTTGACAAATACACGCTAAAGCCCCTCGGGTGGGGCAAAAAAATTGTGACAAATACCCCCACCTCTGGGGCAACCTGGGCAGCATATTATAAAACGTCTTTAAAAAGTTTTTTCCCCTGATTACTTGCAAAGAACAAAAAAACGCTCCAGCATAAGAAAAATTGGAAAACAATCACTTGAATGAAAAGTTCGCGTCAAGACAGACATGACAAATTCCCTATTTTCAGAAGAATCAACAAAAACAAGACTAAAAAACACCAAATAAAAATAAATCAAAGGCACTATGTGCCAACTCGTGAATGGAAAAGTAAAGAAATTAATTAACATAGAAATATGCAGTAGTACCGGGTAAATGTAAGTTGACAGTCTCGTCCTCGATGTTTTTGAGAATCGAGTTTCGAGTTTTGAGTCTCGATTTATTCCTCGAAACAGAACAATAAGATTCCGCGCGGCATTCACGCAAGCCGGTGTATTTCGTATTCACGTCCAAATCAGTGTTGGTCGGGGAGGGAAACTCAAACGAAAAGTCTTTAATCGTACTCATCGGATATTCGATAATCCCCGGGCGATAATCGCCAACTTTATGGGCCGAATATTTTTAAAAACAAGGTTTACACAGGGTTTAACAAAACCATGGCCTAATACGATTTTAAACTGACTGGCCAACCTAAATGTATATATTTAAGCTCATAACCGTACAGTAAACGTTAACCCTGTTTAGAAGGTGTATATAAAACACAGACTAAAAAAACATTTAGCGACTTAGACTGACCTGCTTTATAAGTTGATTTAGACCTCATTAACTAACTTTTTAGACGTCGTTTAAATATTCGGCCAATTTGTTCGAACTGGTTTGAGTTTTATTTTAAAGCATGTTGCTGTTCGTGAAATAAAATATTTCAATCATTTCAAAACATTCTGATCTTGTTTGTGTAGTCTGTGCTTCGCACGCCCAATATAAAATTAATTGTATATGTAAACATTCATTCGTCTTCAGTTCTGTCATACACGAAACTCTTGGAAAGAAAAATACTTCAGTTATCTATGAAGTTGTAATTCTTGGACTAAAATTATCAAAAATGGGTTTGCTCTCCTATTAAAAAAACATATGAAAATGACAGGTAAATCTTAGTTTTTTTGTCCCCCGTCACGCAACGCTTCCTCACACAGTCGTTCCGATAATAATATTTTACAATTATTTCAACCATTCATGCAACTAAAATAACATACATGCATATATGATAACATCGTCCATCGCGCTGACTAGCTGAGGTAAGACTTAAATAAAAGAAATAACTCAACAAACGATGCGAGTCCATTCGCCAGCGCCAAGGAAATATGGGGGTGAGCCAAAAAACACTGTCGAGCGTCTAAATAGATCCATGAATAGAAAAGATGAACATAGCCACTGAAACCAGTCCTTTGGTGAGTAAATCAAGCCACTTCCAGCTCAAAACAACAGCAACTCGGTGGGGAAGCGAATTCCCACATCCACTCTGTGACCCCCTTCCGCGGTATGTTTCCATTTTGTCAGCGGTCGCCCTTCGTCATCAATAACTAACAGGAGTCTGCCAGCAGTCAACCAACGGTAATTAATTACTGCAGTGCATTGGAAAAAGTTTTGAATAAAACATTAAAAATTTCAGATCACATTTGCGTGTTCGAGGCTATCCAGATAAACTGGTCAACAAAGTCCTCGCAGAAGTCGTATTTATAAATAGAAAGTCAGCACTTCTACAGAAACAAAAAGTGCAAAAGATACGCGGCAAACGTCTCCGATCTCTAAATACTGTATAAACCATATTTTTACGACGACAATCGTGCAACCATATCCTGTTTAGGCTGACAGGTTCAAACCCTGTTTAGGACAGACTCGCATGAAATTATATACCCTGTCCAGGGCAGAGGCCAAAAACCATACCCTGTCCAGCGGCATGTCCCCATATAGGGGTAGTTACTTGCCCCGGGTAATGGAATTTAATCCAAGACCAAATCTCTAAAAAGACACGCTTGTTTAAAAATAGCTCAAGGTGTAACTACATGTACCCCGTTTCATAGGCTCCGGGGTGTTATGCTCCTGCATTAGATCATTAGCGTAACTTGGACGTGCCGCTTAGAGAGTACTTACATACAGATTCAAGCTAGACAACTTTATTTAAACCTCACTAACATTTACACTTTACATCTTACGCAACGTTATCTAGAATAAATGGGGTGAAATGATGCAAATATAGTGTTGTAGTTTACGCAACAGAGCTTATATATTTCGGGATCCCGTTTATATCGAAGTCATAGCTAATCATAAATATATAATTATCAAAAAAGTATAATATTTAGCGCTGTATTATTACCGCTCATTCTTACTTATTAATAAAGTGGGACGACCGCTGACACAATAGAAAACATACCGCGGAAGGGGGTCACAGAGTGGATGTGGGAATTCGCTTCCCAACTCGGTGTCCACGGTGAATCTCATTTGAGCCCGCGATAGTCGTTCATTCGTTCAGCGGAGCAAAAGTACAGGGCCTCTGTCGCTCCCGTGGGTGTCCCCCGTGAGTCAAAAAAGGAATCTTGCGTATCGAAGGTCGCGAGATCGAATCCCGGTGGAACGATTTTTTTTGTTTGTTTTTTTGTTTTTTCCCCGCAAGTATGAGAAAACACAGGTACTAATATCAGTTCGCTTTAAATATATACGCTGGAAAAAAAGCATTGAAGGGTTTTTATAGTTCAGACGCAAGCAAAAGAAAATATCATAGAATTCCATAGTGGTACAAAAGAAAATATAGAATGATTCAGATAAATTAGATTTTATTCATACACTTGGTATAAAGAAGATACAACATTTAACATACTTAAGTGTTTTCCTAAGTCTTGAAGTCCGCAGCTTGGTTTTTAAAAGTTTCGACAGCTTGAGTCTTCATCAGAGCTTGAATCGATCGAAGAACTTCAAACGTGACTCACTTTTAATATTCTAAATGTCTCCTCTTTGGGCGGTCGAGTATTATTTAGGGTTATTTCTTTCAATTTCGAACTCCAAAAAGGTGTCTAATTGTAATTGTAGGAGTGAAAATACCGTGTTGAAAAATAGAAGAGATCCGCGCCAGACGCCATTTTGTTTACTGATAATGCATAAATTACCGCACTACGCATACATTATTGTTTACAACTTGTGGCCATCGACCGAGGGAGCGAGTGAAATTTGTCCGCTATACGCTATAACTTCGTTCATGCTAAGCATTCACTCGTTAAAAAGGGCTAATACAATTACACCTTTGTATTGTACACTATGTTTCATTTGAAGCTTATCTCTGACCAAATATGAAAAAAAGACGAAACTACACAGGCTGATAATCACACTGAAAGATTATACTGATGTTGACAAAGTCTAATGTCTGAAATTAAAGAGAGACATGATTACGTCGCTGTTTCACCATTTGAAAACATTGGAGTGTTGTAAACCTATTCCATAGCCTCGTTCATACACACAATTTAAATGTAAAATATCTGAAATATGAAAAAACAAGTATCTGGAAATAATCTGTGACGTTACTTAAAAGTTTTCTTCTTGTGAAAAAAAGTTGTGAGAATAAAGAAGACTTTGTCTAGTTACTTGTGACAAAATACAAGAAAGAAAACTAAATTGGTAACTTAGGGCCTATTTACATGGAGAGAAGTTGTCCCTGGTAAGAGGGTTACCCTCCCGCTCGAGCCATCTTTTACCGAGCGTTTATATGAAAAAGTTGTCCCTGTTGACCGAGCCAAAACTTGGCCCTCTCAGGTTCGCGCATTCTCTATATGTCCCGACTTGTCCCTGGTAGGTGAAACAACAATAGCCAAAGTGTTTATATGGAAAAAAGTTGGCTCGCCCCCCAGGGTTACCCTACCTTCAAAGCGAGTAACCCTCCACCCAGGGTTACCCTGCCCCCCGAGCCAACTTTGCGATTTCTCATGTAAACGGTTTCGCTGCTATTTATAAAGAAATGTATGAAAAGTTATCCCGCCCGGGGTGGCTCGGTGTGGAGGGTAACCCTCCTACCAGGGACAACTTTTCTTCATATAAACAGGCCCTTATCCTGTTTTAAATGCGCCTCCAAATTAAAGGTGCAAATCCCGTGGGTATGTCCCCGGGGTATTTTGATAAAAACACAAAAGTGCTCTAATGCCCCGCGTGTGGGGCATGTTTTTGCTACAAATCCCCTGCTAACCCCTTGGGTTGCCCCTGGGTTGCCCTCGGGATGGCCGCTGATACCCGCATTACACCAAAGATCTTGCTTGGGATTTGCATGGGTTTCAAAAACTGTGTGGCTTACTGGCATACAATCATAGTCTTTGGCATATGGGCTTGTGTAAGCTGTAGGTAGGCATGTCACAATCTTGTTCCCAGAGTCCTTGTTACCCTTGTCCAGCGGTGGAGCAGCCAACAAGGACCTCTGAGGGAAGCGATCCGCCATGACAGGATTGTTGGACTTCCGGTTCTACTGCACATGTGTTCAACTCCATGTATCAACTAACGGACGCCAAGATTCTTGGACTTCCAGTCTTACTGCATGGCTCAGGTGAATCACTCTATCCCAGAGGTCCTTGTTGGCCGCTCCACCGCTGGACAAGGGTACGTAACAAGGACTCTGGGAACGAGATTGGGCATGTCACAGTCAGGACAGCCCCTGGCACCTCCAGGATGGGGCTGGGCTTGGGACCAATCACCCTACACGTATTAAACAGAAACGCCTTATGGCATTGGGGTCTTATGAGCCACATGGCACAAAAAGGCCTACAAGTCAAGCTAGCTGGTATGCAGATGACTGCATAGACCGTATTCATAAATGGCGGCCAATTAATTATTCTTTTATATTCATGCTAATCAGCCTACCTAGCCTCATTTTAGAGTAAAAATTCTTTTGAATTTTGCACATGCTAACGAGGTTAGGTAGGCTGATTAGCATGAATATAAAAGAATAATCAATCGGCCGCCATTTATGAATAAGGTCTATATACTGTGGCATAATATTTTTAAAATAATTACCGCTCCTGACGCTAACTTTATTAATTCTACCCCTTGCAATCTCCTTTCTTTCGTCGTAACACTTTAGTCTCCATCTGCTAATGGTTTTATCAACCTAATAAGAGCAAATTAAACTCACCTAATCTATTGAGTCCGTGGCTAAAATGTCCTCTGACATCCCCGGCAACAAGAACCTGCGCCAAAGCTCTGCAGTGCTGCGAGGGTGTTCCCACAGCGCGCATACATCGTTCTACAAACGATTCCACTTCTTCTACGGCCACGCATTTATGCTCGTCAAAACATATTCTACTAGTATGTAAGTTACGAATTTGTCCCACAAGGCGACTGCAGAAAGACTTCGTTCTACTCGACAGCCCCGCCATCTTGGAATATTTGCGGTCTGAGACGACTGGGACTGGGTCGGGGAGGTTGGTGGGGTGGGGGAAGGGGGGAGGGGTTACCGTCACCTGAGCTCAGTTGGCAGAAAAATTGCAAGGTGGCTCATAATAGTTTAGACTTTTCCGTCTCTGGCATTCTATCACAAGTGTACACCAATGATATTTAACAATAACTTTTAAAACAAATTTGTATAGCTTTTACTAAGGAACAAATTGAGATACCTCTGACATCAAAATTCGTTGCCATGGCAAAGTCAAAGGAGGTCAAAGGTACCCTATTTTTGACCTTTTGAGGCCAATAACTTTAAAACTACTCGGTTAAAGTTTTTCTATTTGATATTTTTTTTTTCTTCTCGACAAGACAAGCATTTTTACAATTTTTAAAAAAAATTCTGTAGGTAGGGTTCAGAGCCACCTTAAATTTAAATTTCAAAACTTGTAATGTCTTAAATTTGTTAAATGTAGTTACGTCCAAAATTTCAAGAAACTGACATCCGACGTCCGAAATATGCCAAAAAATCGTCCGAAAGTTTTTTAGTCCGAGAAGTTTATCGTCCGAAAATTATAAGTCCAAAAATTTTCGTAGTTATATAAAAGTAATCATCCTCTCTTGGGGGAAAAAAAAGAATCATGCGAAAATTAAATTCGTCCACCAGCCACCATCTTGAAAAGCAACGCCGAGAAGATTCGTGACAAACGGAGCAAACAAACCCAAGGAGTTAGTTAGCTTCCCTTCTCTTCAGGAATGATGTTCGTTGTGCTGCGCAAAGGATGTTCATGGGAAGAAATGGCCGTGTGAAATGTTTCGGCGAGATACGCGCTTTATTTCGATTGTCTCTCGACGGACTAAGGGGTTTCCTTCCCTTCCTCACCCCTCCTGGCCTGCGAACGCAAATACGTCTGCGTTCGCAGACTACACTCCTCCCAGGAGCCAACTCCTTTTCGCGCTCCATGCCTTCATGCCTCCCGCGCTCTCGGAAAGGAAACGACTGCTACGCTAACTTCAAGCTAATAGTGGCGGATTGGACAAACAGTCAAGACTCAATATTTTCAATCAGTAGCTGAATTTTTATTAAGCTTCTTTACAGCTTAGACCCTATTTCCCTTAACACCTTATGACATTGCTTTAGTTTCAAGTCTACTGATTATTTCATCCGCATATTAAATGGAACATCGAAGATTCGTTCCAATTTTATGCAGTTCTTACAACTGAAATTCCAGATACAATTTGCAATACACATCAATCGTATCCTTTGCTGCCTCATAGTACGAGTCTTTACCGAATCGACTCATGTATTTTCCGTTGTCCGCCTGCAGGACCACAGTTCCATCGGGTTGATTGTGGACAGTAAATTGGCTGTACCAATCTGGGCTGGCCTTCACGGCTTCAATGTAATCGGTGCCATGACGGGTCATTCTGGACAGATATTTTCCCGTGTCTGCCTGTAGCACCAGTTTACCTTCCATCTCTGAGGCAACGAACCTTGTATAAGGATCTAGCTCATTCTTTACCAACCTAGTTTTGGTGTCTCCAAAACGACTGAGATATTTTCCATTGTCACCTTTGAGAGCCACACCAACGCAAGCTGAGGAGGCGTCTAAGAAATATGGATATAAATTAGCGTTATGTTTGTTTCAACCTTACAGACTGGCAAATTTTCCTTTTGTTCTAAGGCACATATAGCCAGGCTGAGGCGTTCGATTAAAAAACTGACGGAAGGGACAAAGCAGAAGGGGCGAGTCCCCTCGCCCTTTTTCTACTCACTATTCTCCGCGCTCCCCGCTAAACAAACGCCTGGTGGAACAGGCGCATTCAACTTGAGATACCTGATTGAGGTAATTTATACAGTGGAACCCCGTTAATACGGACACCTACGGGCTAAAGAAAATTGGCCGTATAATAACGGGGTGGCCGTAAGGCAAGATTTCACTGTATTTCAAGTAAGGGCACCCAACAGATCATTTCGGTGGAATATCTGAATCTTAAAAAGAACTTGAGCTCTCTTCAGTCAAATGTCACCTTATAATTTCGTAATACGAAGAAAGTATAAATTGCTGTTATCATCCGTATATTTCATCACAGGGATGAATAAAGATATTTCACGAAATTCAGTATCTAAAAGTACTAATGCAAAATTTGTCGCCCTGGGTGATCGTCGGAATTGTTGAAAGGCACCGCTAAAAGGTACCAAAATCTCGCTTTGTGAGTGTTGAATTCATTTTCACAACTACGAGATACCAATTCTAAAACAAGACTAGTTGTTCCTGTCATTTTTCTCCACTTCATGACAATCACTAGCCTGCCTGGCAGGCGTAGGAAGGGGAGGAGGGAGGGGAATTCAGGTTAGACAATCACCCAAGACACTTTTATATGAGAGTTCGCCCCCTGATGTGGCTGGTGTTCTACGATCTTACCTTGTACGACGAAAACACAGACCAATACCACAATAGCGACAAAACACTTCATGGTGGATGATTCCTATGTAAAGAAAAAACAACAGTGACACAATGCCGATATCAAGCACCCCAGACTGGATAAAAGAACACTTCTTGAAACCCTTACCCTACAGTTCAGAGCAACATATGTGATTTTCCATACCCTATTTCATATCTGACCCAAAAATCGATACCCTATTTCAGTCCTATAAAATTACTACACGTGTCTAATACATGACTTCAGATACCCAGGAATGGTTCCGTTTGCGTAAACATTTGAGAAGGGCTCCAAATTCCCCGATGTTAATGGCTAAAAAATAGTTTCGTCTAAAAGCCAAACCAAATTCCAGGCCAGAGTGCACAAAACATACTCTATTGCAAAAAAAGTATTTTGGCGGGAGAAAGGTACTCGACTCAAACATTGTGCAAGCTTACAATTCAGTTTGTACAAAACCATTTTGCTCACTTACCGGCTTTGTAGTTTTGACCGTTTGTCTTCAGCAGAAAGCTTCTTCAAGTGAAGTGATGTTCCTTGAATGTATTTGCGCTTTTATGCACTTGAAATCATGCAATTCATACGTGGTTAGGGTATCCATTATGCTACAGTGGAATGTAGTCTCTATGAATTAATCATAAACAGACAAAGTCCAACTCGTGCACAAATTGTGCCAGGGGCCAAAAGTAATGAGAGAAGAACATACATCTCTTGGCAATATGTGTTGAAAAGTAAATTTATTTTCACCCAGCTTGTAGAGTGGTTCAGTTAATCTTAAGTTTTAATCCACACTATATTCATTGTCAATACTAAAGTCGTATTATCTCTTGCTAATACATACATACATACATACTTTATTTGATGAGTAGGTTGGTAAAAAGGCAGCCAAAGGGCTGATGTGGACCTACTATACTAAAAATTAGGAATTACATTTGTAAAAATTACATTTATAAATTTAGAACTAGTATATACAAATTGTATCTTGCTTCTCTTTCAAAAACATGCTTGTTCTACTTTTTTAACATATTCTTTTAACTCTTTGCCATCGGCGCACGCTGTTCCCTTTAAAAATATTATCGAGTGCCAAGACTCGAAAAAAAATGTTTCTCTTCAACCCTGTCAGATACCAAGAAGGGGGCCTTATTTTATTTTTGAGGTTTTTAAGAGAATATATAGAGGATATTACATGACCGCTTGGGGATACGAATTTTATCTCCTCTTGCTGATATCAGCACTGTAAATTCGTCTCCCCGCGCGGCCATGTAATATTCTCTAATTCAGGGCGTAGTGTGCGATTTTTAATCTACACACAGGCTACAGACGAAGAGTCTATTTAGAGCACCGAAGGCGCTCTCCCCTAGGGGCGAGACAATTTTGAAATTAAGGTCTCGGAAATGTTATTTCCTGCGTTTTCCGCTGGACTGATCAGTTTTAGATAAGTAAATACGTAGTAAAACGCAGTAGTTAGTTGTTTATTTTATTTATTTATTTGTCTGTCAGCCAACTGGTTTCGGCATGGATCGTAAAAAGACTGGTTTCGGTAAGGTTACAGTATTACAAAAAAAAGCAATTTGCGTACGTGTTGTCTGTTTATCAGGAGTTGATTCACTACATTCCACACAGCATGGTGAATATCCAAGCCACGTTTCAGTCATTCAGTTAATATGCTCTTTTTACACGAAAAGCGTTTTCAGGCACAGCACCCTTAAAATTTAGACTACGCGCAGTCTGTAGTCCGTCGAGCGAGAAGTGAAATAAAACGAGAAATTTGGGACGCGTGCCTAAAATTTAAGATCCGGCCCCAGGCCCCTCAATTAATGCATTTGACACGAGTGTCCAAAATGTCTGTAACGTTACCGAAACCAGTTTTTTTCGATCCATACCGAAACCAGTTGGCTGACAGACAAAATATAATAAACAAATAACTATTGCATTTTACTACGTATTTATTTATCGAAAATCAGTCCTGCGGAAAACGCAGGAAATGGCATTTCCGAGACCCTAAATTTCAAAATTGTCACGCCCCTAGGGGAGAGCGCCTTCGGTGCTCTAAATCACGGTCTCTTCGTGCGTACAGCTTCAAAATCGCACGGGCCGCGCGGGGATACGAATTTTATCTTCGAGTGCTGATAGGTACTATCAGCACGAGAAGATAAAATTCGTATCCCCAAGCGGCCATGTAATATCCCCTATATATTAAATATTGTGGAGCAGGGGCTCAAAAATACCTCAAAAATAAAATAAGACCGCCTACTTGATACCTGAGGGGGTTGAAGAGAAACATTTTTTTTTACGAGTCTTGGCACTCGATAATATTTTTAAAGGGAACAGCGTGTGTGCGATAGTGTCAATAGCGCCGATGGCAAAGAGTTAAAAGAATATGTTAAATAATAATAATAATAAACTTTATTTAATAATTAAAATTATAATAAATTACAATAAACTAATTACAATTATATTGGTTACAAAAAGTGGTTACAATAATACAATAATAATTATAATATACAAAGTGATAATTTCTAGAATATAAAAGTATACGTAGCTATATTGAAACTAAGCAACAGTGAAATTTCTTAAACATTTAGTAAAAGAGAAGAAAGATACAATTAGCGAGAGATAATACGACTTTAGTATTGACAATGAATGTAGTGTGGATTAAAACTTAAGATTAAAACCACTCTTCAAGCTGGGTGGAAATAAATTTACTATTTCAAGACCTTTCAACACATATTTCCAAGAGATTTTAAAAGGTATGTATATCGGTTCTGGCAAAATTTGCGCACGAGTTGGACAGGGGCACCCAACGACAAAATTTTCCTGTTGGTGTCGGAACGTCGTTTTTTACGTTATAACTATGCTTTTTGTGCAGTTCAATGGCTTATTTTTAAACGCTAAGAAAAATGTATCTGTTCGGATACGTTAGCTGAACTTTCAAACTTCAGAAAATTTTAGGGATTGAAATCTTTTACCCGAATTTATGAGCTGAATTTGCCTTTCCGAAAATCCTAGCTGATCTATTTTTGTACCCAAAACGACATTTTTATCTCTCCGAAAACAAAAGGCATTGATTTTCCCATATTAAGAAAGTTCGAGATGACATTTCCCTAACCGAATATCCTAGGCGATTATAGGCCTTCCGAACAGATATTACACCGAAACGATCCGTTGGGTGCCCCTGGTTGGACTTTGTCTGTTTATGTTAATTCATAGAGACTACATTCCACAGTAGCATAACGGATACCCTAACCACGTACGTATGAATTGCATGATTTCAAGTGCATAAAAGCGCAAATACATTCAAGGAACATCACTTCACTTGAAGAAGCTTTCTGCTGAAGACAAACGGTCAAAACTACAAAGCCGGTAAGTGAGCAAAATGGTTTTGTACAAACTGAATTGTAAGCTTGCAGACTGTTTGAGTCGAGTACCTTTCTCCCGCCAAAATACTTTTTTTGCAATAGAGTATGTTTTGTGCACTCTGCCTGGAATTTGGTTTGGCTTTTAGACGAAGCTATTTTTTAGCCATAAACATCGGGGAATTTGGAGCCCTTCTCAAATGTTTACGCAAACGGAACCATTCCTGGGTATCTGAAGTCATGTATTAGACACGTGTAGTAATTTTATAGGACTGAAATAGGGTATCGGTTTTTGGGTCAGATATGAAATAGGGTATGGAAAATCACATACGTTGGTCTGAAATAGGGTAAGGGTTTCAAGAAGTGTTATTTTATCCAGTCTGGTGCGCTTGATATCGGCATTGTGTCACTGTTGTTTTTTCTTTACATAGGAATCATCCACCATGAAGTGTTTTGTCGCTATTGTGGTATTGGTCTGTGTTTTCGTCGTACAAGGTAAGATCGTAGAACACCAGCCACATCAGGGGGTGAACTCTCATATAAAAGTGTCTGGGGTGATTATCATGAAGTGGAGAAAAATGGCAGGAACATCTAGTCTTGTTTTAGAATTGGTATCTCTAAGGTGTGAAAATGAATTCAACACTCACAAAGCGAGCTTCTAGTACCTTTAGTGGTGCCTTTCAACATTTCCGACGATCACCCTGGGCGACAAGTTTTGCATTAGTACTTTTAGATAAATTTCGTGAAATATCTTTATTCGTCCCTCTGATGAAATATATGGATGATAACAGCAATTACTTTCCTCATATTAAGAAATTGTAAGGTGACATTTGACTGAAGAGAGCTCAAGTTTTTTTTATAATCTCTGGAAAATTCAGATATTCCACAGATATTCTGTTGGGTGCCCTTACTTGACTGATCCAGTGAAACCTCGCCTTACGGCCACCCCGTTATTACGGCCAATTTTCTTTAGCCCGTAGGTGTCCGTATTGACGGGGTTCCACTGTATAAAGTACCTCAATCAGGTATCTCAAGTTGAATGCGTTTGTTTAGCGGGGAGCCCGGAGAATAGTGAGTGGAAAAAAGCCGAGGGGACTCGCCCCTTCTGGCTGTGTCCCTTCCGTCAGTTTTTCTTAACCGAACTCCTCAGCCTGGCTATATGTGCCTTAGAACAAAAGGAAAAATTGCCAGTCTGTAAGGTTGAAACAAACATAACGCTAGTTTATATCCATATTTCTTAGACGCCTCCTCAACTTGCGTTGGTATGGCTTTCAAAGGTGACAATGGAAAATATCTCAGTCGTGCGGGAGACAACAAAATTCAGGTGATAAAGAATGAGCCAGATACTTATACAAAGTTCCTTGCCTCAGAGATCGATGGTAAACTGGTGCTAAAGGCAGACAACGGAAAATATCTGCAGCCCGTGATATCCGATACCGATGGCGTCGTTTACATTGAAGCCGCGAAGGACACCCCAGACTGGTACACCCAATTTATAGTCCACAAACAAACCGATGGGACTGTGGCCCTACAGGCGGCAAACGGAAAATACATGTGTCGAGTCGGCGATAAGTCGTACTATGAGGCAGTAAAGGATGGGATTGATATGTCTTGCTTATTGAAACCTCAATTTCAGGTGTAAGAACTGCATAAAATCGGAACGAATCTTCGATGTTCCATTTAATATGCGGATGAAATCATCAGTAGATTTGAAACTAAAGCAATGTCATAAGGTGTTAAGGGAAATAGGGTATAAACTGTAAAGAAGCTAAATAAAAATTCAGCTACTGATCAAGAATATTGAGTCTTGACTGTTTGTCCAATCCGCCACTATTAGCTTGAAGTTAGCGTAGCAGTCGTTTCCTTTCCGAGAGCGGCGGGAGGCATGAAGGCATGGAGCGCGAAAAGGAGTTGGCTCCTGGGAGCGGTGTAGTCTGCGAACGGAGACGTATTTGCGTGCACAGGCTCGGAGAGGTGAGGAAGGGAAGGAAACCCCTTAGTCCGTCGAGCGACAATCGAAATAAAACGCGCATCTCGCCCCAAAATTTCACACGGCCATTTCTTCCCATGAACATTCTTTGCGCAGCACAACGAACATCATTCCTGAAGAGAAGGGAAGCTAACTAACTCCTTGGGTTTGTTTGCTCCGTTTGTCACGAATCTTCTCGGCGTTCGTTGCTTTTCAAGATGGTGGCTGGTGGACGAATTTAATTTTCGCATGATTCATTTATTTTCCCAAAGAGAGGATGATTACTTTTATAACTTCCAAAAATTTGGGCGATTTTTTGGCACATTTCGGACGTCGGGTGTAAGATTCTTGAAATTTTGGACGTAACTACATTTGACAAATTTAAGACATAACAAGTTTTGAAATTTGTTAGAGCAACATCGAAGATTCATGTACAGCCACGTTAAGCGTTAGTATTCATGCACTCTTCACATTGTTTTGTTCTGTTTTTGCTCATGTTTGTTGCGTTCAAACTAAACTGTCTAAACTGTGTTTCATAAATTTAACATTAATTACACACGTTGTATTCTAGCGAATGGAGTCACTGTCGAGCGTTTTCATAAGCCTTCCTTCAGTTATAAAAGGCTTAAAATTGCAGTAATTTGCACATTTACCTAAACAAGACATTATCGAAAAAGCAATTTTTTGTAGTTTCAGGTGACATATTTTACTGTAGAAAAATCCAGATTTTCATCTCGGGGGGGGGGACTCCCATATAAAAGGTGTCGGGGGTGATCGTCGGAAATTTTGAAAAGAACCCCTAAAAGGTACCAGAAATTCGTTTTATGGGTGTGGCTTCAATTCACTTTCACCCCTAAGAGGTACCAATTCTAAGACAAAACTAGTTCTTGTCATAATGTTTTCCCGCTTAATACCTTAAAAGGTACCGGAATAACTCTAACGGCAGTCATTTTAGATTTTAACACCCTAAGCGGTACCGAACCACGAATTTTAACCCTAAAAGGTACGACGATCACCCCCGCCACTTTTATTATCGAAGTCCCCGCCGGGATTTTCATCTCACTTTAATCCGAATATCTGAAGCGATTATAGGCCTTACGAGCAAATAATATTCCACCGAAACGATCCGTTGGGTGCTACAGGTCTCGACATTTTGGGCCGATTCGTGTCAAACACATTTTCAGCTACACAATACAAATTGAGGGTGCCGGCTGTTGCCGGACCTTACATTTTAGGCACGCGTCCCAAATTTCTCGTTTTATTTCGCTTCTCGCTCGACGGACTATTAAAGCAAACGAGGGACTGCTCGTAGTCTAAATTTTAAGGGTGTTGTACCTGAAAACGCTTTTCGTGTAAAAAGAGCATATTAATGACTGAAACTGCCTTGGATATTCACCATGCTGTGTTGAATGTAGTGAATCAACTCCTGATAAACAGACAAAGTCCAACACGTGCGCAAATTGTGCCAGAGGGCGAAAAGTAATTTTTTTTAAACATACATCTCTTGTGAAAATCATGTTATTGAAAAGTAAATAATTGCATAGCTAAAACAAATTTTCTTTTCAATCCTCTCAAAAACCAACAGATAAAACTTTCCGAGATGTAAAAAAAATTTGGAAATTTCACTGAGAAGGTTGGTCTTGCCTGAATTCGTATTAAAATCATCATATATAGGATTGGCCGCGCGGGGATACGAATTTTATCTTCGAGTGCTGATAGATACTATCAGCAAGAGAAGATAAAATTCGTATCCTGAAGCGGCCATCTAATATCCTCTATATATTAAATATTGTGGAGCAGGGGCTCTCAAAAACCTCAAAAATAAAATAAGACCCCCTTCTTGGTATCTGACAGGGTTGAAGAGAAACATTTTTTTTTTCGAGTCGTGGTACTCGATAATATTTTGAAAGGGAACAGCGTGTGTGCGATAGTGTCAATAGCGCCGATGGCAAAGAGTTAAAAGAATATGTTAAAAAAGCAGAACAACATGACGAACGGAGCAAACAAACCCAAGGAGTTACAGCCTCTCTAATTTCTCGACGCTTCTCGACCTCAAGGGAGGGGGGGGGGGGGGGGGGGTGGTACTCAGGTATACTAGTGCCGGGGAAGCAAGATAAAGCGCGCATCTCGCCCCCAGGTTTCTCGCGGCCTTTTTTCCCATGAACATCATTTGCGCAGCACAACGAACGTCACTCCAAAGACACTCATGAAGAGAAGGGACAGAAGTTCCAAAACATGAGTAGGATTCACAACAGGACAAATAGATTCGAAGCTTTGATCAAAGTAAAAACATTTCCTCTCCGGGAGAAAAGGTTGCGTGGCCAGGCTGCAATTAAAGCTGAGTTTTTGAATATCGTGACAGTCACAGTATTTTAAAACGATCGAATGGAGACGACCACACATCGTAGAAATAAACTGCTTTGCTCGTACTGTCTGTTGCCGGGATCAGCTCTTGTTTTAGAAATGCACGTTCCAGACGACACTTAGGTCGTATTCTATTGGGAGCAACCGTTTTAGGTTGGTTGGGTTGGTTGGGTTTTTTCGTGTTCTATTGGAAAAAATGCGTTTTAGGTTGGTTTGGTTGATCAACTTTTTCAACCGGCATCAAACTAGGTTGAAACGGTTGCAACCGTTTCAACCGAAAACGGTTGGAAAAGTGTTCTATTGTGAAACCTGAACCGTTTCAACCTAAACCGGTTGATCCCAGTAGAACACGACCTTAGTGAAGTATAACTAAACATCCCGGGGTCGGCCAGGGGTATATACAGGTTTTCTTTAAAATTAGGTACAGTATGGTATTTTTACGCTGAAATAAACAAAAATTATGGTAAAAGTTGAATGCATAATGTAAATATTTATTTGTTGGTTTCTGAGAAGGTTAAAGAGAAACATTTGTTTTTGGCTATGCAATTATTTATTTTCGATAGTCATACACAAATTTACTTTTCAATAATTTTCCCAAGAGATGTCTGTTTTAATGTTATTACTTTTCACCCCCGACTGGCACAATTTGCGCACAAGTTGGATGTCTGTTTATATAGTTGATTCACTACATTCCACACAGCATAGTGAATATCCAAGCCAAGCCCGTTTTACACGACAAGCGTTTTCAAGCACTGAGCTATGTTCACACTACTTGGTGCTCGAGCACTAGTGCCTGGGCACCCGCACAAAATGGTGCTGTGTTCACACTCTGATTACCCAAGATATCGACATGTTGGCCGTGCCCGAGTACAAGGTCTGTGCCCGAATTCTGGCGTGGGTACTTGAAAAAAGGTGTGTTCACATTAGTGCCCAGCGAGAATCGTACTCGGGCACCGTGCTTGGGCACCAAGTGTGAACATAGCCTTAGATTACGAGCAGTTTCCCTTTTCCTTAGTCCGTGAAGCGAGCCGAAAAGCGAAAAATTTGGGACGCATGCCTAAAATTTAAGGTCCGGCACCCTCACTTTTTAATGGAAATGTGTTTGACGCGGGTGCGCAAAAATTTAGAGGTACCGAGACCTGTAGCACCCAACGGATCGTTTCGGTGGAATATTATCTGTTCATAAGGCCTATAATCGCTTCAGATATTCGGATTAAAGTGTGATGAAAATCTGGAGTTTTCTACAGTGAAATATGTCACTTGGAACTTTTGTAATAAGGGAAAACAAACAAGAGACGTATATCATCCTCTCTTGGAGAAATAAATGAATCATGTAAAAATTAAATTCGTCGACCAGCCGCCATCTTGAAAAGCAACGCCGAGAAGAGTCGTGACGAACGGAGCAAACAAACCAAGGAGTTAGTTATAAGATCACAGCCTCTCTAATTTCTCGACGCTTCTCGACCCCAAGGGGGTGCCGGGGAAGGCTAAATTTTTTTTTACGCCCACTTCAAGATGGCGGCCATTTACATTTTGTATATTTTTAAGCGACTAAATATTGTTTCGGGTTTATCAACAGTTTAGAATTTGAATTTAGCCAACGTTTTACTGTTTGGGGTTAAAAAATGGTTTAAATTTTGATGTTAAGTAGCGATTTTATGATTCGTTCGTAGTAAACCGGTTAGTATTGGTCAGTTTTTGACGTATGTTACGGGAGCACGTTATTGCCTTAAAAATTAGTGTTTCGGGCAGCTAGCGGCTCGATTGTGTTGTGCTAGGGAATAAGGTTATTGTGGGTTAGAATCAACTCAATTCATGAACTGTGTTCCTTTTTTTGTGGAAAAAGTGCCAACGCCGCCATCTTGCCGCCATCTTGAAGTGGGCGTAAAAAAACAAAATTGCCCGGGGAAGCAAGATAAAGCGCGCATCTCGCCCCCAGGTTTCGCGCGGCCTTTTTCCCCATGAACACATCATTTGCGCAGCACAACGAACATCATTCCGAAGACACTCATGAAGAGAAGGGAAAGAAGTTCCAAAACATGAGTAGGATTCAGAACAGGACAAATAGATGCGAAGCTTTGATCAAAGTAAAAATATTTCCTCTCCGGGAGAAAGGTTGCGCGACGAGGCTGCCAATTAAAGCTGAGTTTTTGAATATCGTGACAGTCACAGTATTTTAAAACGATTGAATGGAGACGACCACACAACGTAGAAATAAACCACTTTGCTCGTACTGTCTGTTGCCGGAACAGCTCTTGTTTTAGAAATGTACGTTCCAGACGACACTTAGGTCGTGTTTTATTGGGAGCAACCATTTTAGGTTGGTTGGGTTGGTTGGGTTTTTTCGTGTTCTATGGGAAAAACCGTTTTCGGTTGGTTTGGTTGATCAACTTTTTCAACCGGCATCAAACTAGGTTGAAACGGTCGCAACCGTTTCAACCGAAACCGGTTGCGGTTGAAACGGTTGATCCCAATAGAACACGACCTTAGCGAAGTATAACTGAACATCCCGGCGTCGGCCAGGGGTATATACAGGTTTTTTTAAATTATAGGTATATGGTATTTTTACGCTGAAATAAAGAAACATTATGATAAAAGTTGAATGCATAATGTCATTTTATTGCGAGGCATTTCCTGTTGTTCGACAGTCTGCGGATTGGGTCCTAGTTTACAACAATTGTAGTTCCCTGACCAATCAAAAGATTGCGCGTGTCCAAACTTGTTATCTCTTACATGTGGCCCTTCCTACTATCACCATCATCGTGTGAACAACTATCTTGACTTTAAGGCGGGATTCTACCTGAATGCCATTTTTCCGCCACTTAACATGGGTTTAATGGAAATATCTCGTTCGCGTTTCAAGCAATCCAAAAACTCTCCACTCATCCCATGAATCTATGTTATGGGGTGTTTTGTAAATTTTTGGGTGATTTTTGGGTATTTTGGGAGGAAATAGTTTTTTCTCAAAGGAGTTTAGGGAAAAAAGAAATATTGAAGATTTAATGTAGTTTTAAAATTAGAATTTGAAGTTAAAAATTAGTAGATTGACAATTGACGACAGTTTGATAACCACGCAAGAGCACCCGCGGTGGTAATTTTTTTTTTCCTTCTATCCCTTCTTTAAACCTCTTAAAATTTCATTGAAATTCAGGTAGAATCCCCCCTTAAGTCGAACATTTTCCCCACCACCTCCCCAGTCACTGACCTGCGGACTGTCCATATATTTTATTGAGTGTTTCTTTACATTTTAATTGTGGTGGAATTTTTAACCCCATCTTTCCTGAAGATAATTAAATTATTGGCTGTTAACATTAGTTTCAAATAAAATCGTCACATTTGTGGTCATTTATCCCAAACAGTTGATCATTATTCAGTGTTCTACCTTTCTCTTCAGAAAACCAGTGCGACGCCTTTCGTAGCACTCGATATCTTAATTAAAGGAGCTATGTCAGTACTCACGATATTTTAAGACTTTTAAGTCATTTTTGCAAAGTGCAAAATCACCTTCAAATTGAAAAAAGCCTCAAAATAATAGTTCACTACGGTAGAAAAACACCAAAGAGGTAATGAGAAACCATACAGGAACAAGGATGGTTGAGGATGGAGAAGATTAAGACGGATTACAAACGACGAACTTGAAAAAAATGGCCATTTTTTCAAGATGTGCCATCCGTGACTTGGCTCCTTTAAAGTTCGAGTGAAAATGACTCGAAATAAAATGGTATTTGGTTTATTTTAGCCTGCGACGTCACGTCTGCACGCAGGCTAGTTTATTTTGGAGATACCACAATAGATATCAAGTTGAAAGTTCAAAAACCCTTTCATTTATCCTCGATCTAGAGCATATCTTCTCCTCTGTGGTATTCTAATTTTGGGTATATTTGGTAAATTTTTAAAGCTATATTGTTACACCACTACCCTGACAGACTGGCACAACGGCAAACGGGCAGATTATCGTAGTCTTCTTCAGAGCCAGGGCTGATGTAATAATGTAATGTAATAATTTATTTTAAGTCGTTGCACAGGGAGTGGTTGCCCATTCTCCCGAGCCAGTGGTTCATCCTAAATGATAAAAGTGCTCGACAACAGAAAATACAAAACTAATAATAATATAGAATATAATTTAATTAATAAGGGGAGACTAAAATCTAAAAATAAATTGTGAAAATATATTAAAATTAATACCACTACATTTGATTTCAGTATAACTATGTAATAATTAATTGTATAGATATAACACTGACCACCGCCTAAATTGTATGCAGTTGTTGCCACTGACAGCCGGCTAGGTCAGAATGATTAATTAAGTTCCGAAAATGCGATAACGAAGTAGAAGATTTAGCAGCTGAAGGTAACTGGTTCCAGACGCGAGAAATAGTATAAGAAAAGGAGTTGTGTAGGTAGCCAGCTTACGGGGCTTGAAAAAGTTAGAAATGTAGGTTGGACCTTGTTGTCTTGTTGTTTGAAACTCTTAAAAAAAATACGATTAATACTGTTCAAGCCGTACTGTGCTCCAACGAGCGCATGGAGGCTAAGTTCAGAACAGACTCATAGCTTACGTTATTACCTAAGTTCATTAATGTTCTTAGACCATAGTGATTTGCATGTTCGAGTTTAGTCCTAAGCGGCTTACTAATTCCTATTAATATAGGGCTGCAGTATTCTAGGTGAGTCAGTTCGTAGGCGTTGTACAGTTTATTAAAATGTCCACTGGTACCATGCGTTTAAGGCGACGCAGGGATCGAGGAAGACTGGTTCCGCTAGTTGAAACTGACATTGGTCAATAAACCTTGCAATTAGGTTCGTTCAGTATCTTTCTCTTTATCGTGAAAACCTGCCCTGAGTTGGAGACGCCGTAGAACTTTTTGTGGTGTCTTGTTTGACAAAAAAATTCGTCGACTATAGTCAGTGAAATCTCTCGAAATCGACCATATGTCTTGTCGGTTACCACTACAACCTTTCCGGTTTCAAGTTTTCGATTCTTCTATTACAAGACAAGTACATACATCATTTTAATGTATACCTAACAAATTCTGAGAGCTAATTATGTCAGTCAATAGTGAGTAAGGATAAGTACCATCTTTACAGCGTTGGTAAGTGTGCCACACCTAATCTATCAGCAATGTTATCCTGCAAACAACATAACCACCATGCATTACGTTTGTAATCACCGTGCATTACTCTTATAATCACCGTGCATTACATTTATAATAACCGTGCATAACAATTTTATAATCACTAAGCATTAGTAGGAGAATGGTTTTCGATTGACTGGCGAAAGCAATTATGTGCTTGCTTTGTTTGGCGTTTATTGATCTCTAACCAATCAGAGCAAGCATGCATAATGCTACTAACATTGGACACTTTTTTCTGGCGTTGTCTTTGATCTTTCAATTTCTTCAAAAGATGGCAAAATGATTTTGCCAGGTTATGTTAATAGCCTGGGCCCGGTTCTTCAAAGGATGGATAACGCTATCCACCGGATAAATCACTATCCAGTG